>OX387435.1:37146549-37483459 GCA_947563755.1 Lochmaea crataegi | reverse complement strand
ATTCGCGAATCTCGGATTCAACAGATATATGCGTTCAAATGGAGCCACTCGGAAATTTCGATAGCCTGATTCTGAGTTTTAGAATCTCTACTTTCCAGGCTCTGTCTGGCAACGGAATTCGTAACCGGCTACGACCCATTACATGACAAGACCCGTTCAACGGTACCGGTGTGAAGATAGCAGCCAATTTTAGCTGCAAAAATGTTGAGAACTGCTCAATGTGCGGTGTCAGTGGCGTGCATAATATATATTGAATCAAATTCATATTTCGTAGAGCCTCCTTGATATTCAATGAGTAGGGGTATATTGGTGTAGAGGGTACATTGTTTCTTACGATGGGGTGCAAGCGTTGCAATGTCACCCCTAGAACTAAGATAAATTGTCGAAACGAGAAGTCTAGTTAATATTTGGAGGGTAGGAGCATAAAAATGTTGAAAGGATTCTGTTGAAAGGAATTTTGCTTACGATGGGGAACAAAGGTTAATACGTCACCCCTAAAACTAGAATAATTTGTAACTTCCAAAGGAAACGAGAAGCCAAGTTGACATTTGCGGGGAGGGGTCGTTTTCTTTGGAAGTTATAATTTATTCTAATTTTAGGGGTGACGTATCAACTCTTGCTCCCCTTCGTAAGCAAATTACGTTTGAACAGCGTGTTTTCAACATTATACTGCTTCTACCGTCCAAATACTAACATGGCTTCTCGTTTCCTTTGGAAGTTATAATTTATTCTAATTTTAAGGGTGACGTATCAACCCTTGCTCCCCTTCGTAAGCAAATTTCCTTTGAACAGCGTGTTTTCAACATTATACTGCTTCTACCGTCCAAATATTAACATTGCTTCTCGTTTCCTTTGGAAGTTATAATTTATTCTAATCTTAGGGGTGACGTTGCAACCCTTGTTCCCCTTCGTAAGCAAATTTCTTTTGAACAGCGTGTTTTCAACATTATACTGCTTCTACCGTCCAAATATTAACATTGCTTCTCGTTTCCTTTGGAAGTTATAATTTATTCTAATTTTAGGGGTGACGTTGCAACCCTTGTTCCCCTTCGTAAGCAAATTTCTTTCGAACAGTGTGTTTTCCACATCATTATGTTCCTAACCTTCAAATATTAACCTTCCCGTTTCATTTGGAAGTTATTATGAACTCTAATTTTAGGGGTGACGTATTAACCCCTGTTCCCCATCGTAAGCGAATTTTCTTTGATCAGTGTGTATTCAACATTATAATGCTTCTACCATCCAAATATTAACATGGCTTCTCGTTTCCTTTGGAAGTTATAATTTATTCTAATTTTAGGGGTGACGTTGCAACCCTTGTTCCCCTTCGTAAGCAAATTTCTTTTGAACAGTGTGTTTTCCACATCATTATGTTCCTAACCTTCAAATATTAACCTTCCCGTTTCATTTGGAAGTTATTATGAACTCTAATTTTAGTGGTGACGTATTAACCCCTGTTCACTATCGTAAGCGAATTTCCTTTGATCAGTGTGTTTTCAGCATTATTATGCTTCTACCCTTCAAATATTAACCTTCCCGTTTCATTTGGAAGTTACAATTTATTCTAATTTTAGGGGCGACGTATTAACCCTTGCTCCCCTTTGTAAGCAAATTTCCTTTAAACAGTGTGTTTTCCACATTATTATGCTTCCACCCTCCAAATAATAACTTGGCTTTTCGTTTCCTTTGGAAGTTACAATTTATTTCAATTTTAGGGGTGACATTGCAGCCCTTCCTCCCCATCGTAAGCAAATTCCCTCCAAACAGTGTATCCTCCACACCAATATACCCCTACTCATTGAATATCAAGGTGGCTCTCCGAAATATGAATTTGATTCAATATATATTCTACACGCCACTGATACCGCAGATTGAGCAGTTCTCAACATTTTTGCAGCTAAAATTGGATGCTATTCACACCGGTTTCAACGGCCAACCTCTCTCTATTCAATTAAAAGGTTTACAACAAATTTAATTTCTTTTTTGGATATTGATCTTTATATTTAACTCTTCTGTACGAGTGTTTGCATTGCTACTCCTTTCAGTAGGTGGCGCTGCGATAGGACTCACACTAAACTCTCTCTAAGTGGTTAGACTGATTTGAATGAAATGTGTGCGCGTGTGTGTTTGGATGAATACCTTGATGGTCAAGTTACACAAATTAATAATGCCTAGGCAAACTCAATGAACTAGGTGAAAACAATATAGTCACCTTACTGTGAATTCCAGGACACGCTGGAATAGAAGGAAATGAAATAGCAGATAAACTAGCAAAGAGGGGGACTGAAACACCCTTTTGGAGGCCGGAACCTTTTTTGCGGTATCAGCTCCAATGTAATATCTGACCATTGGGAAGATCTAGTAGGACTCAGACAATCGAAGATTCTTCTGGGTGACTACAACCTGTGAGATCAAATGAATGCATTAGTCAAAGTAAAACTGCAATAAGAGTTTTAACAGGGATCCTTACGGGACATTGTCGCCTGAATGGGCACCTGAAAAAGCTCAAAATAGTGGAGGAAGAAGAATGTAGATTCTGTGGCATGGAAGAAGAAACCTCCATCCTGCGAATTGTACAGCAATTCAGAATCCTATGGCACAACACATAGGAGATTACTGGATAGAAAAGGGACCTTTACCTAAGTTAAAGCTTGCAGATGTCCTAAAATTCCTTCGGGAAATAGGACTAAGGAGGCTGCTGGTCTGTGAGATTTTCCTTAGGAACTAAGTAGAAGTGAGGGGGCATAATAGATCTTTTAGGTCTCAGTGAATGTGACCCCAATATTCATATTTACACAAATTAATATTGTTCTCGGTTGGTCGCAGTGCAATTGGGACCACACTGAGCTCCTCCAAAGAATGTGAAAAATCGATAACATGCTGGATAACACCGTGATGTGGAGCTATTCATTATTTTTTTGAATTCCAGCGAAATAGTTCATCAGTGGTTGAAAATAACTTTCATTGCGAGTTAAGAACATAACCTCTAAGTTATCTTCTCTGTTTTATGAGTTCTTTCATGGCAAATTCACACCAGACAGGAAAAAAATTTGTATAGGTATGTATTTAGGACTCATTCCTTTTGTTCTTGGTACACTCGAACCATTCACTTCACTAGAAAAAAATTTCATATTTTCATTAGAGCATGATTTATTAACTGCGATAAGAGGAATATTGCGGCAAACTTATTAGCTTCCAATATTAATAATTTCTTACAAAAAGCCACCGTTTCAGCACTATTTGGAATTTGAATTTCAACGAAAGCAACGATGAGAAAAAGTGGAGTTGAAAGTTGAAACAGCTGGCTATTCTCACGATTCCTTCCAATGTTTTTCCGAACCCTTTGAGCTGCTTCGGTGAAGCTTTTCTCAGATAATTTCGAAACCTTCAATTTAACTTTCAGTGTGCTTAAGATACCAGAATATTAAGGTCTTTTTTGTATGGATTCCATTTTCATTTTGGTTTTATAATCTTAATCAGATAACAAGTGTTTAATGCTAAATTTAACGTTGATATAAGTAGACTGTGTCTATGCAGATTAATTTTTAGTAATACAAAATGGAGATCTTTTCTTTTACCAATTTCATTAATGTTATTAAATTCAATGCGACAAACTCTTTTGATTCTTTGATCGAATTACAATGTTACAGATTCTCGAGGAGAAATTGAGTGAACTGGTTTCCAATGGCGACGTCAAAATAGGTTAACTTTTAAAACGTAACATTCGATCTAAAATCTGATAGGTTTTTCTTCAACTTAATATCAAAGTAGCTACGAGCGAACAGTAGATGCAATGCGACACGAAATCACCTCGGCTCTGTATTGTTGTTACACGGAAATAACTTCGAATGGATATATTTATCCATAGTGGAGTTAAAAATGGGTTTTAGCTTCAGTAGAATCAGAGAGTGAATTGAAAAAGCAGTGTACTCAGAATCTGATTTCCTGCAGTATAAACTTACATAGGTACACTTTTTATTTTCAGTTGAAATTGCACCGTTTTCAATTTAAAAGTATGTTTTCTACTGGCAGTTAATAAATTGAGAAAAACTTTACTTTAAAATTAGATTTGTATGATAATATTTTATATTTATACACAGGGTAGTGTTAATAAATATGACTCAAACAATTTGAAAGCCACACGTTGGGCGCCAATTTGTAACTTGATGATTATGAAGGAAAGAAAAAACTGTATGGCATTTCATATTTTCTTCACCTTATAATTTGATAAATAAATAATTTATTTAATCCTATTAACATGCAAAGTTCCATATCATGATTGGGTACAAACTAGAAGCCGCAAAATAATGCATAATGCATGTTGGTAAATATGTACGCGACTAAGGAACGTATTGTTAAATCAGGAATTGAATGCAGTTATATTTCGTTGTCGTATGCATGCCGGAGAACTCGAATTTAGCTCGACTTTTCATCGTTTGCAAACACAATCCTTGTCAGAAAATCGGGAATTGAAAGTCGAGTCGAGTGAATGCCACTCATTCAAGAGAGGCATTGGCGTGCTCAACAATAAATCCTCAACCAATCTAAGTCAATACATTTCAGATACAGCGTTATGACATTTCGAGTTTTAGATTTTTAACGTAAATTGGTTTCGAGGAAAAATGAATGACTTGAGTGAATTTCCCATAATATTGGTCTATCGAATAACTTGATTGAAAAATATTAAAGATTTTTTTTCTCAATGGGTAGCGTTGCCCGCTTTTCATGCTGAATATTAAAAATTAAATTAAATCGTTGAACGGCTTTTTACAAAAAGTTTTCAGAAAAATGTTAATGTTATAACAGAAAAAAATGGGAAATCTATTTGTTAATAATAGTAGCAAATAGATCGTATTTTGGGGGCTATAAGTGCTATAAAAAAAATCTGGAAAAAACTGATGGATTCTGATGATACAAATCAAACTCGAATGCTTCAAGTAAACCTGAAAAACTTAGTGATGCAATGAATTTTGGACGTCTTATTCTTACTGATTATATTAATAATATCGGTGGAGCTCTTTTGGATAATCTTCAACAGACTAGACACCTTGGAATGAAACTTGATCCACCACTATCTTCCAATCATCAAAAATGTTAGCATGATGCTCTCATGATTTTGTTAGTATCAAGTTTATCAAGACTTTCTATTGTGTATAAGTTAAACTGATCATAAAAGACATAACTGAATCTGCTGGAACCTCCGTAATTTACCTGTGAGCTGTCAAGGAGCCAGTCTTAACTCTGTACTGTGCTTGCCAAGAAATTCCCTTCCTAACCATAACCGATCCACCCCAAATGGAAATAGCTCATCAATACCAGCTAGAGCGTATCTTTCTCTGGGTCTTCTCCATATTCGCCAACGTCTGTAAGACAAAAACGCGACTCATCTGAAAACAGTATCCTCATCCAGTCGTCATTCCATGCTAGGATATTTCTGAAAAATGCAAATTGTGCAATTCGATAGCGTCGATAGAATGGAGAGCCTTTAGTCAACCGACTACAAGACATTCTAGCAGCATGGAGAATTGTTCTAACGGTTCACCCACCAGCATTTACATCCCTAATTTATTCCAGTTAATTTCCAGAGTAGCTGTTTTATTTTACAAACTTTCGGACACCAAAAAACGATCATCTATTTGGGTGGTGACAGTTTCTGAAATCCTAGCCTCCTGGTTATTACGCCAACAATTCTTGCAGCTTCACGCTCTCCTTACAATCACTATGCTACCGATAGGCTGCACAGAGAGAGATCAAATGACAAAACTACTATTTCAATGAAGCACTAAATATTTATTAGTGAAAAGAAAAGACTTTTGCGCTGATACAATAAATAAAAATTCAAATTGTTCAAAGAATCAACTATAATTATTGTATATAAATTCCTGCTGTTGACATTCTAATACACACGATATTGTTCAATCAGTTAATGTGTCGGTAGTAATTTCGGTTTTGACTGTCGGAAATTTCAAGTTACCTACAACGTTCACATTTTCGAATACGTATACCGTAAAACCACATCAAAGAGTTCCTAGCAACAACTATTACAATCATGGTTCAATTTCCTAGAGCCCATTAATGCAGTATTTTTAAGTTAATATCTACATGTTCTCATAAAGAAAATCACTTGAGCTTCCCTTTGGTTAAAGGTTTCTGCATTACAAATGAAATTTTCACACATTGAAATTAACGTTCTCATAAATCAGGATACCGCAATAATAAAACGCGTTTCTATATTAATGTATGGAAATTGAACAGAGTGGACTGACAAAAACCAAACTGAACTTTTATTAGGTACTGCGACTATAGTCGTATTTTGGACATTTTGGACATCCTATATATGCAACGAAATCTTCAGAAATAATTTTCATTGACTGCAAAAACTTTGCGCGCCCATCAAGGACCGATGACAATACAATAATTGGATAAATTTGTTTCAATAGGGTAGGATAGATGGCCATAGGGGAGAGACGACCATAGTACGGTATTTTGTTTGTTAGTAGACGGTGTTGGCGCGTCAGTCGACAAAGTGAGCTGTAGTGTGCGTGTTGTGTTGGCCAGAGACGATATCAGGACCATCGCTTATCAATTCGCAGAACAGCTAAGAATTAAACACAATTTTAATAACGAAATTGGAAAAGCTGGTTACGACTGGCCTACTTTGTGTTTAAGAGGTCATCCAGAAATTAGTATTCGTGAATCAGAAGGTGTCTTCATAGCTAGAGCAACGGCTATGAACCGAAATAAAGTGGGAGACTATTTTGATTTACTTGAAACAACTATGGAACAGAACTCTTTATTTGATAAACCTGCAAACGTATTCAATATCGATGGAACGGGTCTCCAACTTGTAACTTACCCAGGTAGATATGGCGATAAAAAAGATAATAATTCTAGTGTTACTTACGGTATGCCTTCGACTAAGCTCTAGGTAAAACAATGGGTCGTGAATTTTCGCCTAAATGTTGTATAACACTTAGATAATAAAAATTTGTCTGGCATATAACTAAGTTGAGCGCCACGTCATTTGTAAAATGAAATAGTCTAATTTACCCTGATCAAATGACGAAAAACAGAGTATATGGTTTTTTATAGGTACTTAGATGATCATTAAATAAAAATCGGGAAAGTAACTTAACAATCTAATGAAGAATATCCTACTTAAAGTCGACTTTGGTCCCTACTATTTTACAAATATGGCCCTTGGCCGTCGTACATTAAATATACAAATTCATTAGGTTCCTAGGGAAATTGGTTCAATGCTAAATGTTCTACAATAATATGATGAATCAAAAAAATATGGCCCTTGGCCGTCATACATTAAGTATACAAATTAATAAGATTTCGAGGGAAGTTAGTTCAATGCTACCATGGTATGATTAATCAAATATTAGAAATATATATCGGCTTATGCATCTATAAATGGTTTTCGTATTCTCCAATGGAGAAGAGAAACGAATTTTATGTCAATAAAGTACTGTACATAATATGATCCATACTTGTAAAAGCAAGTATAACGTAGTGTCGGAAGTAGAGAATCGAACAGAATTGATTTTCAAATCAAGTTGCTAGTTGAATCAAGTTGATTGTAGAATTTAAACCCGAATCAGGTTGATTGTAGAATGTAGAAGGTAAAATGTAGAACGTAGAATGTAGAATGTAGAACGTAGAATGGAAAGTTGTTGCAATCTAAAAAGACACAGGAATTTTTAGAAGCTTCTACAAGCAACAAGTGCTGTCGGCGAAAGCAATTAATTTAGAATGAGAGTCATACCACAACATTTCAAAGATATATACACGACAATCATTAGTAATGTATAAAAAGGTATTGACTTACTTAGAATTTCCTTCGACACAACTCACATTATAATTGTCTTTCTTTTTAGACAATCAAGAGAACGCCGGTCAGGCTTGTCTCCAAAATGGTATCTAATTACCAACAAACTTTTCTGCGCACATCATTTCTGACAATTTTCGGATGTTTTAAATCTTTAACAGTGCCCTCTCAGAAAAGATATGAGAACATAAGTAAGGAATCTAACGTGCGTCGACATTATAATTAAATGTAGTTACATGCGTTCCTAGGCATTGCCGTTAGATGGCTCGAGAGGTACTAAAATAGGTAATATATAAGCAAAACGAATTATTTTGAGCAGAGAAACAGGATCTCCTGTTACAAACTCAACAGTAGACCAGGCGAAGTGCTTGCCAGAAAGGAGTCCAAAGCTGAGTCGACGGTAACATCCACCGAAAAGGGAGAAACAGTCAGATTGGTAGTTTGCTGCAATGCTGAGGGTCACTTTTTACCGCCTGCGGTTATAATGAAGGGAAAAAATAAAAAAACAAGAGTGGTAGGATGATCTGCCACCTGGCTCTATGTTGTTTATGGTACAAAAATCTGCCTACATCAACGCCACTATTTTTCTTCAGTGGATGCGTGAACATTTTGTACCTAGAAAACCTCAAGGAAAAGTCCTATTAGTGCTCAACGGACATGCTTTTCATGTAAACTCAGTGGAAATATTGGAGTTTGCAGAATCTAACGACATCATCATATTATGCTTGCCCAGCCATACCACTCACTATCTTCAGCCTTTGGACAGAAGCTTTTTTAAGTCGTTAAAAGCGCATTTTTATTAATCATGTCGTTTATGGCTTAGAAATCATGCTGAATGGCGTATTACCAGATACCAATTTGGTCAGCTCCTGAGTGTAAGTTGGGGAAAGGCGGCTACTGTACAAAATGGTTCGTCTGGCTTTAAAGTGCCGGGAATTCTGCCTTTAAATCGCAATATTTTACCGGATTATGCTTTTTGTGTTGAAAAAATCTGTAAACTTATCGCCTCAAAAACCAACAGGGATTACAAACCAACCAAACGGTAACTTAGAAGCACAGCCATCAACTTCTAAAACCAAAAATAACAAAATAACTCACTCGAAAATATTGTCCGACTGGTCGCAATCTGCTCCAGAAAAAATAAATGCAGTTATAAAACGAGCTAAGCAAGTAGTGACTATTTTAACTTCTCCAGAACATCTGAACAATCGCAAAGAAAAAGAGAGAAAGGCCCAAGAGAAAGAAAAAAAGGCTGAAGATAAAAAGGTATTCAAGGCAATGAAGAGAAGAAAAAAGGAGATTCCAAGCAGTGAAGAAGATGAAGAAGTAATTTTAGAAAGTGACGAAAGTGGAACCGAGGATTTTGGTGACAATTTGTGGGTCGGGTGAGGGGAAGATTTTTTTTAATGATATACCTTGTTTTTTATTAGAATTGATCAAAATATGTTATACTAGTACTATTATGTCTTTACTTTAGCAATAAATATTCTGCATAAAAAAAATTTGTATGCGTTTTCAACCGTTAGGAAAACTATGGCGATCTATCCCGGACTTACCCTATCCCGACCAGGATCATCAGGGTTGAAAATTCCTCATGCCAATTGGCGTGAATATTATGTCAAAGCGGTTCAAGGAATCTGCTGAAATTATTTGTATAGTTTAAATAATTCTGCAAGATCTATAGCAGTGTCTTATTTTGCAAAATCAGGTATCAATGAACAAGAAATCATCAAAAAATCATAAAAGTCAGTTCTACAGTCTTCGGTTAATAGATTTGTTAATTATTCACTCAATAAATGAATCAAGTACGTGTCATTTTATGTCTTTATGCTCTTGTTATAATTATTTTGATTGAGTTGAATTTTAAATTGAATTTTGTACGATTCATCAAGTAAATATTTACAAATAATCCATTATGAATCATGGATTAGAAATTAATTGCTTTTTGTTTCCTTTTCCACTCGAAACTTTTAATATCTTTATGAATTCAGTTGCCAATCCACAGAAATGAATAATGTATACTTAAATTGAAAATAATTATTTTTAATAAAAAGCTGAATATTTTATACAAATCAACTAGAACGACGGTTTTCACACGAGCCCTATTACAAGAAAAAAGATGTTTCCATCCAATGTTGTTAAGCTTAAAATTAAAATTTTATGAAATATGTCAAACACGCACGCGGAAATAACAAACCGTAGCAAGCACGTTCCCATATACGCCAACTTCCTCTTTATATCCCCATGTACACGACTGTCACTTATATACGGAGCTATTCGGAGAATTGGTATCTACTGGTATTATGAATAATAATGATCCCATCGAAAACATAACATGTGAAGAAAAAATCATACTTTCGCACAAAGTCGGTTAATTTGAAATTTGATATCATCTATCCAACAAACACTATTGGTGTTTGAAATTTAAAGCTTTTGTCTCTAGTAGAAGTACTTAAAGGTTCGTGGTTCGACAAACTTGCCAAATCGAAGATGATTTCTTGGAAAACTCCAAGGGTCAAATCAGTCCGTCCTATTACTAGGTACTAGACCGCTCAGATTACGAGGTCAATGAAGAAGCAGATTCACTAGTCCGGGAAGGATCACCATGTGCTTCTGCTGGTCTAAAACCTTTTTTGTGGTATAGCGACAGCGCTTGAAAAAAACATAACAGTACTTGGAAGAAAATGGAGTCTGGAGAATCGCCGAACACGACTGGCCAAAGAACCGGCGCCGAAACTTACAAAATACTTACTAGCACTGATACGGCACTATAGACTCGACAAATACATGAACAAACATCGGATTGGCACAAATAACTATATGCAGGTTATGCTAAGAAGATGAGAAAGCCTCAGCAGAAATATTGTGCAACTGTGAAGGTTTGACTGGGTTGATATTTTCGATATGGACCTGAGGTCTGGTCTTATGCCGATCTACAAATGGTTAACCATAAGTGATGCGACCGGTCACATAACAAAAAAATGATGCAGCTGTGTTAGTTTGTGCTGGTTTGTAATATTTCAGATGACACGAAATCATTTGAGCTGATCAGTCGAATTTTGTTCGTTGTGATGACGAGTCTCCAAATTATCGAGACATTATCAGATCCCCAATGGGTTCGTCTAGTAATGTCCCAGTTGTATCAGTGTGTCCTTCCGAACATTATTCGGGGACCATAAGTCTCCCGATTTCAGCCTAAAATTTGCCATCATTGCCTCCGCCCTTATAAAAAGTTCTAGGGGAGGAAGTCCAATAAGGGCTTTCATTGATGCCGTCCCGTGCTGTTCATTGCCCCGGTAATACCAAGAAGAGCTTGTCTTTGCATTGCAGTTAATATATTAACTGCAGAGGACACTTCTGTCCTACTTCACCAGACTATTGTTCCGTAGGTGATCGTTGGCCTTATCACAGTTGTGTAGAGCCAGTGAACCACCTCAGGTCGTATTCCCCAGGTTTTGCCCATAACTCTTCTGTATTGCCAGAAAAATCTAGTCACCCTGGTAGTAATTTTTTCCAGGTGTGCCTTCCAATTCAATTTGGAATCAAGAGTCACTCCCAGATATTTAACTCTTTTGGATATTTCTAGTTCGTCTCCGAACTTCAGTACTCTATCCTGCGGAAGAACTATTCTGTTCGTAAAAGCAACTGGTTTTTTTTTTGATTAACTGAAAGGTCCTCTTTAAGGACCATTCCTTCACAATTCGTAGTGCTTCCTGTAGGACATTCATAACCACCATGCGTCCATATGCCTTGACCATTCATCCTACAGATTAAGTCATCCACAACTAGGTTCCACAAAAGTGGTGAAAGTACTTCACCTTGAGGACATCCTTTAGTTGTCCTAACGGTGAATGTTTTATCATGCATATGTGCTGATATTCTCCTATGCTCGAGCATGGATCCTATCCATTTGCATGTGGTACTGTTAATCCCTCTTTTCTTCCTTCTGATCTAACTATGTAGTTATTATATTATATGCAAGTTTCCGACAGCTTTGTACAGCACAATTCTCACGTGTGTCAAACACGGAATTCATAATTTTAGAAAAACGCTTAGATCAACATCCCCGATAATATAATGAAGACACGTGATTGATTTGACTATTAACTAACGTATCTAACAGCTGAAAATTGATGTTCATAATGCTGACACAATTAGATATAATAAGGCGAGCATTTTCCAAAGGATATTGTGTGCCTCAAGATAGTATGGTGTTAATATTTACAACGTCTTAGACATCATAATGAACCCTCATTATTATTAATATAATTCAGCAAATGCGATGGTGCATTGGAGAAAATTTTCTTTCAAATTTAAACAACAGTAAACTCAGTAAAGAAATTGGATAAAAGGGCGACACGGCGCAAAAAGATCCTTAAGTACTCGAGAAATTATCAATATATTATTCAACAATGAACTGACTTTGGCACAATAAGTTCCAGTTTCCAGCGACTATATTTTCACAAGGAATATATTAAGAGACAGAATAAAGGCGAAATTTATTTTAAGACCCGCAGCTTCGCCTTGGAATTGTCTCAGTAATTGAAGTTTCTCCAATTTCTGGAAATACTAAGGTCTCAGCAACTTCAAGAACAGACATCGTAAACAAAAAAACATTCAACTTCATAATGCTAAAGTTCTGGCAGTTGAATCTGAATAATATTTATCTATATACTTCCGATTTTGTTTATTTTCTAGGTAGGAAGAACGCAGATATAGGCCGGGACCAAAAGTTTATCAAAAGCAAATTTGTGGGAACAACTTTTGAGCAAGTTTGTTCAAAAGTTAATTAACAAACTGAAAATGAAACAAAAAAAAAGTACGACGAGCGCTAACTCTGTGGTGGTAAATATAATCTGACAATTTTATTTAGATTTATATCTGCAGCAATAATTTAAATGAATAAATACAGGAAGTAGTTGGAGAATTAAATTTTAATTAAAAATAACGATATTCAGAAAACCGTATTAAACTCGATAACGAAGTAATGAGTGCAATGTATTTAAATAACTGAAAATATTATGTTTTGAATTTGAATAAAGTTCAACGAAAGTTGTTACAGTTTCATGAAAAAAAAAACACTCATGGAAATTCTCCAAGGCATGTTCAAAAAGCGAATGAGCAAAGGTGTAATTAAAAGTGTTAACGATCATTATAACAAAATAAAAGAGAACTAAAGATACCTATACCTACCAAGGTGAATTCAATTTGTGTTAAAATTATCACAATTTCGAGACGTATGCGATCAATTAAATCATTTACGTTAGTTTATTTTTCTTTCGACAAATCCTTCACGAAGAGGAACTTATATTTAAATATTTTCTATTGTGTCTTCAATATTGCGGAGATGACAAGCTGTAAATCCCGATTTAAAAACTTTATAAGGAGTGGTTAAATTGATCGAAGATAATTAGATGCGCTCGTCTGATTTATTTATGTACGGGACAAACTTTATCGATCTCTCGAATATCTGGAAATGCTGAAGTGACTAAAACTAAATTGAACAAACTTTTTAAGGCAACGACCAGAACTATCTTTAATAAGAAATGAGGGCAAATTATCTGACCCTGAGGTGAATTCGTTTTCTAGTTTCTCACCGGCATCTAATATTTTTTTCAGAAATTAGTTTGCAGGAGGCATCAAATATTGTTGGTCTCAATTTTCAACTAGTTATAATTGGATTCAAAATTTATTTTCCGATTTACAAGCTACAACATATGGAATTACACCAACATATAATATATATTGAGGAAAACATTTTTGCGGTTACAATTTGGGTGATACACGTTTTAAATTGAAATAATTAAATGGAATTCCGATAAATCGATGAGAACATTTTAAATATCTTGTAATTAGCGATACTAGGATTTTCGGAATGTATATTATACCCATTAGTGGGATTAAAATTAATTAAAATAAATTCCAATTCTTCAATATTATCCCATTATATATAATAATAAAATAAATCAAAAGCCTGTTTTTCAATTGTGGTAGGGGGAAATTTGTAATTTAAAATTGATAAAAAATATAAGAGAGTGAAGTACCGTGATCCGAGAAGCACGAACTGGGAGAAATACAGGAATGATCTTGAACACTTACTAGGGAATGTCAAAAATAAAATAAGAAACATAGAGCTTGCCTCCGAACAACTTCGCGAGACCTCTTATCACAACAACTGCTCTGAGGTAACCCGTTTTCCTAGGAATGAATTAACCTGGTGGAACAAGGAGCTTACCAAACTAAAATCGAGAACTCGCAAACTGTTGAACAGTGCGAAAAGAACATGAGAGTGGGAATAATATTATTCCACTCTAACTCCTCACAACAAACAGATCAGGAAGGAAAAAAGAGAGTCCTGGAGGGAATTCTGTGGTGAGGTGCAAACAACCTCAGAAACGGCTCGACTCCAGAAAAACCTTGCCAAAGATCCTATTAATCCCATAGGTAATATTTTAAAACCTCCGAGACCCTGCAGGCACATCTACCAGACTCTGTAGAGATAGGAACGGAGCTGTCCGTCTGACCTCCAACTTCCCTGGCTCGTGCGAGGAAAAAGGATTGGAGTGCGGCAAATAAAGCAATAACCCAGTGCAAATTGAACTCGGTTGAGCCATACAAAGCTCCTGGACCAGAAGGTATAATCCCAGCGCATCTGCAGCAGTGGCAATGACATCTATCTCCAGTACTATGTATACTCTTCAGAGCATCACTAGTAACTGAATACATTCCAACTGCTTGGAAAAAAGCCCGAAACATATTTATTCCCAAATCAGGGTTTGGGTATTGTTGGCAATGAAAAGGCAGACACTCTAGAAATGCTAGGTTCTGAAACTGCATTCACTGGTCCTGAACTAGTATTTGGAATATCAAAATCTGCTGCACGTGGTTGTATTTCAAACTAAACATCAGACGTACTGGAGACACTGGAACACAGCAAACTCCTAGTCAAGAAACCCTCGGATAATCCAAGGAAGGATTGCTCCAAGAAGGACCTAGTGAAAAGACTGTTGAGCCTGATAAGGGCTAGTGGTCTCTTCACATAAACGGTATAATCAAAAGCAGAAAAAGCCTAAAGGCTGAGGTACCGAGGTCTCTAAGCCTCTGACTGGTGGTGGCGAACCAATCAATCAAGATACAACTAGTTTCGGTTAGCTGCAAACCTTCTAATTGAAGTATATCATACCTTTTGTGGTTTGAGCATGTTTTCATTTGAAAATCTTCATTGGAACCTAACCATATTTCGAAAAATGGATGCACTTCTAGATTTATTACCATTTTTGTTTCAATCAATTCTGCTGTATTGTAAGTTTGGAATCAACAGTAGGTACTAATTTATGTTGATACAAATACAACTACCACACAAATTTCGAATAGTTGTTCAAATGTATCGACATACTTACATAACTAACTATATTATACATTCCCCTATTTTATGCCGCTAGACATATCTAAAGAGAAATATACCCTAATAATTTTAATTGCTCGTAAACTTTTATGGTATCTATTCATCTTAATAAGAGCCAGGAACACATGAGCACCGGAAGGTATATAAAACTGGACATAAAATGTCAAAATTAATGTTAGATATGGTAATAGAAGTTATACTTTGTACGACATAATGTCATGATAACGGTTATATTATTCGCGATAACACAAAAAAGGGTTGTTAAAATGTGTTTTATATCACAGAATAATTATGGTTAATCAAATTTTATTAATTGGTCCAATTTAAATTTGATAACAAAAATGTGTTAATCGAATAGTAGACAAAGTTGATTTTATGGAAAATATCAGTGTGAAATCCATTTATTTGAGTGGAAAAATGATTTTTACATGAAAATTTTGTCTTCTGCTTTTCTCATCTCAACTCCATAAATATTAAGAAATGTAAAAAAAAACATTTCGGAAAATAGTAGGACTCGCATTATTTACATCGATAATAATTTCATCTGTAAGAAACTGAATAGATATTTTTCAAAAAATCTCACAGTTTAGCTGTTTCAGACGTAGATGTTACAGGTAAAACGAGAAAACACTCACCTGTATATTGGAAAACCGGAACCATATTGAAACCAAAAAACCATGTAGACTTTATCATGGCCTGGAGGTACGACATCGCAAGGTAGACTGACACTCTTTCCTTCGACTGCTTGAATATCTTGAGCAATCACAACTGAAACAATAATTTGATGATACTTTTGGAAGAATTGAACTTATTCAAAATTAGAATACAAATGTTTTTTAAATTGTAATCGAAAATATAAAGAGTTTCAACAATAAATATATGTTTTCGTTATTTATTTACTGAAATATATAAATATTAACAGCCCACGTACAACGTCATTATTTTCGCCTCTACTTACAATCAGTATTTCGAAATCTTCGAAAACATTGAGGTTTACTTGTAGAGTTGACGATGCTTTAACATAAACGTTCACAATTAGTTTGAATATATATATTCCTCTCTACTGTTGTTATTAGTTCCGACAACGAGGGTGCATCAATTTGGTCTTGATGCACAAGACTTTTGCTATACGACTTTCAGTTTAATTAAAATTGAAAGAGCTCCAGTAATGAAAGTCGATTTGTAGGAAGAACCATAAGGAAACTAATTTTGTGACTTAATATCACCAGAACGTTTGAATGCATAAATTGTCGCAATGAGAGATCAGATATCTCGTCTTTTCATGTTATTTGTAGGAGATACGGTGAATTCAAACAAACAATGTATTATATTAAGATCTTCATTGTTATAGCCCCAACGACATAAGTTTAAATATTATTCCAGTTTTTCATTTTAAATATTTATATAAGTCCCAGTTTGGATGGGATCTATTTAAATTGTAATGTCTTTATCTAAAATGTTTATTTTCTTGCTTTGACCTTAGGAACATCTAATTTTAGCGAACTGATTACAGTCTTTGGTTTATTGTACTGCAAGGAAAGTCTAAAGCGCGGATCATACCATGAAACTGCTATATTGTCAGCCATCCATCAGCTTGGTGGGATCACGAAATTCTCCGCTGGTGCTACTTCCAGAACTGCTCTAACAAATTACAACAAAGAAATTAGAAAGGCGAAGCGGAAGTCTTGGAAGAACTTCTGTGAGAGTATTTCTGATATACCTCGCAGTACTAGAATTCACAATATTCTCTCTAAAGAGTCGATTGCCGAGATAGGGTCGTTAAAGCGACCTGATGGCACTTTCACGACCTCTAGAAAAGAAACGTTAGAGTTTTTAATTAAAAATCACTTCCGTTCCGTTCGTTTTCTAGCTAGTTGTTGAGAGAGCAGTACCAGCGAGAAAACTCACTGTTACTGACCAGTGTGGCCAGGTTCTCCTCCAGCCTGCCTATTATTGTTGCGCGTTTTCCCTTTGCATGAAAAATTCTACAGACACACTCACCAGTAGGACTTCTCGCCAAATTCACCAGGATTGGCTTATTGGAAAACTTTCATGCATTATTAGAAGAATGTTACTAAACTTAACTGTTAGACTGTTAGAGGTCACAGTTCAGTTGCTTGAATCATGTTGTGGAGCTTGGACTGTCGGAAGATCTTTGTCGTCTGGAGGATGAGAGCTTTCTTCTTGCCCCCAGTTGATAGGTCGAAGTACATTCAAACAAAAAATTCCGTTCAGTTTTCTGCACCTTTACTCTTTTTCACCAATCCTTCATGCCTTTCTTCCCATTTTTCCTATGGGACTCCTCAATATTTCTTATATGAAATTCTTTTTATCGTTATGAAAATTATTGTCTGCCAAGCATGAAAAATATGTTTTTCTACAGTCGCGCGTAAAATGACTAATTACTATATTCAATTGAAATCGTAAAGTAGACAAATGCCGAGGATTATTACTTTACGCTCTAGCGCAAAAAAGGAATCTTTTTCGCTCGCTTATTTAATCAAACCACGCCCCACGAATTAACTCAATTGGTGAATAATTAACAATTTATCGGATTAAAAATTATATGAAAATTGTCAAAAATTTTGAAATATGGTCAAAAATGGTCAATAATTGTCAAAAATGATCAAAAATTGTCAAAAATGGACAATTTTTTATCAAAATTGGTCAATAATTGTCAAAAATAGTTAAAATTTCGAAAAATGGTCGATAATTGTCAAAAACTATCAAAAATGGACAATTATTGTCTAAATTAGTCAATAATTGTCAAAAACTTCAAAAATGGACAATTATTGTTAAAAATGGTCGAAAATTTTGAAAAATGGTCCATCATTGTCAACAATTGTCAATAATTATCAAAAATGGTCAAATTTTGAAAAATGGTCTAAAACTATCAAAAATGGTTAAAAAGTGTCAATTATTGTTAAAAACTGTTAAAAATGGACAATTATTGTCAAGAATGGTTGAAAATTGTCATCATTTTGAAAAATTGTCAAAAATTTGGAAGAATGGTCACTAATTTGAAAAACATTCAAAATGGTCAATAATTGTCAAAAATTTGTCAAACTATTTTAAAAAGTACATGCTATTCATATTACGATAATAAACCTAAGAGAGTTAGTCATTCATTAACAATTTATCAGAATAAAAATCAAATTAAATTATATGAAAATTGTCAAACATTTTGAAATAAGGTCAATAATTGTCAAAAACTGTTAAAAATGGACAATTTTTGTCAAAAATGGTCAATAATTGTCAAAATTGGTCGATAATTGTCAAAAATTTTCAAAAATTGACATAAATGGTCAAAAATTATCAAAAATGGTCAAACATTGTCAAAAACTGCCAAAAATGGACAATTTTTGCCAAAATTGGTCAATATTTGTCAAAATTGGCCTTATTTGTCAAACTTGGTCAATAAATGTTCAAATTTTGGAAAATGGTCGATAATTGTCGAAAACTATCAAAAATGGTCAATAATTTTGAAAAATGGTCAAAAATTTTGAAAAATTGTCAAAAATGGCCAATAATTGACAAAAACTATCAAAGATGGTCAAAAACTGTCAAAAACTGTCAAAAATGAACAATTATTTTTAAAAACTGTCAAAATTTGGAAAAATAGTTTATAATTGTCAAAAATTGTTGAAGTTTTTGAGAAATTGTTAACAATTTTGAAATATGGTCAATAATTGTCAAATATGGTCAAAAATTTGGAAAAATGGTCAAAAATTTGGAAAATGGTCAAAAATTTGGAAAAATGGTCAAAAATTTGGAAAAATGGTCCATAATTGTCATCAATTGTCAATAATTATCAAAACTGGTCAATAATTTTGAAAAAAGGTTTAAAATTTTAAAAAATGGTCAAAAACTATCAAAAATGTTTAAAAATTGTCAATTATTGGTAAAAACTGTTAAAATGGACATTATTGTCAAAAACTGTCAAAAATGGTTAAAAATTGTCATCATTTTGAAAAATGGTAAAAAATTTGGAAAAATCGTCACTAATTTTGAAAAACAGTCAAAATGGTCAATTATTGTCAAAAATGGTCAATAGTTGTTGAAATTTTGAAAAATGGTCAATAATTGTCAAAATTTTGAGAAATGGTCAATAATCATCGTTTCCGAAAATCGATTTAAACACGTAATTTATAAAATCGATTTACTAAGAATCGATTATTATTACTATAAAAATCGATTATTTTTCAACATTCTTAGTCAGTAGATCTTTTTAAGGTTAATCATGATGAATAGCGAAAATGACGATTATTCTAGCACTCCTATTGTAACCTAAGATAATATAAAAAACTGTTTTAATTATTAAAACGGCGATTGTAGAAAAAATTATGTGTGTTTTTCGAGCGTAAAGTAAAATTGCCGCTTTCGAAAGATCGCAACATTCTTTCTCAAGCGACAATCAGTTACTTTACGCTCTAAATACACAAATAACTATTTCATTATTAAATATTTCCATAGTGAAGATAAATATGATATACTTGCTTTAATATCATTTGGAAATATCAGTTTATTTCGAGGAATTAAGGACATTATCGTTAGGTAGACGGTCCATAATTCCAACTTCGGCAAACGGAACCGTTTTAATTAAAGACGGCATTTATAGTTGGGTGAGAACATCAGTTAAATAGAGACAAAGTCTAACTTAGTCGATTTTCTTTTTAAAATTTCCACTATGCTAGCAGTAAATTTCACAAATTAAATCCCTCGGAATATATATATTTATCTCTTTTAGTATCTGCTGAAATTCACATTGCAATAAATCAATTTTTCAAATTAGAGTGCTAATCCAGATAATATTGTTATGCAGAGAATAACTTCAAACATAACCTAGTTACTGTGAAATGCCAGGATAAAATTCAAAAAAACCCAAAAGAAAAATTAATGCCACCATCGTCATAAAAATAATTCAACTTTAACGTTTGGCTTAGAAGAGATCTACGATTGTAGAAATTAATTGTGAATTTTTGGAAAGAAAAAGGAGTGGAAAAAGCTGTGGGACGTAGGGAAAATATTCTTTTAGAATTAAAGTACGAACAATGGAAAAAAGGATGGATGAATTTACTGTTTGGACCCTCACTTTGTGGAATCTACTCATATTAATGTTATAAATGAAACTAACTGTTTCTAATTAATTCCACTATTTAATTAAAAAATTTATGAAAATTATTAAAGGATAAAATGTAACTTCTGTCATTCTGACGATGATATGTCAATATCGAAATAATTCTCAATATCCTTTAATAATTTTCATGAATTTTTTAATTAAATAGTGGAATTAATTAGAAACAGTTAGTTTCATTTATAACATTAAGTATGGATGGATTATATTAACGTTTAGTTTCAAAATAAATAGAATTATCCGTCGATCAATTTCGTTGGCAAAAGGGGCTTTACCATGGAAAACTCTTCAATAATGTAAATCAACGTGTTGTTTGTTGCTGCAATTACAGCTTTGCCTAATAGATTAAATCCGTTATTATGACAACTGGATGTACCCACACATTTGCCAGATTGGCAGAATCAGCGAACACATTTCTAACAAATAACGTGCGGTCTGAATCGGCAGATATAAATCCTAACCTCCACATTAAAATCAATTTCTGATCCCCAGTTTCCCATTCGCATCCCCACATCGGAATTAATTACAGGAAATTCTGTATCGTGAATCAAGTCGTTTGAGGTTAATAATCGAATCATTTGCTACAAGACAAACCTTACACTATTAAATATCTCCGGAATTATAAGGAGAGCGACTGGATTCAATCAAAGGTTTACTGAGAATAATTAACTATTTGGAGAAGAAATCGAATAAAGAATTATCAAAAACGACTAATGATTACATTTTACTATCGTAGACTTTAATCGCGAAAACGTCGGCAAACTTCAAACCACCATCGGCAAATTTTATAAAGAGTCAAACCAACCACAAGCGATTGTCAACAACTACAAAAGGTAATAGCCATAAGGGCAATTGTTTCGCATAGAATCATGTAAAAAACAATGCCGTTACATTCGCCAATCGATAAGCAATTAGTATTCATCGGCCGAAACTCGTTGACAGTGGCTCTTACTCGCAGTTACGGATTGTATCAACGGTTAAGGATTGGTTTTTCATGGCGTGAATTACAAGCTACTGCTACTTCGAGATCTCTCTGGGGTCCATTTATCTGAATGGTTTTTCCTGTACTTTGCTTGAATTACATTTGTTGCTCTCAAAGTTAACGATCGCTCGGAAACGTTCTAAGCCTTCCGGATTAGGGTAATTTTAATAATTAAAACGTTAATTTTGATTTTTCGCTTACTTTAGAAACTTTATTATAAATAAGTGAGTGGAAAGTATCTGAGATGTTAGCTAGTGAAGGGACGGAGCAAGACGAGGGAAGTGGTGGTGATGGTGAAGGGAAGGAGAATTCGGATGGAGGAGTCTGTAAAATAACTAGAGGTGTGGTTTGATAGTCAGGGATCCTTCAGAACACATGTGTTAAAGGCGGCAGAAAAGAGGAAAGTGGGGGCAGCATGGCTGGGGAGATTGATGTGTAATGTGAAAGGGCCGGGAGAGTTGAAGAGGAGAGTTACTGGTAGGACGGTAGAGCAGAGTATGATGTACGGTGCGGAGGTGTGGGGTGAAAGAGCGGGAATGAATGCGGGGGTTAAGCCACTCCTACGGGTGCAGAGAGGGATACTGCTGAGAGAGGTGCACGGGTACAGGACAGTGGGTGGACTGGCAGCAGCAGTATTGGCAAGGACCTACCCATTGGACATGATGCCTTGAGCCAGGAATAAATGCTGGAAGGGTGCGACCAGGGAGGAAGTACAGGAATGGATGGGGGAGGTAATGGAGAGAAGGTGGGAGGAGTATGAGAGCGCGCTAAAAGGAGCAACTGGGAATAGGAGAGATTGGATGGACCGGAAATTCGGGGAGATGAACTACTTCTTGACACACGTGTTCACTGGACATGGGTCGAGAGTAGGGTACCTCCACAAGATTGGAAAAGTGGAGACTGGAGTGTGTGAGAGGTGTGAAGTGGAAGTGATGTGAGGCATGTGTTTAGATGCAGGAGGAACGAGGAAGTGCTGAAGAAGCTGGAGAGGAAACTAGGGGAAGCGGTTTATTGGGAGAACATGGTAGAGATAATGTTGAGGGGGGAGGAGGAATGAATGGCGTAGTAGAGAGCATGGTTAGACGGAGAGAAGGACTCGATAAGGCATAAGAGGTAGGAGTGATAGTTAGGTAGAAGACGACGGTGTGAGCGAGGGAACGCCGCCCGTCTCGAAGTATGGTAGGGTAGTGATTCCGAGGCGGGGGTAACGGCGAGTTTGAGGTGGGTTTGGTTGGTAGGCATCCCCTTGGGGATGAGTCTAACACTGTATGGGTCCTGGACCCATTCGAACATGAGTTTCCCATCTCGACCCAAAACAAGAGATGTTATCTATAAGTGAATAGGTTTGTTCCAGTAATGAGTTGTAGGATAGTTCCTGCTCAAGAGCAAGAACTGATCGAACTGTTCTAGAACGGTTCTATTGTATGTAGATAAATTGCTAGAACGTCGAATTAGTAGTTCAGCGAAAATACTAGTTTTCAAAAATAGGCGCTGAAACACTAAATTTTCACGGCGCATGCGCAGTACAATTTCGAATTAGTTTCATCGCGTGTTGGAACAAACAACGAATCAATTTAATTTGGCTTCGGTCAGTTAACTATTTTCTGAAGGTTAGTTGGTTTTCTTATGCTTTTTATGAAGGGTGCGCCTCTCGCTATTTTCTGATTGCAACTGTATTCCACTGATTTTTAATACTAGACTACTCCCAAACAAACAGGGTCCAATTAATAAGCTTGTCTTGGTATGGATTCCAGGTCACACCAGTATCCTGGATAACGGACTAGTGGTCAGTTCCAACTGGAAATCTGTCCAACCAGGCAGGCTGCAAAGTGCCTACTGGAATCATTTAAGGCAAAGGTCTTTATCAAAGGACCTATAAACTGAAAGTAGAAGCCTTGCTTAATATGGGGAGGGACGAGAAAGTGTCTTCAGTATTCTTACTGAGAAGTTTTCGAACCATATTGCCAACATAACAATTTAGCTCCAATATAAATATGTGAGAACAATTTCAAGGAGATTCACAAGAGAGCTACTGTCCAGCTCGTCGACTATTCCTTCGAAGAAGAAAAATGAACAGATAAAATACAAAAAGCTTTTATTTGGATCAAACTACATATCAAATATTTTCTCGTATCTTGTTTCCGGATGGGCCAATCATTTCTTCAGCTTTGTTTTGTGTATATGCAGAAAGCGGAAACGAATTCAAATTGGGTTTCTTTAATACTATATAGTTTAGCGATATTTCCATTTGGAGTCAAGTCGATTTCGAAGTTAGAAAACAAATTACGTTTGTGATACAGTTTGACAGTAGCGGGAAAAATATATGATTGCGAAAGGGCGAAAACCGTTATATATAGGGAGAGTGGTGGAGAATGAAACAAAAGTAAAAGTGTGTTGAACGAATCTGTGCGTTAAATTGTTTCCAAACAATTCGACTAAATTGTTTTGTATTCCCGTTGAAGTGTCAGCATTCTTGTTGTGAAATGTCATAAGGATTGTTTCATTACCGCATTCATTTTGACGTACTTTTTTTCCGAAATTCCCGTAAAAACCATATACGTTGTGTTCATTTGAAAAGGACCCACCCTTAATATTTCAGAAATGCAACATATTAGAAAGAAATGCCAAAACACGTCAACTTTTAACTTGAGGGGGACACTTTTTAGTGCTAATGTCATAAACGTCAGATTCACCCCCTCCCTACTAGAGTTACCTCTTAAATTTTTTCTAAGATGTTTTGCTTTTGATACCAGTCTTCCATTGTTATTTAATCGTTGTTTAAAATTATCTCTTCCAACTTTTCGTATGGGTATCTCCAGCAGGGAAGGTGTGAATCTGACGTTTATGAAATTAGCGCTAAAGAGTGTCTTCTTCAAGTTGAAAGTTAACGTGTTTCGGCATTTCTTTCTAATATGTCGCATTTCTGAAATATTAAGGGTGGGTTTTTTTCAAATTAACACAGTGTTCCCTTTAATTCATTGGTGAAATAAGCGTGTACATTATTTATGAATGCTTCTACATATACTTGAAGAAAATTACATCAATAATAAAGTCATCAAAGTGTCGGTGTTGAAAGAATATTTCACGTCACTGGATGGAAAATAATTTTCTCCAAGCTGCTTGTCCCGACCTGCAAAACACTACTTTCCACTTTCCGGTCTTGTAAAGGCTCCTACCGATCAAAATACAAAGTTCGCGAGCTGCTCGTGAACAGCTCCCGAACTTGCCCGACTTGACCTATCAGCTCGCGAACACATACGTCCACTCCAGAAGAGTTTTTTTTAATCCCTCCCACCCGTGTACGTGTTCCAGATAATAAAAATAAGAAAATGCCACCAGCAGGACATTAAAATAAATAACAAAATTTCGCAGCCTCGATGTTAACGTCCACATACATAACAGAGACAAGCCTGAGACGCACAAGAGCATAGAAAAATTAGTTCGGTGAGAACATGAGAAGAATTCTTTGTCTGATAGATCGGAACTGCATAAATATGTCTTTGTTTAAAAGCTCGCAAGGTGTAGGCAGATGGCGGTAGCATCGCTGCAATTCCATTGAGTGTTCTGAAATCTGACAACGCTGACATCTGACATTATTTGCTGTGTCGCCTGTCGCCATATTTGGTTTGTTTCTGTTGCTCTGTATCTGATTTTTATTTTTCTCGTTATTTGTTCCTTTTTGTTTTGCTGGAGTTATTTGATTTTATTAGAACTCCGACCAGTTTGAAGTGCTTAGAAGTTAAGAAGTCACAAAAACGAACTGCCAAGCTGTTCTAGAACTGTTCGCGAACTCGCGTACATACCAAGCTCATAACATGTTCGAGAACAGCTCGCGAACTTGGTCTGTACCCCGCTTAACGTGAATATATCCTGATATTTTGAAGAAATATTTTGAACGCGTCAGTCATGAAATACGAGTGAAAAATATAAAATACAATAATACACGTATTTTCAGACGCAATTCCATTTTAGTTTGAAATAACCACGAATTTATATAGGCCGCACTCTAAAAAAAAATATAATCATAACAAAATCGAAAAACCGTAAAAATTCCGGTGGCACTTTCCATAAAGATCGGGTTGGTAGTGCGAAAGGGTCGATATAAGGACTGACTTTTTCCCTATCATAAACTAGCCAAGTTGTGTTTGGCTCTACCTCGGAAATGGGAATTTTTACTACTGCTATTTCAGAATATTTCAACTGTTTTTTTATGTGAAAAGAGTCTATTCGAGTTTTACTGAAATCAGTACGAGGTTAGATGCTCCTTGATCTTCGGGAATATATTTACTGGTATTTTATCAGAATTATTGAAGGTTATATTGCTTCTGTTGATGGGTATCCGGGTTAATAAAAATATTTTATAGATGAGCAAAGCATGTCTGAATTAAGTTGACTAAATATGACTTTGCGACTGGATACCTATGGTACATAAAATATACACGCAAATGCCTTTTTTTTACAACAAATAAACTCTTTAGAATTTCCAGAAGTTCATCATTATATGCAAAGCGAACAACTCGAACTATTCACAAATATATCTGCTTATATTATACTAGCGAGTAACATTTCCGAATAGCGTATTGATATATACTTCCCGGAGATCACTTCAAGTCATTTTTATAGAATAGAAAGTCGATATTGAATATTTGCCGGTTTTGTGGTTCGACTGACAGCACGCAGATTGCAGATCCGGACTTGTGCGGAGAATTTAAATAGTTTTATATTTGGTATTTATCTATCGAATACTTGAAGGGAAACTTCAAAAGAAATAACTGTTGAAGATTTAAACGTATTTGGAATAAGAAAAAACAAAACAATAAAAATTATGACCTACGAGTAGCTACTGGTTGCAAACTAGAACAAGACCATGTTCTAGTTTGTATATGATGTAAAAGAGAAGAGAGAGCTACAAAAGGGTTGACAGAGGACCACAATTTTAAAATCATGATTACTTGTGGAAAATGAAGTGTAAGTTGTTTAAATTAAATTCGGATCTATATTGTAACGTTTATTCTAATTTATATTTACAATTAATTTATATTTACAGATTTATATGTAATTCAGTCCTTATTTAATAATTTATGTCATACACTAAACACACTAATTATAATTTATATGAGAGTCACTTAATAAACACTTATTCGAGGCGCGATTACTTTCCTTCGGTATCAACACTGACTGATTGACTAATTGCCTGCAGCGATGCTTGTGGCCTATTTATACTCGTGCGCCTTAATTCTAGAAGTGTCTCGGCGTTCTCGCGGGTGCATTGGATATTCTCGATATTCTGGCGGATGCACCCGGGTGTTCTGGATGTTTCTCGAAGTTTGGGCGGAGGTGCCATAGTCGTCTCATACGGGGATTTCACTGGGGGCACTAAGTGAGAATATTATTGCAGTAGCTCGCGTAACAATATTATGTACTTCCAAATAATGACACTATTTAGATAATTATTCAAAAAGATTAAGCGTCTTCCATAAAAGAATCCTAATTGACAATTTTATTAAAGTTGAAATAGCCTATAGCCACATTTTAGACCCGAGTTTGATCTCTTCACACCAGCATATCGACAAGCATTTTGTTGAGATTGACAGTCACCGAGTTGTTATTAATGACGAACCTCCCTTCAAAACATTTTTCAACGATTTTGTGATTCGTGCCTTCGTTCGCCGGGAGCGGATCTGGAAAGTAATTAAAAAATAAGCTGTCGTTGCGTCGGTACACGTCACCACGGATATGAAGCGAATGCATTTCCAGCTAGGTTTTATTACTACTTAATGGATTTTTCGAGTGGCATCTTTTGATGCTGATGCTTCAACTCGGAGATGGAAATTTTTAAAAATTACACTTTTCAAATCAACAATAATGCTTGGCTGCTTCTTTCTGTGTAAATATGGCGAATAGAATGTCTGAGAATTATTAATGTAATATCTAAATTGAATTTTCTAAGGCAGCAACCGAACGCGCGAGCAGAAAAATATAAAAATGAATGATATATCGATAAAGAAAAAAAAACTTAACTTTAAGACATAAGGGAGAAGCAAGAAAGTTTTCCAAAAGGATTTAAGTCACTAAGAAATCGAATGGTCGACCTTATTTTTTCAGCATCAAAAAGCCTTGTAAAAACCACAAAACTATGATTATTGAACTGAAATTTCAGGTATGTACTCTCAAGAGACCTATCAATTTGGAAAAAAATTCACAAGACCATAACCATGAAGGGTTTTCATTTTCTAGATGGTCAAAGTGAAATCATTGAAAACACCCAAAAAATCAAATTCTGGATGAAAAAACAACGCGTAACTCCTACAATTCAAGTGTTAGAACGATCGATCCATGGAAAAAGTTAACATAAATGAATTGTTATTTCCAAACATTAAGAGATTAAAAAAAATGTCTTAATATCTTTACTTTAACTTTTAGGTAATTTCCCACGAGTGGAAATCCCAAAAGGAAAAATCAGATCAGCTCAGAGGAAATGAAAATCCATAATTCGTATGCTTTGATTTACTCGGTTAATATTCGAAGATGCTGGGATTCAATAGATATAGGGGAGCCTTAAGCAGGAAGTCGGGAAATGTTATTTAATATTTCACCGGATTATATTATGAGTTTTAGAACGGAATAAATCGAATATATATCAAAAGAAATAAATATTGGATTCGTTTTATTTAAATATTATAATAAATAGGTAGTCATTTTAATATTTCTAATAACTGGCAAATTTCTACATAACCTAACCTCACATTTATCATGAATATAATTTTTTTTCACCTCCATCACACGTCCCTGAATTTCCACGCCTACTACAGTGTTCTTATCTTTGCTTATATAGGGTGTGCCCAAAATTTTGGCGAATGTCCCATACTGTCCAATTTTGGATTGATTTGGTTGGTATTATAAATGCGTTGTTGTTGAATTTATTTACGACGAAAATCGTAACAAATTATTGCTTAACTTTGATTTTGGATGCTGAAATTTCCGAAAAAAATCGTCCTTACTGTAACATGTAAGCTAGGCTTAAAGTATAGAGTTCGATGGCGCTTGTCAACTGTCAATACGGTGAGATATAATGCATGGAAATGAATAAAGATGATCCTTCGTAATCTATATACATCCTTAAACACTAACTAAAAATAAACAACAGATATCACAGTGACAACACTAATATCCTAAAATTAAATAGTAACCCATTAAAGTGTATTCGGAAAAAGTTGTTTTCGAAAAGAATGATGCAGTAAAACGCTCACAGATTAGTGGCTAATGAAGCGAATGAGATAAAATTGCGTTGATCATGGTAAAATCTGGTGTTTACTTGAACAATCAATATTGTTTTATAGGCACATGCAAAAAATAATATCTCTATCATCTATATCCCTGCTGGGTATACTTTTATTAAATTCTGTTTGCAAATAAATATTGAAGTTTTCAAATCAAATTGAAATTCTGTTTGATTTTTAAATATAATTGAATATCGGTCCTCACAACGAAATTTATTTGAAAGAGAGAGAGAGAGAGAGAGGGTGTTCGGGAAATTTAATAATCTACCAACTTTCCGAGAATAAAATAAAAGTAACAAATACTTTACGGATCGTTTAATAAAAACGTAACCGCTAATATTTACGGCTCGACTTCATTTTTAACTCCATTCAGAAGCTACCGACAAATTGAAATTTACAGCATGCTTTTGAATTATTGATATATTTAACTTATATAATACCCAGTCGACTGGAATAGAAGTTTTCAAGAAATTTAATCTCACCTTTCAAATTGTACTTTATGCGTTTCACAGGTGTTGCCGTTCGGAGCTTTACAATTCTTCATTCAACTAATGAAAAAGACGAAACATTTAATGTCATAAAAACAATGACATCCATTTTACAAGTCATGAAAAACTATAGAAAAAATCAACAAAATACGAATAATAATACATGGTGCTACATTTTCACACCAGATGATACCCCCTATAGTAGGTGTTGCACCGTACTGAGTGTTTACCGGTTAAAAACATAAAAATAAGTGAGTTTTTGACGATCAGTGAAGTTCAATAGAATATTTTAAAGAAAGATTAAATTATATAAAAAATTAATCTAGTATTCTGGATGTTGAAACCATCCTTCTGACTTAAGCCGAAGGAAATGGTGGAGATATGGTATAGGAAGGAAAGTCTAAGGGTGGATCTGCAAAAACTGCGCTAATTCCCTCCACTAGAAAAGGGAAGCTTGAGAGACTAAAACTGCCAAGCCTCTTCAACGTGCAGCTGTGTCTTAGCCAGGAGGTCAAGTAGCTGGGCATAATTCTGGATGCAGAACTAACCAGGAATTCACACCTACATGACAAAACCAATAAGATGACAATGGCTCTAATGGCTGCCAAACGGGCGATGGGAAACACATGGGGACTAAATCCACGAATCGTTCACTGACTGTTCACAAATGTGGTGAGACCGATGGTTACCAATGGAGCCTTAGTTTGATGGTCAAAAACAGATCAGAGGAAAGCCGAACTGGATGGAAGCCATTCTCAATATTCCGCCTCTTACTCTGCATATTAAGGCGGGAGCAAGAATGGCTGCATAGAAGCTGAAATGCAACGGGAATTGGCACAAAGGAACCAACACCCATGGACTTTCAAAAATCACAGATGTTATCACTAACTCGTTTCTTGAAATGAGAAGTGATAACATGTTGGCCATATCCAGCTAAACTGGGGATGTGACCAGAAAGGAAGTACAGGAGTGGCTGGAGATGGAAATGGAGAAGGACCTAATGAAAAGACTGTTGAGCCTGATAAAAGCTACTGATCTCTTCACATAAACGGTATAATCAAGAGCTCAAAAAGCCTTTAGGCTGAGGTGCCGAGGTCTCTAAGCCTCTGACTCAATCAATAACCCGAAGGGCCAATGGCAGTGTTACAGAATCTGGTAGTGGAGTAGAATGCAGCTGAAGATCATCTTTGTCTCCAACTTGGAACGCAAGGAATCTGATTATATGCACAAAAAGACGTAAAAAACTTCTATTAAATGATAGACCAGAAGGGACAGATACCTTCTTGCTCGAACGAATAAGGATGTCGTTTTTTCTGGCTCAAGCTGGAATTGTAGAATCTGTGAAAGTAAATGAAATTGCACCAGCAAATAGTGATGATTATAATATTCAATGTGCATACATGGAAAATTGCTTGGTTTAATCAGAATTCCGTGTACCCTGAAAAAGCTTTTTTTAATTTGTAAGTTTATCTTGATACGTCCGTATGCATTATGAGCAAATGTGCTTTTAAATATTTGCTTCGAACAACATAATACGTTGAGTGCTTTTACTAGAAATATATACTAACCTAATAGCTTTCGTTTTTCAGCAAAACTACTGATGTGAGGGCGAGCACAAAATAAATCAGTCAATATAAACTCACACTCGCACTCACTATTGTCGCTACCAGCGATATATTATACTCAAAAACGGGAAAAACTTTTTAAAAAGTTTACTCTTATCTCGATAATACATTTTTTTCACTACAATTCACTTACACGTGTACTTTGCCTTTTGCCAGAGAATTTATATGAAAAGATTTTCAATTAAGGCTCGTTTTTTTGGTGAATAAATTTTAAAAACTTGGTTTTCCAATTTTCGAAGATATACGATTGATTAAAGTTTGACAGCACGCACAAATAAATATATTAAAACGATTTTTTAAATCATCCCCAGCGGTCTCAACTTTTTTTTAACTGAATATCTGTAAAATTATACAGAATACTCTAATAGAATTATAAGTCTATTCACTGAATACAAGTCAAATTCAATGCAGTACTGTAAAGTTTGCCAACTCTATTACATGTTTTATTTTGATCAAATTAAAGTAAAAAGTATGTAGTAGTAAGAAAATGATGATACATTTACAATTGCAAGGTATAAAGCAGGAAAAATAAAATACTTGTGGATGAAATGAAAAATGCCATTCAACAAAAGACTTTCTGGTAAAAATGTCACATAACTCTCGAGGGTCGTGTTTTCACATAGTGTGACTTAATTCGTCTTGTGAATGGGAAAACACGTCTCTTTTTTCTTAGAATAACTTTCGATTGTTGAATCCCTGGTTGTTTTCAGTGACATTTTGACTAAAAGGTTTTTTAAAACGACCTTTTCCTTGTTATTTATCATATTTTTTCTTTTTCGCACCAACACCGTATTCTAAAAAGTTGACTTGCTCCAAGGTTTTCCATACAATTCTTTTAAATCTATTAAAATTGGTAGTTTGTGTAATCAGAAATTGGAGACCCCTTCCTTTTGGTTACGCCCTTGAAATTGCACGAAAAACTATAATGAAGCGATAAATTATACAGAAATGCAAGATAAACACAGTCGGGCTATAAATTTTAAATATCAAGGACGTAAATTGGTGTACGATGTTATGTTTCATGGGGTACTTAGTATGTATCGCGTATTAACATGCGTGTTCTAAAACAATGAAGAACTCCATAACTGCTGTTATTATATAGCCACTACCTATTGCTTGTTTCAATTAAAGGTGATTTTTGTAGAGAAGGTTATAATTTGTAGCGAAAATTTTAGACACTTATAATTTAATAACTGCTGGGTATTAAAAATACTGTTTTATTTCAATAAAGAAACATGAAATTCATATCAAACCATCTGAATATTTCAAAGGGACGAATAATTCTCGATGTTTTTCATCACAGGAGCTATGAAATCCTTTCCTATACCACCATGGACCCCACACCTTTCCAACTAGTGATAAAGCAACTAAACTAAAAGATTGCAAATGAGGATGGTCAGAGGAGGAATGGAGAGGAAAAAACATGGACAAACAGTTAGTACACCTCACCTTTCATGGCATCCTACCAGATCGTATCCCTTCAAGCTGACACGACCGAACAATTCAATGTTATAAAGAACTTCTGAGATGAGCTGAGCTCTGGCAAATAAGAAACAAACGAATCTACCATTTTTTTCTAAAATTGCTTCGAAGATGAGGAATGGAATGGTAAATTTTTGTTCACTTCCCAGAATAACCCTAAAACTGTTTCATACTTCCAAAAAACTAAAAATATTTTCATTTACTAAAAAACGGACCCTTATACCCAACATTCATTCATTTGGGTTCCACTTGACAGACGGACAAACAGAAACACGATTGATACTTTAAGAGTTCGGTTTTTTTATTCGCACATGAGGTTTAATAAATTCCTCATGTTTACGTTGATATATAAAATTAGAGCGGACCGAAGCAGCTTTCACAATGAATTGATATCTGTGACAAATTGGTAAATATGGGTAAAAGTTTTGGTGCAACCGTATGTCACAGAAAAACAATATATCAACCAATACACACCGAACTACTTTTCCAAAAAGAACTTTGTTAATTTACCAGAAACAATAACACAAATAACACAAAAGCGGACAAACATGAATTAATTTCACCTGAGAGTATGAACATCAACCTGTATTTCCACGTTGAAACTTTTAAGGCTGGTGCATACTATTTTTACTGTGAATTGAAATTAACCATGTATTCAAAAAAACACTCAATAATTGTATTTTTATACGGTCGTTACGATCCGAGAGAATCCAAGAAGCAATATATATAAAGTCAAAAACACCGATCTCATTCAGCATAAGAACATGATGAACATCCATAAAAAGGTCTGATAAATTACACTTTTACACTTATGAAAAGTGGATGGAATAATAAAGAAAATATAAGAAGATGGAACTGTTACCCAGAACGAGAAAATATTAAAGGAGAAAACTTTGAGCACCTATTCATGAAATTCAGACAATTATTGTGGCGTTTTGTGCGAGTTAAAGTCAGGAACGGATTTGAACATCCGGTTTGGGGACTTTAATAAATTAATATTTCATCCTATCTAGCACAATAAGCTGGATATTTATCTTAGAAAATGGTTAAACTGTAAAAACACAACTGCTTCTGATATACATACCAAGCATATCAAAATATAAACTTTATACTATTCAGTACGCGTTCGCATGACTAGATAAAATGAACGTTGAACTCAAATAAAAAATCATCGAAAAAATGTTAAACTTAAATGTTTAGTGTGCCTTTATAAGACATAATTGCAGATGAAACCACAACTTCCACTTATTTCTGGTCTAAGCTATCCCAATCGACATAAATGCCTCGCTTCATCCTACAGCCTAAAGCTCTGTTATGAGTGGGGTTGAAAGTACTGAATCACCAGCTCTTTTCCCCCATTTAATCCAACTGCGTTTGCTGGATAGTTAAATACTGGCATTTTGGCTTTTCAAAGAAGTCCCGACCAACACTTTGAGCAGTACGTACTGTGTCTATCAAGTTTGAGATTCTTTAATCCAGTGATTCACCAAAATGAGGTAGGCCGGTGGCACAAGAGGCCTTGCCATCCTGAATAATGTGGTTGAAAAAAATTCCAGTGCCTCTTTAACTATTTGAAATGTGTTTTAAAATGTGATTACAGTTCGAAATGCATCGCATAGTTATCGTCTGATCCGCTAAACTTTTAATTCTAATTCATAAAATATGTTAAGCCGGAAATATAAGCTACTCTCAACCAGATTTCACAAAACTGGATGAAAAATGGATTACTCCAATGCCAACACTGCTTCACTCTTCTCTACAAACACCATAAAATATGTTTATGGAAAAGTATGGCTCGTACGTGCTGGAAAATGAGATACACGTACTCGTATTTGCAATCTGAAAATAAGGTTTTTAAGATCAACTTTTGAATTATCCAGTTTTTATATTGGACGGGAATGTAATTGACCGTTATCAATCTATTCATCTCAATGAAAATTTTACTACTCTGTATATAAAGTTGAGAATAATATTTAAGAGATAAAGATTTCCAAATACCTATTTCGAGGGACATCATGACCTATGTAGGACAACAATGTTCATGAATATTTGTTTAGCATTAATATTGAGTGGCCATGTACATGTGTAACATATGTGTCTGTTTGTAAAGCATGCATACAAATATGTAGTTATGATTCCGAGGCAACACGTGCTGGATTATTGATGCAATTTTGTTGAAACTCTAAAAAATATCACGGGAATGTATATGCAACCGACTGGACGAAGACTTGTGCAATATAAACTAGATTAAATATATATTTTCATAATTCTCTTTCAAGATTTTGTATCATTTCTTTTGGGCATCGGCCAGAAGCTAGTGGTTATGGAGTTTTTTAACCAAAGTATTTGAAAAAATCCCTATTTCTCATTTTTTCGAGAAGAGCTTCATCTTGGGCCATATTCCAAAGGAATGGAGACTGGCCAGATATTATTGCCAATCGCAGGCAACGTGCCTTAATCCTTATTACCACTTATTTCATTCTTGAATGGGATCTCCCTTTCTTTATCAGAAAAAGTTAACCTTAACAGGATACTCGCGTGGAATGCAACTAGGGCTTTCTGGACGTGCTGCAGGCTTTTTGGGAAAACATGAGTTTACTGTTTGCTTGAAGTAAAGTTTTATACCACTTTCATTTCAATTAGGGTATAATCCACAACAATATTTCAGATCACTTTGGAAACACCCTATAGAGTATCGAATCTGTGGAAGAAAGGGGGATAACAATAGGAAAACAAGTATGCAATATTGAACGTTCGTATTGACTTTGAAGGAGTAGATAGGGATAGACACCAGCACTTGCTTTCATAATATTATAGCTCCAGCGAGAATCTAGTGTAGTGAGAAGGAGAATAGCTTTCTCAATAACATGAAGTTAGGTTATTACTGCTGCTGCATGATAATTTACAAAGGAAAGAGAAATAACTGACGTGCTTGTATAGACTGGGATATGTAATTTGTAGGGTACGAAAATTTTAGTGCAAACTATTTAGATTCTAAAAAGAGGATCGATCCAGGCAGTGTCATGACGAACAATCTTAAGAAAATATAAAAAGTGGTGATGTACATAGGAAAAAGTTATTTATTTAGGGACGGTTGTAGGGATGAATGAACGCCACATATAATCATTGAGCAATGAATGAGAAATAAAACGCTGAAAACTCATAAAGACCTTCATTTTGCCATTCCAAATGTTGTCCCAGAAGTCTCATTAAATCTCGTGTCCGCGTCTTAAGATATTCAAGGTCAAAGGTCAAAAAAATCAGATTTTTGTAAATATTTCGTTTCCCATAGCTTTAACGACCTTCACAAATATCGTAACAATTGTAGATAATAAAATTCCTTACAACATTTTTTCATAAACTGAACCGTTCTTGAGATAGAGAGCGCAGAACGCAGAAATACGCCGTATTGAGTCTATAAACCTTAAATAAATATATAATTATCAATAATTTCCTTTTTTTATCAATTATTATTCAATATTCAATAATAATATTGAAATTCATATTTGCTCAAAGCAAGCCAGAGATGACGCTGATATTCTAATAATAGAAACAGTTATTGCAATATCAACACATCAAAGATATGCCGTCATCATCGAAGATTTCATTTCATAAACTGACATATCAATTTGCTCGTCATTTTAACTAGACGCACTCAAGAACATCAAGAAAGAGTTAGAAAAAATGACAAAGGAAATGTTAAAACTCAAATAAATATTCTTCCAAAAGTTTTGATAAACATCCTAATTGCAAAAAAAGGTTAACATTATCAGGCTATAAAAAGAAAAAATATTCATTCATTCATTCATATATTTGGGTTATGCTCATCAGCCCAAGTACTTTGTACCATTTCCCATATTATCTACTTCCATTCTACAAGCTTCGTGTCTTCTATAAAGACCACTAGTTTGACTGGAAGGATTTTCAGTAGTTGTGATGGTTGTATTAATTCCTCTCCAAAGTGCTTCCATATAAGTTCTTGTAAGTTCTCGCAGAAGCAGAGTATGTGAGTAGCTGTTTCATTATCAAATTCACATTTTTTGCACATAGGTTCACTAACTTTGCCCATTTTGTGCAGATATTTCCTCAAGGTGCAGTGTCCAGTCACCAGATCTGTAATTGTCTTCAAATGTCTCTTGCTAAGTTTCAGTTGCCTGATTGAGAGTTGCTTGTCTACCTTGTTCAGTAAACTCTTTGTTTGAAGGTGCCCTTGTGTCACCCTCCATGTGAATTGGTGTACCTTATTTAGCCAGTTCCCGATTTCCCCTCTTATGCAATCTCTTGTGATTCCACAAAACTGAAAGGTTCTCTTTAAGGCACCATTCCTTCACAATTCGCAGTGCTTCCTGTAGGACATTTATAACCACCTCTGAGAATTTCCCATTAGTGACAATCCTATGTAGTAGGCAAAGCTCCATCAGAACACTTGAAAAGCTTCACAATTTGGATCAACCAGCTCAAGTATTCCAACAAGAAAACTGTCCTGTACATGCACTATATAAAGATGGAGTCCACGTATTGCTGGCAATATATGGTGCTCCAAACACAGTATTGATCATCTCCGTTATACGCAGTTCATCAAGTCAACGAAGCTTAATAAACCTGTGAATCTATCAAATCTTCCTCCTACAAGTGCAGCGGCTCATCAACACAACTGCCGTGTATATTATCAAGTTCAAACTTGGTTAGGGAATAATTTGGAATCCCAGAAATGGGGTTGGATGCTGCTCCAATTTTTGGAACCGATTATGACGATCTTACCGCCTGCTCCAAATGAGTTACTGAATTCAATATTTTTTAAGAGTAAGAGTGGTTGTGGTTCACGCTGTGGATGTAGGAAATCCGGGTTGCAATGTTCTTCTGCTTGTGGCCAGTGTAATGAGCAAGCTTGCCTCAATGCTTCACCACATCAGAGCAATCTGAATGAAGAGAGTACCTTCGACTCCAAGATCCTTGAAGACAAATATTTTTTACAACGAAACTAATGACAATGAATTGGAAATTTTCGAGCGATTGGAGGACGATGATGGACAAGAAAAAAATTAACTCCCATTCATCTAATTGTTGAAGTTTCTGTAAAACCTCCCCTCACCTGACTTTCATTTGTAATAATTGTAAGAAACGATAGTATTAAATAAACATTTGATAAAATAGACGTCAAAAAATATTAATTCAATACTATTAAACGCTTTACAAAATTATTTACAGGTAACTGTAATTAAGTAAATATTTAATAAAATTTTATTTACTTTATTTTTTTGCAGCTTATATTAGAATATAATTAGAACATAATTGAAATATAATTAAAGTGAGTCGATAATTACAGATAACAATTTCTAGATTACAATTTTATTAATGAAGAATATTATCGAATATTGAGTAATAATTAAAGAAAAAAAGAAAATTATTGATAATTATATATTCATGTAAGGTTAATAGACTTAAAACGTCGTATTTTATAACGAGTCTATCGGTTGACCTTGCATTATGTTGCGCTGCACGTTATGCGCCCTTTATCTCAAGAAGGGTCCAATTTGTGAAAAAATGTTTGAAACAAAAGTTGTGAGGAATTGCATTCTCTACAGTTGTTATATTTTATGTAAAGGTCTTTAAAGCTATGGGAAACGAGATATTTACCAAAATCTGATTTTTTTGACCTTCGACCTTGAATATCTTCGCACACGATATTTCATAAGACTTTTGAGAGAACATTTAGAATGGAAAAATGAAGGTCTGTACGAGTGTTCAGCTTTTTATCTCACATTCTGAGTTTCAACCCCCTATATGACTGGACTAGTGTTATGGTCTATCTATGTAGCATCGACGACCATACGGTGAATTATTATCAAAACATAATTTATAATATTTTTGGTAGCAATTGTAGTTTCTTAGACTAGTACTTAAACAATTTTCTGATGTATTGTTAGTATTAGCTTCCTTTCGATATGCTGGTGAGTCAAATCAAATCTACTGTAAGTACGGCAGGTATTCACTAAACTTGTAGTTTTAAATAAATTTAAAAAAAAATTTAAATCAATAATGCTCTACTAACTTTCCGCTTAATGAATATGATACCTCAAGCTAGAGAGTTGTCAGATGCATTTTGTAAAAAGATATACATTATCTCACATATTCCAAAAAAATATCTTTTTTCACTACTATAAATATATTCAATATGGCATTCTCTTCCACTTTTAATAAGATCCAATTATTTTCCTTATATAGTATCATTTTTAGTGAGGTAAGGTAAGAAAAATATTCAAGAAATAACAAGCAATTTGTTCTACAAAAAATATATACAGTGCCCGTCTAGTCTCCTCCCCCTACCTATTACATGAACCATAGAACTTAAATCAATATTTGTTTGGGTGCCTGAAAAAGGGTACAGATGCAACGTTTTTTGTAGTATTTCGGACGGCCGCCATTTTGTAAAATAATTTTAAATGGGATCATATGGCAAGTAATACCTCATTTGAATGCTCGTTCCAAGTCATGTTCAACGACACCATCACGATCAAAGTATTATTTATGAATTTCAACGCAAAAACGCCAAATTGCGAAAATTGTTGCATGGTATTACTTTAAATGGGTTCTTTATGAAGAACAGACTGAAATACCAAAGTAACGCAAAAGTTAACATAACCTGTCGTTAAGATACAGAAATGAATAATAATAATATAAAAAAAAATTCAATAATTAAAACAAACAAGTTTAAATAAGATGCTCAATATGTCCACCGTTTACTTCTTGGCAATAAAGGATTCTAGACAAAAACTCTTCCAGAACGCGTTCAAGGGTCTCTGAAGGAATAGATCTGCATTCTTCACGAATCCTTTGTTTTAGATCTTCAACGGCAACGACTGGCGTACTATAAACTTTTGTTTTCAGATAATCCCACAAAAAGAAATCGAGGAGAACGAGCAGGTCACTCTATTGAACCCCGTCATCTTATACAGAGTACTGCTCGTTGAAATATCGCTTACTGGTCCATAATAATGGGGAGGAGCACCATCCTGCTGAAAAGCTAACTCCAAATCACAGAATTCATTAGGATGATCCTCAAGTATTTCAAGGATTAGGGGTTCAATAGCATTTCCAGGTATATTTTTCCGATCAAATTCGTGTTCAGGAATACAGGTCCAACAATGTAGTTTCCTAGAATCCCTGCCCACATATTTACTTTTTGATGGAACTGGGTGTGTCCTTCATGGAAAATGTGAGAATTTGTGTCACTCCAGTATTGTACGTTCTGAGTGTTCACATTACCATTAAGAAAGAAGGTAGACTCATCACTAAAACACACTGTTTTGAGTGGTATTCGGTAAGAAAATTCCACACCACATTGTGTTTGAAAATCAAATAATTAAAATTTATTTTTAAATTTTTGACGTTTGAGGTTTGATCGACTTGTTTAGTTACCATGGCAACTAAGTGAAACCCTAGCCTAAAAATTGTTTCAGTTTTGAAACTGTCAAGCGGCACGACGTAAAAAAGACAGGACACAACACAGTATGTTCTTTAATTTTACATAAGTTTTGAGTAAGTACAGTGGTATAAAATTGCTTTTTTGCAAATATAAATCAGAGTGTCAAAAAAATATTATGACATTATAAACAACAAAAAAAATTTTCAGTATTATTCTCTGGTGGGTACCCACCATGAAAAAATTTCCGATAAAATTTATCCGTTTCCATGGTGATCTGTCAAAAAACTCGTTTTGATTGGTTAAAAATTACAGGTGTGGAATTTTCAAAGGTAATACCACGAGTGCTTCAAATTTTATCGATAATTTTTTCTTTTCCACGAAAACTTGTTTATTTGGCAAAAATATGAAAACAAACCGATTGATAAAATCACGAGTCCGCTAGGACGAGTGATTTTATCTAAATTCGGTTTGTTTGAATGTTTTTGCCTCAAATAAACAAGTTTGAGTGATGAAAATAAAAAATTATGTGATAAAATTTGAAGAACGAGTTGTATTTGGGAAGATTATTTTTTTCAAAATTTTGACGTTTCAATGTAAACAAGGTATTATCGATGAGGAAGCAGTTTTATCAGTATAATACTGAATGATTGGCTAGAATAATGTATTGCTATTGGTTAAAACCACCAAAATGTCAGATTTTGACAAGTGAAAAAAATAATCACTTATATATTATACATTTTTGTAATCCTCTTGTAGAGGAGAATCCAACAACGCAATAATGTATAGGGTGGAAGTGGTGACCATAGGGGGGAGGGGGCTAACGCTATAACGTCTACATATGAGCAAAAAGAGTTCCCCCTTTATATAATTTCTGAGGTGGTTTTTTCATAAAAGTGATGCCTTCAGAAATATGTAAAGTTGAGGTCCTTCACCCTATGAACCTCTTATTGAAAAACTTAATGTATGGATATTATTCAAGAAGGTGAAGTATCTTTTTTTTATGAACAATAGAGTATGGCATTTATATGATGATTCATATAAAAAATATGCAAAATATAAAAATGGATATCATGCGACGTGTTGATTTTTTATTATTTTCAAAGTATAATAAACAAACCGGCTGTGTACATCAACAAATTATAATTAAAATAAAAAAAATAATGGTTATGCTAATTTTTGTTGATCGGAGATTTATGTAGGTATTATTTAGAGATTATCGATGAATCATCATAATAACTAAAAGAGTAAAGTCATTGTATCCAGGTATAAAAATTCAAAGTTATTTTAAGTAAAAACGAAATAAACAAAACCGTAGTTTTTCGCGAATAACTCAAAAACTAATAAAAATAATTGAAATCTGAAAAAATATTCTTGAAGAGGGAACTTTATCTCTATTGCTAATAATTTTAATGCTGAAAATAGGTGGATATTTCGGGATACGTGCGTGGACTCTAAAATCACATGAAATGATTTTTCAAAATTATTACATATTCATTGAAAAATTCAAACAAATTATCCCGAAATAGCCACGTGGAGGTCTATTCATAGCATTAATTTGAAATTATCTGTAATAGAAATGTGGTTTTGGGTATTCAGACTTTTTTATTGAAACTGTCCTCCTCTCCAAGAATTTTTTTTCGGATTTCGATTATCTCTTATAGTTTCTGAGTTAATCACGGAAAACTAAGTAAATGTCTTTTTTTACTTAATTTGTTTATAATTTTCTATCTACTCATACAAAATTTTGATACTTTTCCCTAGAAGTCATTCCTAGTCCAATGAGCTTAGATCCTCTGAATATGCCTTAACCTGCAAAAGCGCTTATGCGAATACTGAATTCATAAAAAATGCACTTTGCCCTAATGACTATAAAGATTTAAGGATTAAAGAATGTGGAAATTTTCAAAATTCAGCTCAAAGGCATGTTGATTCTTGTACTAAAAAGTGTACGAAAGTTAGAAATTCGTGAGTCTAGCGTTTAACCGGAATACAGTAATTCTACCTATGTACTTCACGCACGTACTGTATATTAACGCGTTACAACGCTCATCGCTATTTGTATCACGTTTTCGGTGGACTTAAAGGACATAATTATTTTAATTCGTATAGAAAATATGAATGCCGGACAGGTTTGTAGAAGTTTCCCATTTCTGTAATAATTGCACGGAATATATCGGACTATAAATCCATTGGTCTTTCGAGGGACCGTAATCCGAGAAAAGAAGTTAATTAAGCAGAACTCTCGGGCGTGAATATGCGACCCGCAACAATTTATGAATATTTATGTGTATTCCTGTGCAAATTCATGGCACTCTTAATTAAAACAATCCACATGAGGCATGATTATTTTCACACATTCGCCGGCACTGATTGCCCCGGGAATCGGACTATTTTGTGAATGAAATTTCAATTGCAATTTGTTCTTATATTTATGGTCCGCTTTTTGGTTCTATTCATTGTGGATAACAAATGTTTTTTTTTAATTTCACAAACAAGCGCATTTTTATTGTTGTTTGTTCCTACACAAAAAATATACCTAGAATATTGTTCTACGAACACGGGAATGAGTATTATACACTACTATTATTAGTAAAAAAAGGAAAAACGAGTTAATAAATAAAGGGATCAGCGTATTAATGAAAAAAAAAAAATAGGAAAACGTCATTATAAGGATTTAATTTACACCTAAAAGGATATTTTTATTTGAATTAAAAAAAATTAGATGACGATGACCACGACTACTTGTGTTAGAAAAATGTAACAACATGTTTTTTTAGACGTCAAAAAATAATAGTTCAATACTATTAAACGCTTTACAAAATTAGAAAAATTAATTTCCAAAGAGCAGACCGTCCACTAAGAAGCAACAACTACTTCTCGAGCTTTATGCCCCGAAAGACATTGAATTACACTTCTAAAGTAAACGGGGCTGGTATATCTGTTAAGATAGAACCAACCATTCTGGTTTGCGATTAGAAGGAATAACATCACTTGTCGACCGGTTTCGGCGTATTGCGCCTCATCAGGACAAGGTAGATGATATTCGTCCAGAAGCTCTGAGAGCATAATCCATAAATACATGTTTTTTTATTTTGAAATTTTCAAATGCGTATCAACCCCTAGGGTTATTAACGCCCAACAATTAATTTACATTTGATAGAATGATTTGCATACTATAATTATTAAATTTTATACAGTAAGTTGATCGCTTTCAAGAAAAGTAACAATTTTTTGACGTCACATTTTTCACCGATAATGTCTGTGGTTTTATTCGATAAATTATACATTATTCTTTGATGAGCAAAACGGGTACAATCCACTAGCCACATGCACTACCGACACTGGAGCCCAGTGATGGGATGTCAACTTTTTGTATATCAATAGATGCTACACCACCAAAAAATCAGTAGAAATCAGTAGAAATCAGTACACCGTCACAAGGACGTCGAACAACACAGAATTAGGAATGGAGAACTATCGATGATTGTTTTAGATATTTTTGACTATCGAAAAAAATCGATAGTTTTCGGTACTATATCGATATAGTTGAGATGTTTTTAGGTGAAAAATGTATATTTTGAAAGCTGATATGCGATCAAAAAATGGCACAGAGAGATGAGAGAAAGAGAGAAATAAAGATGAGAGAGAGAGAGAGAGAGAGGGTGAGAGAGATGGGAGAGTCAGAGAAATAGAAAAGAGAGAGAGAGATAGGGAAGAGGGAGAGAGAGAGTTGGAAGCGAGTGAGATGGGAGAGAAAGAAAGATGGAAGAGAGAGAGAGAGAAAAAGAGAGATGGGAGAGAGTGAAAGAAATATTAGAGAGAGGGAGAGAGAGATGGGAAAGACAGATTTGGAGTAGAGAGCGAAGAGAGATATAGAGAGAGATGGGAAAGACAGATTTGGAGTAGAGAGCGAAGAGAGATATAGAGAGAGATGGGAAAGAGAGAGATAAAGGAAAGAGAGAAAGAGATAAGTAGGGAATAGAGAAAGAGAGATGGGAAAAAGTGAGACGGATGAGAGAAAAAAGTGAGATATGGAAGAGAGAGGAGAATGGGAGAGAAAGATGGGAGAGAAAGAAAGAAAGTGTATTGCGTGTGATTACAATCATTATTTTAAATTGTCAGAATCTAAGACGGGTTCGGTAAGGTTCGCGACCTTCGGAATATTGTGAGACTTTTATTTCTTATTAGACCATTTTTGACAGTTTTTTATAATTATTGACCGTATTTTCAAAATTTTGACAATTTTTTACCATTTTTCAAATTTTTAATTATTGACCATTTTTGACAGTTTTTGACAATTATTGTCCATTTTTGACAACTTTCCAAAAATGTCTACAATTATTGTACATTTTTCAGAATATTTAACAATTTTTGACCATTTTTCAGAATTTTAACAATTATTGACTATTTTTGACCATTTTTTCAAATATTTATCAATTTCTGACAATTATTGACCATTTTTGACTGGTTCTGACAATTAATGACCATTTTCCAAAAATTTTGACAATTTCTTCAAAATTTTGACAATTTTTGACCATTTTTCAAAATTTTAACAATTTTTGACAGGTTTTGACAAATATTGACCATTTTTGACAATTTTTCAAAAACTTTAACCATTTTTCAAAAATTTTGACAATTATTGACCATTTTTTAAAATATTCAACAATTTTTGACGATTTTTTAAAATTTTAACAATTATTGACTATTTTTGACCATTTTTCAAAATATTTAACAATTTTTGATCATTTTTGACAATTTTTCAAAAATTTTAACAATTATTGACCATTTTTTCAAAAATTTTACATTTATTGACCATTTTTGACAGTTTTTCTCAAATTATGACAATTATTGACCATTTTTCCAAATTTTTGACAATTTTTGACCATTGACCATATTTCAAAATTTGACATTTTTCAAAAATTTCAACATATTTGGCAACTATTAACCATTTTTTCAAAATTTTGACAATTTTTGACCATATTTCAAAGTTTTGACAATTTTTAAAAAATTTTAACATATTTGGCAATTATTAACCAATTTTCAAAATTTTGACAATTTTTGATAGTTTCTGAAAATTATTGACCATTTTTCAGAATTTTGACATCTTTTGACCATTTTTCAAAATTTTAACAATTATTGATCATTTTTGACAATTATTAACCATTTTTGAACGGTTTTTGACAATAATTGTTCATTTTTGACAGTTTTTGACAATTTTCCAAAATTATTGACCAATTTTGATAGTTTTTTACAATTATTGGCCAATTTTTACAATTTTTGACAATTATTGACCATTTTTGACAATTATAGACCATTTTTCAAAATTTTGACAATTTTTGATAGTTTTTGGCAATTTTTGACAAATATTGACCGTTTTTCAAAATTTTTGGCAAAAATCGTACAAAGATGTTACCGATTGTAAAACTATCGGAAATAATCAATAATAATCAATAGTAAAAATATAACTATCGAAAGTTATTTTACCGAAATATCACTAAAAAAAACAACTATGGTTAAATCAGTAGATTGCATGTATGAATGAGTAGATCAGTAGATAGAACCTGAAATCAGTATATCTACTGATAAATCAGTAGATATCTCATCACTGCTGGAGCCTGACACGTTTCACATATGGGTGCCGCAGTATGACACATCAAGTAGCCGTGGGAGAGACGAGTGTGTCCAATTCTAAGTCGACTCAAAATTATTTGATCTCTTCTCTTAGCTGGTAGGAACTTCCAGGCAGCTACACTTTTCTTCACACTCATCAATTTTGATGGAGAACGAGACCAGCAGTTTTTCCAGTAGCTGATGACTAATTGTTTTAAAAAGTCTTTACAGTTTGTCACAGTAGTTTTTGACACTAAAGCACAATTTGGGTCAACAGTTGCATTTTTGGCCCCAATATCTGCCTTTTCGTTTCCGATTATCCCTATGTGAGACGGAACCCATACAAAACGAATATCTTTAACAGCTTCTTGCAGATTGAACAGATCTCTTCTGATAATTTGTACTAGGGATTTCGAAGAGTACATTTGGAGAATGCTTTCAAGAGAGCTTAGAGAGTCCGTAACGATAAAAAAATGACTTGGTTCGTGGGTTAGGTTAGGAGTATACACTGGCCATTTCTGGTAGCCTAATTTTAATGACGGCACTGGGAGTAATAACTGAAATTCCTCCCTTTTTCCCTATTCCATTTTCGAGGAATATGTATAGATTTGTGAGTATTCACTAAGTCTGGACACTTTTTCTTGAAATGCTGTTTTTATCAAAGTTTGATTTGTTTCATGTTGAAAATTGATAAGGAAGTATCGCAGTACGGAAGTTTCGTTAGCCAGGGAGGAATGGGATTAATGTTCAGCGGAAAAGTTGGAGGAATGGAGGTATCAAATAAGATGAGAGAACTATTTATTCTCTCATGTAGAGTTTTATTTTTGTATACTCGGAGCTAAAACGATTTGACAGTGCATTTTGATATACCGGATGATTTAGATTTGAGGATACAGATGCGGTGTACGAGAGGCTTAGATAATAACGTCGAAGATGTAGGGGAAGTTCGGAAGCTTAACATAGCAGACTGTCAATAGGACTCGAGCGGAAAACCCCAAGGCAGATTCGGATTGCAGAGTTTTGAACGGAGTTGAGGCAATGTTTTATTGGTAGATAACAGAGGAGTATTTTGCGAATAACTCATAAACTATAAGAGATTATGGCAGTCTGGAAAAATATCTGATAAAAAAGTTCCTAACTCCTGGAAATCTATCTCTATTGTTCGACCATACACATCATGATAACACAATACCTCGAAGAGATTGAGTTTCCATAGATGGAGTGGCCTGTTCAAAGCCTGGTTCTTAATCACATTGAGCATTCTTAGGGATGAACTTGAAGAAGGTGTAAGACGTCGCAAACTTACTTTAACCTAAAATTATGCCTAGAGCTTCGATTGATACATGTTGAAGAATGAGCCAATTTTCCCCAAGAAGACATTGAAAATGTGCGGCTTTTTATGCCAAAACGAATAAAGACTGTCATCCAGAATCAAGGTAATTCTCGTCCTTCCTTGCCTTTTTATTGTAATTACTGTAATTCAAAGTATAGAGTAGGTAGAACATAACTATTTGAATGCTTTGGATGCTTTTATTACGAATATTCATTTTTTCACCCCATTTCAAAAATAAACAATCGGTAATTGTAAAATACATATAATTTACCGTAAACGAAACATAAAAAGGACGTTTTTTTCTTCTGTTTATATAGATAATATGTAGCACAAAAACGGTTCGTATAAATAAAACAAGAAATAACTTTAACATCGGAATACCGCGATTGCGTCTGTTTGGTAAATCCAGATAAACTTACTTTGGTCAGATAACCGTTCTTGAAATAGTCCGGTGAAATTCGGTTGCCGCAGATTAGGGCAAACAATAAATGCTTGGTCCGTTGATAGAATAAAAAAATGGTTAACTAACGAAAACATAACATTTCCAGAGTATTGTTTCAAACACAAGGAATGGACGTATGTAGTAGATGAAATTATATTCAGTTATGGGTATCGTGTGATAAAACTTATCATTGCCAATTCATTTCTTTTATAGAATATATTTGGGGTAGAGTAGTTGGGAGCAAAAACACGCACGGGGCAAAAGAACGCATCTCATTTAAATTTGCCGCTAGTTTCCAGTTTGAAACGATTTTAGTTACAAACGTTTGGCAACAGTGTTCCCTAGGATTCTGAATTGCTCCACTATTTTGAGTTTTTTCAGGTGCCCATTCAGGCGACTATGTTCCGTTAGGATCCCAGTTTTACTTCGACTCATGCATTCATTTGATCTCAACAGGTTGTAGTCACTCAGAAGAATCTTTGAATGTCCAAGTCCTACTAAATCTTTCCAATGGTCAGATCTTCTTTTTTTTCGGCTTTGCCTATTTCTTCCAGTATTACATTGCGGCAAAAGGGTTCCGGTCCCCAAAAGGGTGTTTCAGTCCCCCGTTTTGCTAGTTCATTTCCTTCTACTCCAGTGTGTCCTGGAATTCACTGTAATATAACTATATTGTTCTCGCCTAGTTCATTGAGTTTGCCTAGGGATTCCCACACCATTTTGGAACTGATTACACAAGAGTTCAGTGCTTTAATGGCTGCTTGACTAACCACCATTATGATAATTCTTTGCCTTCAATATCCTTTATCAACTGGGCACTCTTTCTTATGGCGTGAATTTCCGCTTGAAAGATACTTGGGTTTTTTTCCAAGCTTTCCTGACCCGTACATTCCTATCCCAGTTCCTTCTATTGCTTTTAAGTCGTCTGCGTACCATTGAATGTCATTCTTTCCAAGTCTGGTAATGGTATTTGGATCCCATTCCTTCTTGTTGGTTAATTTTCTTTGAAAAGTTATACTTTTTCATAATGCCATCTTGTGGCTTAGTATACAAACTATAGCAAATGCACCGGGTGTCCCAATAAAAATCGCTCCCAATCAGTAACAATAACATATCAAAAAAATTACGCAAACGAATTTTAACGAGTCCAAAATTATTTAATTCCGTTTAGTAGAACCAGAGTTATATAATAGCCGGAGAAAAATGCTTGAATGTAATAAAATATTTCGCAATTTTCAAATACCATCCATTCAGCACACAATTCTTGAATTTTTCTGTATCATTTAAAATTATAAACAAAAGATTATTCATCTGTTTTTCAAGAAACATGATAATTATGTAAATTATAAAGTCAAATTTTCATACACAGAATCCAACGTACATCCCAGCGAAGCCAAATAATACAGAATTATTATAATTTACTAATAATATCACCTTGAAGTTTATATGAATAAAGATTTTACCGTACTATGATGACCACAAAGACATTTAAATTCCGAAACTCATCGGTACTCGCTATCAGTTCAAAAATACTATCGGTACATAATGGATTGTGGTTGCGCTTCCACTTTTTTGGGACCATCTCTTGACCAAACATGCGGAGCAGGGTCCGTTTATCTATTCATGACCCTTTTGGATACATTCATCAGAAATACGTGCGATATTTCTGAAACGTGTGAGAGGGTCATTCCCAGACGGAGACCCGATACCGAATACGATTTTGTTGTTATCGGAGGGGGTAGCGGGGGTGCTACTGCTGCCGGAAAGTTGGCGCAAGTACCGGGATGGAAAGTGCTATTAATTGAAGCTGGAAATGATGAACCACCAGGATCGCAGGTAAATTTTTGTTGGACATCTTAAATTGAACTAAAATTGTTAAATTCAACAAGTAGGTACTTGTTTTTTGTAATTTTTTTTAATATTTTGATATCAAAATTTTGTATGCAATAAAAGTTTTGATTCGGCCGTTTTAAATATCAGCCCATGTATAAAATCACTGTTATTTTTATTAGATTTGTTCTATTATAAAATATGCTGATTTCAAAACTTGATATATTATCTCTCACAACATCCTGAGGTTAATAAGATTTTTTTATGTTAATTATGTACCTATGAGGTTTACGATATTTTTTATCACATTATTGTGGGAAATCCGCGATGTTATTTTTGACGTATTTTTTTTGAAAGTGTTAAATTTAACACACTGTATACGGCGTACGGCAAATAATTGGTCAATAAGCAAGAGCTGGACGAGTTTAAATTGTGAAAATTCATAAATTTGACAAATTGTGACTTGGATAAGGATAGGTTTAAGAAACTGTTGTCAAAAATAGCTCAAAATAAAAAAATATACAGATGTTCCCATTAGAAAATTATAACCAATTCATTACTGGAAGTAGAGTGGAAATGGTAATATTTTAATTAAATAGTTAATCCACTATACAAATTTTTACTATTTCAGACTACTTCAGTTTTCGAGATTTTCCTAATTGACAGTTTATTTGCTACATCCTGTATAGTATGCATCAATTTTATGAAATTATTTTGTGATACAGAAATATCTAAATTGCTACATAGTTTCACTATGCTTTAGAAGTCTAGGACGTATTAAATATTCGACTTTGTAATGATTATAGAAAATAAAAATTTGAAAGAGTACAAGAAAATACAACACAAAAGGATGCATGCAATCATATGGGAGGTTCAGTCAGGTCTTTTATGAACAACTATAAAGCAAGAGTTATAAAATACGTTTCAGAAAATGTAATTACGTGTAGGTATGTGCAAGTGTGCAGACGTGAATGCAGTATATTCATGAAAATTTAAGAGCAGATACCCGAGAAGGAAGAAAACTGAAAAACTACAGATGTTATGAATAAATTCCTTAAGTTTTCGCAATAACGAATATACATTATTACTAGGGACTTTAGGGGGCATCCATTAATTACGTGAGCTCAGAATAGGGAGGGCTCAATAAACAATTTTCGTGATGATATTTTTATAAAGTATTTATAAAGGTTACACACTTATATAGGGAAATGCTTTGAAGTTTTATTGCAACACTTATAGTAAATGAGGTTTATTAGGGTTTTATGCCATTTCTGTAAGTTCTAGATTTATAATGAACTATTTATATAACTGTGTTATGAAACTTGAAGTAATCGTTACCTCAATTTATATAACAAATTTATATAAGGTTTGCCGTTACTTCTGTAATGAAACAAATGGTTTCTGAGTTTTATAATAGCATCGTTGTTTGCCTTTTTAAAACTTGAGATAATTAAGTTCTTTTATAAATATGTTATGAAACTTTGGGTAACTAATGTTTTCTCTTTGTGTTCTCATTAAAAAGTTAACCTAAAATAGGAGTGGTACAGCAGTATATTTTGCCGGAAGGTTTCTCCAGGTCTTGAATTTCCGTCACGAATTAGACTCCTCTTCTTGGTTGGGGGCCAAAATAACGTTCCGTCTTTTTTCCATGCCGATGGTACAATGGTTAATGATGGGGCTTTTCACCCTAGTTCTCTAGTTTGAACAATTTTAAACATTGTATTTTGTCTGACTCAAGACACCGACACAGAGAGAAAAGTAAGAATGTATATAGTGAATTTTTTCGAGGTTAAGTTCGTCAAAATTTCTTCTTTACCGTTGAATATTACCACCAATAGTTCTCTAACCATCACTTGTGGTGTGCTGTGACACTCAATTAACACTTAAGAATTTATAGTAGTCTTGAAGTTTCATAGAATCATATATAGTGTTACTTTAAATTTTAGTGTTACCGACAGTAATTTTATGGTAACTAATTTTTATAAGAGTGTTGGTATTTCTTCTGCACCCTTCAACAGCCTGTATCTCACAAACTAAGAAGATTAGAGAAAAGTTGTGTTTGGGTATTTTAAATATTTCTTAACGATCTATCAGGCCTCTAATTTACGGTACTTATTTACAGGACACCCTGTATATAATTATATATAAAAACAATTTCGAATTAAGTTGAAGACGGGTTTTAACTATACGCTGAAGTATTATTAAGCACCAAAATGATTCACAAAACATATAATCAAGTGAGCAAAAGTAAATACCAGAATAAATTATTGAAAATCATTAGAAAAAACCACAAACGTGATAACTCTTTAAAACTAAACAATTGTTTATTTTTGACAGGTTCCATCTATGGTCGTGAATTACCACGGTAACAAATACGTAGATTGGGATTATAAAACTGAACCGGAACAATGGGGCTGTCAGGGATATCCAGAAAAAAGATGTAAATGGCCCAGAGGTAAAGTCTTAGGAGGATGCAGTGTCATAAATGGAATGATGTATACCAGAGGAACACCAAAAGGTGATATTAATATTTATATATCGGTATTCGTTTTTTAAATTGTATATCATAAAAAATTCAGGTAAAACCTGCCGCTTGATCTCATCTTAATTCAATCAACTTCGTCATATTATATTACAAGAAAAAATTATAATATCTTGTAGAAAAATATTCTCCAAGCTTCTTCTCTCCCACTCAATGAATCGCCATAGAAACGTGGCGTGGCAAATCGATTGTTCATATTCCAACCCAAGCAATTACTTTAATGGGATATTGAATGTATTTTTCTTCAATCAAGTGTGAATGTTGATTGTCCTATTTACGGTAACATGAGAAGTAACAGTTTGCTCGTTAAGAAAAATAATCAGGTGATCTAAACATGTATGTTTATGAGCATAAGTACTTTTGTCTTGAAATTAGTTCATTTTATTGGCTCTCTTCAATATTATTAACAAATTCAATTAGAAATCGAGATCGACTACTGCTTCACGTTGGTTATGTTATTACCTCTTAATATACTTGATTCTGTGGCCAGAAACTGTTCCTCGAAGAAAAATATATTTCTATGAAGCCTCCCAACGTACTTATAAATCAGAAATGAGTTTAAATGGACTATGAATGAAGTTACCTTATGCCAGCACCACCACTAAACTTCTAGTTCAAATGCACGGCACAAATTATTCTAAATCGCATAATAAAGGATGTTATTTACCATAACGATGGATATTCTATCCAAATGCGACGTTATAATATTTTATATTCTCTAAATTTTGAATAATACAACTACTTACTATACCTCCCTCATATTGGGTATAGCTAATCAACTTTTTAGGATATGGTTACTTAATTTTGTAAACAATTTAGCTCAGTGAAGGACATGTAAACAATCTGTTTCGTCTTATACACAAAAATAGTGTTTATGTCGCATTTTTTTAAGGGTTAAACACCCATCAAACAAATATTATGGAAAGGATATTTTGTTGGCTAGAATTTAGTTACCTTGACGAATTTTTATCGAACTCGAAAGAGCCGTGCGTTTATTAATATATGCAAAATCCATAAATCTCAGATGCACAGGACTTAAAAGCTTCGTATTAAAAAGTAATTTTACAAATAAAAAACTTTTCGACACAAAGTAAATGTGCATTTTGTTTAAATTAAACTTCACACGACGTCATTTTGCGCTTCAAAGTTTTGTTAATGTTAAATTAAAAAATGGGAAAAAAGAAAAAAAGCAGTAAATGGACTCGCTGTTTCGTTAATAAATTGTATGAAGCTTTTCACACACATAATTCAATAAGCTTATCCTAATATCCTCACTGAGATTATCAGTACAATTAATTTATTAGAATCTACATATTTCTTAAACTTGAGAAGGCATAAAAATATACAGGAATGAGAAAAAGGGCAACTGATATTTCACAGAAAAGCTTATTATTTCCTTTTCCGAAAAATATTGATAATGTACAGGGTTACTACAAAAGAATAATCGGGTTTGACAAAGTTATATTTGAGTTAGTATTACAACTAGAATGATAAATGATATTGTAATGTTTTTGTTATTTATTTAAACAGTTTTTATTTGTTGGATAAAATTATACACACTATGGCAAATTACTATCTATTGATTTATTTATTAAACTTAATTTATATACACACTCTACTTAATATCTACTAATGTATTTACACTCGGTATATTAGTTCTAATTTATTTTCACCACTTGAATATTACACTATTTATCTTCACTATTTTATGCACTGTCCGATTACTAAGAACTTCTGTAAACTAACTCTTTACTGTCCGTTTCACTAATTCTCTCGAACTAACTAACTGTTTTCGTAATCCAAAACCCGCGTATATATAGTCCTTATCGGTTCTGGAAAACTCTAGTGCCTTCGGCAAAAAACCGTTGTAGTCGAATGTTCTCGAAAACATGCTGGCGCAGGGAGAATCCCGGCGTAGTCTCTTTGAGGTTGTTTTTATACGCCTCGTGGTTCGTAGTATGAATGGAAACTATATCGAGAGTGATTTGGTCTGGAGCGTTCCACATTGACCGAGGTCAAGTCATTGAAAAATGAGTCTCAATCTAATAGAGATAGATAGATCATTAACTTTAGAAAAGTCAGTGGTCGCATATGTTATGAAGTTCTTTTTATTAGGTAGTAATTGATTAAACTGTATACGAGCTATAATAACTGCATGGACTGATTTACCAATCGGAGAGTTCACTTCAAGGGAAGAAATCAACTGTTCATCGTTAGCTAGGACGAGATATAAAGTTGAGGGTTGGTTGTTAATTCTGAATCTTGTAGATTCTGTGATAAGTTGAGTGAGATTTGAGTTTGCGACAAAGTTTTTAAACAAATTATGGGAATTTGTCGCATCCGATAATGTGATTATAGGCCAGGCGATCTCTGGAAAGTTGAAGTCCCCAGCAATGATAAGATTTCCGAGGGATGACAGCTCCTCGAGTTTCTCAAATAAAATGTTGTCCTGAACTAGTTGGGTATGAGGAGGGCGATAAAGACATACTGAATTAAGAGAAAAGGTGTTTTTGTGAACAGATAGATGAATGGCGTCTATCCAGCATGTCGATTGGTTTAGTGGTGATGGAGAAATTATTAGTAATATCATCAGATAAATATATACATACACCTCCACCAACACTATTGTTTCTATATTTACGATATATTGTATATCCATTAACGTTAACCAGAGAGTCCGGAATTGAAGGTTTAAGCCAAGTTTCTGCAATTAAAATAATATTAGGTTGAAGAAGCTGCACGGTACCAGTGAACTCGTTAAATTTTGCGGAAAGTGAGTCTAGATTTGTATAAAGAAAGAGCCAAGCATTAAAATTGTCCTTAGAAGAGTTAGAAACGAAATTTAATGATTTTGGGAGTTCCATTGATGTACCTGATAGTCAAATCATGTTCTCCGTTAGTCTTTCGGGTGTCTATAGCTCATTGCGAAGCTCCTTTAGTCGTTGTTGTTGAATAGGGGTCTTGTCATCAATTCTGGAAAAATTCTTGGTGGCCTTATTCTCCAAAAGTTTTGCTTTACTCCTAAGAATATCTTTAACGTGGTGTTCAGAAACCATTACCACCTGGTTGAAATGAATTGAAAAGTCGCTTCGTGATCTTCCGAGTGCTTTTACGTTTATCAAGTACACTTGTGGTCTTGAATTGTCGATACCATCCTAGAATGCTCTGATGACTTGAAGGATCAATTTGGTATTCCCGTCGGAATGCACGTTGCACTGTAACAACCGATGAACAACGCTTTCTGTTGCATAGTCGCCATTTTGATTAATGCGGACGTGACATGGGCGTGCGGATGACAAGCTGCTTCCGTTGGCGCGAGTTTTAAACGTAGAGGTTGTCGCTGCCTATAGACATGTCATTTATTGTTCTATCTGTCATATTTTCCGAATTATATATAGCTTTGTCGAACCAGATGATTTTTTTTCAGTAACCCTGTATTATTTTACTACGAAATGTTCTATGAGATATAAGTTTTATCAATATAAATAAATGTTAGTCCCTGGTAAAAATGCTGGTCCAATGATTTCAACCTTTACAGATTACGATTCCTGGGCCGCAGCAGGTAACGAAGGATGGAGTTACAATGACGTCCTTCCGGTGTTCAAGAGAATTGAAGACAACAAAGAAATCGGAACTATCGTGGAGGCAGAATATCACGGAACTGGAGGACCGTTGACGACTTCTCGATTCAACGATCAACCGGAATTGGCCTACGATGTTTTGAAAGCAGCCCAGCAAATAGGACAAAAGGTCACTAAGGATCTCAACGGAAAAGATTATTCTGGATTTGCAATTGCGCAAGCTAATACTAGGTAGGGAGTAGGGAGTAGGGAATGTAACTCGTATAGTAAAAGACTGAGAATATATTGCTTCTACTACTTGATGTACTATTTTTTACAAATTTATTTTTCCATTTTTAATGATGATCCAAGGTAACGAAATATGCAGACTTAAAAGCTTCATTTTTTCATATTTCATTTGTGAGATTTTCGTTTTTAATACCGCTAAAAGCAAAGTCCTTGGATGGAGATAAATTTTTTTTCATTGAAAGACATTTTTTTTAATATTCCTCCTAACCAGTACACCTTGTAGGGGAGAGATCTGATATAACAAATCGAATGAAAAATAATAAAAAGGCATTTTATATCGGTAATAACAAAAGTATGAACATAAGAATTTTTTATGCGATTATTCGCTTTTTACGCAAAAAGCGATCCATACTTTTATGAAGCACGTTTATACTGCTGGCACCAATAAGAGCAGTCATCCAACATTTTTTATTATGATAGTGAATATTTTGCTGCTATTGCAGTACAGGAGGATTTTTATTACTGAATATATTAATTTTCTTTATCGAAATGGAATAGTATTCGTGAAAAATAAGCAGATTTTGCATCTTATCAACATTTTAAGGAGTCATTTCGTTGAAGGGTATCATAAATTAGTAATGACCGCTATCGATAAACCGAATATTGCTCGAGTTTTTATTACCGGTAAATATGTTGCTGATCTAATAATTTTACTACTCAAATATTCACAGCTGTTTAAAATTCATAATTTGGAAATGCAGTTAAAATTGTTATGAAAACTTTATGACCAAAAAACCTGTTTATATTAAATTATAGTGAAATGTGCTACCTTTTCTATAGTTTGTGTCATTTATCGAATGTAGATGGATCGTAAAAATTTAAATATTCCATGACTCGACAAAAAACAATGTTGCTTTAAAACTGTTGTTTAATGATACAAGATATTCTTCAAATTTGAAAAACTTCAACAATCCAGCGTGAAAAAAAAACAGTTCCCTAACTTTTGTAGAGCAGTTTATTTTTGAGAAAATTAGTTCTGCAGCTCTCCTCGACGAGGCACAGGCTTTTGATAAGGTGTGACATGGAGGATTAAATTATAAATACAGCAAGTTTCCTTTCTATATAAAAAATGTTTTTGAATGTAACTGAAACTGAAGAACTCTATTATAGAACTATATATAGTCTACCACACACAAAAATATTTTTAATTTCAGAAATGGTGCTCGTCTTAGTAGTGCTCGAGCTTATTTGAGACCTCAAAGATATAATCCAAATCTTCATGTGATGGTTAACTCCACCGCAACGAAAATCAATCTCAGGAAAAATGGTAACCAGAAAATCGTTGATAGTGTTGAATTTATTTATGAGAATAAACCGTATACTGTAAAAGTGGGAAGTGAAGTAGTCCTTGCTGCAGGAGCTTTGAACTCTCCTCAGATTCTGCTTCTTTCTGGAATTGGACCTAAAGAAGATCTTGATCGAGTGAGTTTTCCATTTATTAATTCAAGTATTCGAATAAAATAAACGTTTTTTTTTATAATTTCAGGTCGGAATAAAACAGGTACACGATTTGCCAGGAGTGGGAAAAAATCTGAAAAACCACGTAGCATTTTATATTACGTATTTACTGAAAAAAGAAAAAGCCTTTTTGGATTTGGATTGGGCAACAGCTTTGAATTATATTGTAAACAAAAAAGGACCCATGTCATCCACTGGTAAGTAGAATTCCACCATGCTCTTGCGAAATCCCTTACCATTTTCTAACCTCTGAAAATGTTGATCCCATGGTTATTATCAGTAAGTTGTTTCTCCTTTTCGCCAATTACTTGCGGTATTTAAAAATTGAACAAAATAATATTTTCAGGCATGTCTCAAGTGACAGCAAGAATCAACTCTAAATATGCTGATCCCAGTGGTACCAATCCGGATCTACAAATATTTTTCGCTGGTTATTTAGCTGATTGTGCCAAAACAGGGGAAGCCAGAGCCTTGGAACATCCAGATAAACCGGATGCTTCAAAAACGTTAACCATGTCTCCTGTTACGCTCCACCCTGAGAGTAAGGGTTACGTTACCATTAGGTCCAAAGATCCATTGGAGCCACCAAAAATGGTAGCCAACTACTTAGCAGAACCTGAGGATGTTCAGGTTTTAGTGGACGGAATTAGGGTGATACAAAGGTTAATGAATAGCACTGTAATGCATGAAAAGTATGAGCCGGAGTTTTTAAAAGATGATTATGGTCCATGTGGTTCTAAGCATAGGTAAAATCTTCCATTAAAATGTTTTCCCTGGGAATTTATTTTTAAAAATTGTTACAGGTTTGACTCTGATGAGTTTTGGCAATGTGCAGTCAAATATTACACTGGAGCCGAGAACCACCAAGCATGTTCGTGTAAAATGGGACCGTCTACTGATCCAATGGCAGTTGTAGATAACAGATTAATGTTACATGGTATAGATGGAATCAGAGTAATGGATGCTTCTGCTATGCCTATACTTGTATCAGGAAATACGCATGCGACTATAGTGATGATGGCTGAAAGAGGGGTTGATTTTATTAAAGCAAGATGGCGGCCTGAAAGCCTTGTGAATGGAGGTTTTGGTGGAATTGGCAACCGATTCGGTGAAAGTAATCCAGCAGCAAGTGGTAGCAAAGTTGGTGAAAATAAACCCTTTAATAGTAATCATCCAGTATTTCCATTTCCAAATTGGGGACCTCCACATCATAACTCCACTAAAAAAGGACAGAGTTTCCATTTCTTCACTAATTATGATAATGTTAAGTACAATGTGAAGAAGGCTAGATAGGAAGTTGTAAAGAAATATTTTCAATGGAACAGCCTTTAAATGTACAAATTTATTTAAGAGTATTTCTAAGTGAAAAGTATTTAGGATAAATTCTTGCCTGTGCCAAATAAGAATTACTTAATAAATTTTTGGGATGAATACTGTTTATTATTTACATGTACCTACGACAGTTGACGATATGATCGAAAAAATTGTCTTCTTCAATTTGATCCGTTTTAATCGCGACGAAAAAACAATACTGTCAGAATAGATTGGCCTGAAGCTCCGAACTGTTCATTCCAGAAGCGTAATTTATGTGAAGGGATAGGAATAGCAGAAACGATTCCCCCGTCATATTATTTGTCGTTGGTCACTGAGGGATTTCCGGTTTACAGTCGAGTTGATTCTAGGTCAACGGGGAGCCGTTTCAGTTATGCAAAAATACTTTGGGGTAAAAGAGAAGCTAAATTAGGCATGTGGCCTCACGGAAAATTAACTTAATTGAAAAGACATTAGTTGAGAAATCTCTTATTTTTGGAAGTTAAAAAAATAGCGAGAAAATCAAAAATTAGTTTCTGATTAAGTAATAAACATGTCGTGGACTAAATGTAACCACACGGCTGATGTACTGGCTAGGAAGACAGCAAATTAAAAACTTTTTGAACTTACGAACCTACCTGCACCATTGTGAGAGTTTCATTAGTGGCAAGTCTTTTTTTTGGGTCGAGATGGGGAAATCATGTTCCAATGGGTCCCATCAAGGACCCAAACAGTGTTGGACTCATCCCCAACCAACCAAACAAACCTCAAACTCGCCGTTACCCCCGCCTCGGAATCACTACCCTAGCATACTTCGAGACGGGCGGCGGTCACTCACACACCGTCATCTTCTTCCTATCTATCACTCCTACCTCTCATGCCATATCGAGTCCATCTCTCCCCCCTAATCATGCTTTCCACTACGCCACTTACTTCCATCCATTCTTCCTCCTCCCGCAACATTATCTCCACCATGTTCTCCCAATACACCGCCTCCCCTAGTTTCATCTCCAACTTCTTCTGCACTTCCTCGTTCCTTCAGCATCTTGTAACGAGTTATTTTTTTTTCTCTGCTTTTTGCAAGTTTAATTTTTTTATTTTTTTATTATTCCGTAATATATTTTATTTTACCACTAGGGTGTATATAACTCGTTACTTTACAACCCTTTCGACTACCGCAGTGATTTATTTTTTTTTGCTATTACCGGTGTATATTTTAGTATAAGTCCGAGTTACGCAAATCCAACTTCTACCATACACAATTTATTCATTTCCGATATTTAAATTTTTCAACTGAAAGGACGCCCGGTATATACAACATTTTAATTTAATCGAGAGCCGTCTAGTATACTTACAAGTTTTTGTCGAAACTAGATAGATTTCACGTTTTAATTCCCACACCGAAGAATGTAACTAAAATTTTGGATATAAATTCGAAAACAATTCATTTTTGGTTGGCTTCTTATTCGCGCTCCGAACTTCATTCCGTCTGGCTCTCTGTCGAAAAAGAATCAGTTCCTTCTACGGCTCTAAGCCTTCTACGTTAAACGTTCTTCCGAAAAAAACCGAAAACCGTAGTGTGAAAATTTTGTGATTCATATTCCGATTGTGTGTGGGCTGTATTTATTAAGGTAAATAAATTTTAACAAATAAACTGTGTATTCGAAACTTTCCGTATCGCCGCTTATTATTAAATTGTTGAATATTTTTTTTTGAAAATTTTCCGACCGGCTATTTTTTTCTTTTGTTGTTGAACTGAAATTCGTTTTTTTATTTTGTTTCTCTTATCTGAAAATAAAGATTTGTCAACCGTAATTTGATTTCGAATTTTTATTTACTGCGTTTTAATTAACTGATATGAATTGTTAGTGGATTCTCGAATTATTTTATGCTTTTGGTTGTCAGTAGTTTGAAATTAAATTGATCTCCAAGGGGATTAGGTATAATAGTTTAAAGTTTATGCTAGTACGAATATTTTTACTCTGTGTGTCGATAGTTGGGTACCGTTTAACTCGTGGGAAAATATTTTTTTTAATTGTTACCGGCTATAGTTAGATTCAAGGGTTAATCAGACTTGGAAGAGGCTTAGCCACAATTTGTTTGATTTCCCGGCAGATCTAACTCGTTCTTAAATTTTTTTTTTTTTTTTTTTTGGAATAATAGTTACCGGCTTTAGTAGATTCAAGGGTTAATCAGACTTGGAAGAGGCTTAGCCACAATTTGTTTGATTTCCCGGCAGATCTAAATCGTTCTTTTCCCGTTTCGTAGGATCATTATTTATATTTTTTTTTCCCCGTCGGAATAACAGTTGCCGGTTTCATTTGGATTCAAGGGTTAATCAGACTTGGAAGAGGCTTAGCCACAATTTGTCTGATTACCCGGCAGATCTAAATCGTGCATTAGGGACCCCGTAAAACCCGGTAGATTTGAACCGTATTTGATAACCTGACCGTTAAGTCCGTTAAAATCCCAGATATAGGTAATACATACCTCATTTTATTTTCCCTGTTAATTTGTTTGTCACTAAATAATTATTCGTAAAATAGACCACAGAGTATTAATAGATTAAAGTTTTGAATTCCTATTATTTTCATTTTTAACCGCAATTTATTGATTGGAGAACCAAGATTTGGCTTTTCCGGATTTTCACTAGTTAGTTAAATTTAATTCAACCAGACCCCTGGAATTTTCCGTAACCTCCATCTGAGGCTATCTGGAACTCTTGACGCTAAGGGTCAAGGGGCCGTGGAGCAAACCACGTTAATAATCTGGCGCCCGAGATTTAAAAACCCGAATTTTGCATCAAGGGTGTCCATAGTGACGTGTTCTTGTGGCAGGAGCCACGTGTAAGAAGGGAGGCACGTTACAATCTAAACACAACATCATTCTCCACTTCACAGCTCTCGCACACTCCAGTCTCTCTTTTGCCAAGCTTGTGGAGGTACCCCATTTTCCCCATGTCCAGTGAGCACCTGTGTCAAGAATTAGTTCACTTCCCCGAATTTCCGGTCCATCCAATCTCTCTTACTCCCAATCGCTCCATTTAGCGCTCCCTTATACTCCTCCCACCTTCTCTCCATTTCTGTACTCCCTCTATGGTCGCACCCCTCAAGCGTTTATTCGTGGCTCTAGCAATCACGTCCAATGGGTAGGACCTTGCCAGCACCGCTGCTGCCAGTCCACCCACTGTCCTGCACCACCCTCAGTCTGGGCGTGAATATACTCACAATGAATTAAAAAAAAAATGGAATGGAACAACATACTGCAGAATACTTGCAACAGGGGCTCTGACTGGACATTGTCAACTAAGCAAACATCTCTGTAGACTATCTGGGACTACTTGGAAAAAGAGTTGGGCTGTGGAAATAGACTGTATTCAGTCTGAGTACCAGAACAGTCAGCTCACAAGGGCAGATTGACTAACGTAATGCTATTGGTCCAAAACCTTTCTGTGGTTATAGCGAAGTACTGCAAAAAAAATACCAGTACTTGGACAAAAAAGCAGTCTCGAGAATGGTGGAAGCAAGCCATGGCACAGATCCAGTGGACATATTTCGCCTACTCGAAGGTACGGGAATAACTGGGTAGGTGGGAGTAGGGTTCAATAAGCCAACAGGCTGCAGTGTTGCCGGCATGATAACAGCTCCCAAAAAGGAAAAAGAGGGTGGATGAAGGCGCCTGGAATGAGACAGGCAAAGAGTTCATCAAAAACCATCACCAAAACACATGAACAATATCGGACTGGCAGACTCGGCCATATGAAGGTTTTGCAAAGAATATAAGAAAACCTCAGCACACATACTGTGGCTACTGTGAAGGTAATAACTATGCTAAGGTTCTGCCTACAGAGTCTAGTAGTGAGGACGGGTCTAAATAAGGAAATCTAGCGTAGAAAGAGGGCATATACAAAGGATGTAGTGGTTAGGCTCTTGAGTCCCATATTATTCTACATATTTTCTCAATTAAATTTAATTTGACATTCATAAATAAATCGTTCCGCAATAAATCCCATTAGTAAGTGTTTAACAGGACTAACAATTCCCCAATTAAATATAGCCAACGGACTGTGCAGTATTCCTGATATTCTTGTTGACAAGGGGTTATAACTATCGTCTCTTGTAAATTACATTTCTGAAGCAGACAGTTTGAAATGTGGCTCCATGCTTTGTTTTGACGTCCTAAGTTTTGTAAATACCGCTCTATAGAAGAGCCCTGTCTGCAGCCATTTTCCTAGCTACCACTGGAAGCCAGACCAACGTAATTAGAAAATTACTGATAGTAAATTGAAATTTAATTAGAATTCCTCAGAGAGATGCCGAGTGACATATGGCGTTAGGCCCTGTTTATCAAAGTAGTTAACGAGCTCAAAAGCGCAACATTTGGCGAGTTCTTTCCAGTAACGAGCTTTATGTTAAGACTTAGATCGGCTTTTAAGTGCTTCGTGCAAATAGGTCAAGTGTCAAAATAGAGTAAGTTTATTAAAAAGCGGGCAATGCTTTTGAATTAAGCTCACGGTTTTGCATAATAGGAAGCGAATAGTTTCCTTAATTAATTTCATAGACATTTATTAAAATTTCAATATATTAACAATACTTATGGCTTAATATAAGCTGCTGATTATTATTCGAACAAAACTTGGAGTTTCGTTGTCCTACTTTTTTTTAAGTTGGCTAACTTCGTAAGTGAGAATTACTTCCAAGGATTGTTGTAAAAAGTTTCATAAAGGAAAGCTCATTTCTGTACTGTCTTCTAAATTAGACCACATATTATAAGCTTGCCTTTATTAAACTTTTTACAGGGATATTTCCAAAGTAATCTGATTATTTTTTTGTGATATTTATCACTTAAGAAGGAAAAATTACATTGAATTAGTCTAGACTGAATCTTTGAAACTTGCCTATCTAACGACACATTTTTAGATACTAGATGTAGAAATAACCCAATTTATAAAGGCCCATGGACCTTTATGTCCGCGAAACAGGATTCTCATTAGTTGTTATGAACGAACGTGGGTTAGTACAAAACTACGACCTTGTCATCCTGGCAAGGACCAAATTAGGAAGGGTAGGTAGCAGGTAGAGATGTCCCCAGTTGGTGCCAGAGGGAACAGATGTCTGTTAACCCTGGTAAAACTGTAATAGTCCCCTTTCTCTAGGAAAGGGAAATTGGAGGATCTTTCACCACTTTCCTACAATGGTGAGGTTATTCCATTTGCAGCGGAAGTAAAATATTTGGGGACACGCTTTACTAAAATATGAGAATTTTACAGGAAACTGTCATGAAGTAAATAGTCTGGAACAGCAAACAATAATTCCTCAAGCAACTGGCTAGACACAAAAACGTAACCTATGGGATTATGGAAAAACATTGGTTTCCTCTAGTTGGTATTATAAAGGGACAACCGTTGCCAAAAAATACAGGATTATTTTCTGATCATTTTCACCCTGAAGATCTTTGAATAAGATTTTGGAGAAATTTGGAAAAAATTTCCTTTTACAATTTCCTAGCAACTATTGAAAAATTAGAATTCCACAAAAAAATATCACAGAATATAAGATCTCTGTTCAAAACAGAACGCCACTGGCTCCGAAAAATCACCAAGTACAATGTTGCCAATCAGAAACTATGAGTAAGTCCCCATCTCTTAAATTCGTCACTGGTTTTTGAACAGTATCGAATGGGACAAACATTAAATTCAATAAAAAGTTAAAAATACTTACTTCTAATACTCTCACGCTAGACAAAGTTATAGAAGACGCTTACCTGGAACTGAAAAAAAAATTTATTAGATAAATGATAAATTTCAAAGGTTATACAATAAATTTTCAAATTTCAAAGGTTATACAATACATTTTGTGTATTTCTCTTAAAATTATTTAAACAGGAACTTTCGTCTAGAAGTTACGACGGATATAAAATCGCTAAAAGTAACAAAAATGCTTCGGTGTGTGAACAGCTCTACGCTACTAGAAACAAATGATTGGTATTTTGTAAATGGTAAAGTTAACGTTAACCAAGGGACTGGAAAAAAGCATTAATTGTATCAATTTTTAAGAAAGGTGATGTGAAAGACTGCAATAACTATCGTGGAATAAATTAGCACCGTGATGAATATATTGGAGAAAATACAGGAGAATAGAATCAGGTCGGCAATAGAAAATACACTGGAGGAGTCACAGAGTGGATTCAGAAGTGGAAGAAGTACCGAAGACCACCTATTTACTATTGAACAGTAGACAGAAAAAGCAGTACAAGAAGAAAAGAAACTATTCTTGGCTTTTCTGGATCTAGAAAAAGCCTTTGATACAGTACCTAAAGAAAATATGTGGAAAATATTAGCAGAAAGGGGATTGAATACAAAAATTATGAAAATAATACAGAACATCTATGGGAAAAATGAGAACGCAGTCATAAGAAATAACAGAAAATTTCAGTACAAATATGGGAGTAAGACAAGGAGGGAGCCTGAGCCTTTTGTTATTTATTATTTACATGGATGAGATCATTAGGAAGTGCACAAAACCAAAGATTACAAAAAAAGTATAAGATAATTCACTCGAAGGCGGTCTGATTCTTCTTAGTGTTTTAAACGATCGCCGCACTCATAAATCATATTTACGGCTCGCTTTTGTTGTCAATAATGACACCGCTAGGTACCAGTGCGCTAGAAAAGTAGAGCTAGGAAAGAAGCGAAAGCTTAGCTCAAAATAGGAAAGAATGGAAAAAATTTGTGAAGGAAGAGTTCATGCAGCACGCCCTATACCACTAATCGGTAGAAGGGCTTCAAGATTACATATATAAAGTTAACGCAAATAGAGAACAGTACAGGAGGTCACCACCAAAATCGTCCGGTTGCTTGGCAACTGATCACATGTTTAAGTCTCAGATGCGTCCAGTGAACATCGATTCTATACGAAAGCTAAATTCTTATTTCGTTTGTTGTTGAACTTTCATGTATTTACGTTTAGATAGTGACATTGGAATTTGACTCAACTATTGTATATTCTTTACATATTATCAAAATATAAACAGAATCCCGTCTGTAATTATTCTTCTAGTTAATATTATTATTATTTACAGAAGAATTAAAAATTTAAAAAAAATTCACTGGTTGTTTTAAGAGAAATGAAAAATTTAATCTACTGCTTACATTATTCTATGTATTCCGTCCGCTACCGCATACATTTATTGTCACAATATTTTTCCAAAGCATTCGGCAAACATTCCCGCCGGCTGTTTTATGCAATTATTGCTCATGGGCTTGTTAAAATTCTTTCGACTTAATTTTTCAAAATTATTTCAAAGCCCTTTCAAAAATACCAGATAAAATGAACGTGGGTGAACCAAAATGATTCAGATTCATATTTTCGTTGTATTATTCAAACTTGACAGAGACGTATCCAGAATACGTGAATGAGAGTTTCATTTGCTTATAGACTATTATCGAGTCACAAATTTTCCAAGTCATTTGATATTAATGAATGCAAGACCATAATAAATACAGTAAAGAAAATTCTTTTCTCCGCTACAAAGAAATATACAAAACCAGCGAACAATAAGTTTTGCTTGGTATACATTTAATTGAATCGCATTCATTTGACTTACGAACCATTCTTTGAATTTACGGTACGGTGCTCACCAGTAATGTACAACAAGAAATATGCGCCAAAAATTTATCGTCCTCATTTTTGAGAAACAAAAGAACCGTTAGATTGTGGAAAACGCAATCACTTTTTACATCTTAAAATACTATCAGACCCTGAATAAAAGTGGGTAAATATTTTCTTTTGAGCACAGAAACAACAGAATCGGATTTACTTATTTATAAATTTCGAGTGGTGGTTGCTTTTTATTGCTTCCGAATCATCGATTTTCCTAGCTACTTTAGATTTCGATTGGCATCTATAGAAAACCAACGCACACAGACATTACAATTCCATACGTCATAAACCACCCTATGTCATACGATCTATATTTTTCAATGTATTCAGAAAATTTTGAAAGAAAATGCAAAGTCAATCAATAAACTGCAAATGAAGCGGAATTCGTGACAATTTTTAACGTCAAATTAAATAAAAACTTTTAAACCTTTTCTGTTTAGTGTTTATGCGTTATTTTATGGACTCACTGTATAATATTAACTCCAAATAGAACAATACCATTGAACTTTTACACAGTTGTCAAAATGACCACAGAGAAAAAAATAGAATTAAATGAACTCATTTAAATTATAAATTAACAGATAGATACTCTCCATCCTTCATTATTGGATAGTATTTCATATACAGATTGCAAAAATCCCTTTCTTACAATGCGACTTATACAAGTACGACAAGGAAAATATGAGCAAAACTACGTGAAAGAGAGAGAAGACTTGTTAGCCCAGCGATCAGTCCCCTCTACCAAAACAGTTGGGCGTGTATTCAGTCCCCTCCTATTTATTTTAACTGTTGTGTTACCAAATGTAATCATCTGTGAAAATTATTCCTAATTTTTGTCTCGAAATTATTAACTATGTTCAAAATTGTTGTTCGTGAAGGAATTGGGCGATTTTCAAATGCCTCAATAAACAAATTAACTATTGCATCAGCCGAATGACCTCCAAAATACCATTTTATAATTTGCACTTTTTCGCAGGTTTCGTATTTTAATGTGGGTATTGAAAAATGTTTTATTTTCAAATACAACGGCGTGCGCTACCAACGTGTGAAAGATTTGTAGCGAAAAGATCACATAAATTTAAATGTGATTTCTCCATGTAAAGGACATTGTTGCCGGATGAAAGTGTTTTACCTAATAGTGCATGAGCTCGAAAAAAAGTTAACGAAAACGAGACAAAAATATCATTCGTACAAATTAATCTGAGCTTCTGGCAACAGCGGTTGAAATAGTGGGGCGATGAACACACGCCCAACTGTATTGGTAGAGGGGACTGATCGCTGGGCTAACAAGTCTTCTCTCTCTTTCACGTAGTTTTGCTCATATTTTCCTTGTCGTACTTGTATAAGTCGCATTGTAAGAAAGGGATTTTCGCAATCTGTATATAGGGACTGATATCTTAGATCATGAAATATCTTAATAAGCATATCATAAGTTACGTATAAAAATGAGTTACTCGTATATAAATTTACGAAAAATCGAATAGTCTAGAGGCGCAATTACACGGTCCGTGTAACAATTGTCAGGACGAAAAAAGTGATAGTTGATGTCTGTCTGCCTGCTTTGTATCCGCGATGTCCAGCACTGATGTAAATATATATTTTAGTTATGACTAGCCTCCAAACTACCGAGCAGTTTTAACACTTCAGTTTGTGAAATGATGATCCACGAACCGTGTAATTCCGCCTTTAAGTTTACTCTTCAAAGAAGCAATATTTTTTCAACTTGTTATGTAAATTACCACTAATAAATCTTCGTGTCTACCGCATTAGTATAGAGAGATATTCACGGTTCTGGTTAACTTGGAACAGCAAGCAGCATAGTTATTTTAAAATCAATGACCTGCTGCCATTTAACTATCTTCGTTTCGGCATTTCTTTAGTTTCATTTAACATTATTTTGAAACCTAATATAAAGGGTGAGTTACGAGGAACTGCAGCAGTTTGTACAGTTCCTCGTAACTTACCCTGTATTTTTTTTATATGAAGTTAAATTAAATCGGCGAAACGTTTGTTTGAATTTGCTTGTTTTGTAGTGAGTGAATCAATTAATAATTATATACACGCTTGTTTATATTCCATCACTGCACTTATATATGCATATCTATTCAGTAAACACAGAATGTATATATTATTGTATAATATAGTGTTTAGTGTTTCGCATATAGCAGTTTTGACTATTTCATTTCATTGTTGTGTAAACAAACCATACATTAATATTTTACATAATGACTGGTAGGTGAATGTTTCATAATTACACTGTGCTTGTTTTAGATATCAAATTACAGCTTATATTAAAAAAAAGATATAACTACACAGGAAGGAAAGAACACCACTCCAGTGTAAGACTCAAGTATGATTTTATCTGACATCTTCAGCAAAAAACCTCCAATCCCTAACAAAAAATTCAATGTTTCAATTATATTTTTCAATAAATACAATAAAAAAGCCAATTCGAATGAAATTTTTTTTAGCTCAAACCAGTTTTTCATTATAGGGGAAAGTCGGAATATTTCGGACAGTGCGATACTCTGGACACATTCAAATTTCGCGGGTACATTAAGATTTCATTTTCAGAAATCTAACCCTAGGGGGCAGTTTTGATGCTAAATCATATAGTGTGTTCACAATTTCCAGTTCAGTGTGTGTTTGAACGTTAGACAGGGTAGAAGATATTTGGCGTCTTGGATGCAATATTTTGTAATCACTTGGTAAGCTGTATCAAACCAAGTTTCGTCTAAATAAATTAAAGTTCTGTAATTATTACGGTACCCTTTTATTTTGCGCAAATAATTGTGTCTAAGTTCAACGATACGCCGAGATTCCATTGTTACCATTCGATTATCTAATTTCTTTTATTTAAATCCACAATTTAACAAAACCGCGCGCAGTGTTTCCAAACATTGATAATTATTGTATTCAGGAATATCCCGCAATTCAGCACGAATCAGTTATACTATATTGTCCTTGTAAAATCCGTAAACAATCCGTTTAATAACATTTTTCGTAGCATTGTCAACCTTATTCAGTTTTTGATTTGGTCGTTTTCGCTTTAAAGAATAATCCGTAACAGTGCCTAGTTTAATTACTTTATAAATCGTCGTAAACCCGATTTTCGTTAATTCGTGAATTCTCGCGATAACCGCATTATCAGAAATTTCAGAATTTTCTTTTTTCAAACACGCGTACATATTTAAAACAACGCGTCGACACTGAACATATAAATATTTGTTTTGAAACTCGGCCATATCATTTATTGCCTGTGGCGCCAAATTATTAGATCCCCGTGATACATCATCCTGAACTGTCGTTTCAAATGGTCTCCAAAATGCCATTCTAATTAATTACCAATAAATTATATTTGTAAAACTTACCCCAACGTCTACGAACAAATAAATATTATATTAATAATACTTTTCTACCCTAGAATAACTACACTTTTCTACAACTACCCCTGGACGCACACCCCTGGATGGTCTGGCCAGATGTTCCGTGAAATTTTATGTCCCAGTTGGCCGAGTTAATGCTAGGGTAGTGATTCCGAGGCGGGGGCAACGGCGAATTTGAGGTGGGTTTGGTTGTTAGGCATCCCCTTGAGGATGAGTCCAACACTGTTTGGGTCCTGGACCCATTCGAACATGAGTTTCCCATCTCGGCCCGAAAAAAAAGTTGGCCGAGTTAAAGCTGTCCGATTATTTCGTTATATTATGCCAAATAACGGATTGGATGTATTAGCTTTTCAATGCCAGGTTCCTACGTTGCCAGCTATACTGTATTCTGGAGAGTTTGCGCCACTCACGGCTTGTCCATTCCTGATACAGGGTGACTTCTCACGTCACCCATATCTTATCCACCCCCCCTGTATTGTGGAGAGTTTGAGCCACAAGCAGTGTAACCTTATTTTTGCTGTACTGTGGAGAGTTTGCGCCACTTACGGTTTGTCCATTCCTGATACAGGGTGACTTCTCACATCATCCATATCTCCTTCCTTCCCTTTATATTGTGGAGAGTTTGTGCCACTTGCAGTGTAATTCTATGTTTGCTGTACTGTGGAGAGTTTGTGTTACTTGCAGTGTAATATTATTTTGCTGTACTGTGGAGAGTTTGCGCCACTTACAGTAGTTATAATATTGTTTGTGGAGAGTATGTGCCAAATATTCCTTACATACACTGGGAAGAGTTTGCGCCCCTTGCACCTCTCCTAATTACCCTAAATATTTACAATTAGGCATTTATTTTTGATCAACCAAAATTAAAGTACTGAACTGATATGCATAATCACAATTCAAACACAAGAGGCACCTTGTATATTATTAATGATTTCATAAATTTCGGGGATTTTAACTATACTGATCGTTAGTTAAATAATTAATCATTATTTATGGCAAATTGAATACTCCAGATTGTTTTTCTATCTAATTCCAGGTACCTACGTCATCTCGGTGTTTCAACCTACTCGTACCATGTTCATTTTGACGGTTCAATCAAATCCAGGCATTACGTCCAGTCGCTTGTACGTAGTTATTTTTAACATTAAGATTTGTTTTATCATCAATATTATAAACAATATAATGTAAGTACACAATACCAGTAATTAAAAGTTAAATTTTAATTAAATATACTTATTAATTTTTGCAAATCACTCTTTCTCCTCAAGGTTTTCCCTCATACACAAGTAGGAATAAAATAAAACGAATCAACAAGAAATAAATAGGTTTTAAAAATATAAATATTATCAATACATTTATTTTAGAAGCAAACGTTTTCCGGAAACAAAAATAATCATATTGTTTCTAAGAAACCCTGTTTCAGCCCTGTTGTTGACGTTATCTTTTTCTTTTTTAATTGGCTACATTCTTGTACTGAAACTAGCAATTGAAAGACGCAAAAAGGCTTTATTTTAACCGCAAAACAAACAGAATGTCTCCTTTTGAAGTGATAGTCACAGCCCGGACTTTGGTGCAGATAATATTGCCAAGTTTTCCTTTTCAGCATTTTTATCTTTATTTTCATATTTCGAAAATCTTTGTTGTAATTATTTACGATAAAAAAAGTACCTTCCGCATCTTTTTCAAGTTATGATGATATAAAGATATCAAAAAATAAATTTGTGATCATTATTATGATACAAATTAAATTGAATGATTTCACTATGGTATAGTTTGCCCCGTGCAAACAATTAAACTGACAATTTAAAATCAAGGCAAAGTATTGGTCATAATTCACCTGATTTTTCTAACGACGAAATCTTGACAAGGATATAATAAATTATCAAATTTCTCAGAGAAGGTACGCTTTCTAGGCTGCCATTAACTTCGTAGCTGATCCGTTGCGAACATTTAGTTTGTTCCATCACAAATAACAATAGCAATACATCGGGATTAGTGTCATATATTTCAACTGTATCCTTGGTTCCATCGTGATTCATCTGCTAGGGAGATCTGTTGCATTAAACAAAAGGGCGAATAATACAAGTATGAAACATGTAAAGCGTATAATGCGGCTTTGATGAAGTGGAAAATTTATAGAGTTATAGATGTAACACGTATCCTTTTGAGATGGAATGCAATATAATGGGATGATTGTGATACGACTACTACACTTACTATTCTAGCACGTTATGAGCACGAAATCTCTGAATAATAATAAATCTCCCTTACCAGTGCTCAAGTAGCTTACCTTTTGTTTATGATTCCCTAGACACTTTTGTTCGGATCAGCCTCCAAAATTCTGGAAAATTAATTTACACGAGAAAAATGCGGGGTTCTTTAATTCCCGACGATAAATTCTATAAAAAGTATTCGTCAAGTAAGTTTTATTTACTCTTATTTTGTACTTATATCGAAAAAAATAATCTCAAAATGATTCTTTATATAAAACTTTTTCGAACTTTCTACTTCAAAAGCTTATACGGTTGAGTTTGAAAAAAAAAACAGCTTAAAATTTAAAATATGACAAAAATGAAAGTGGAAAAATTATTCTTGTATGCTCAGAACTTTATAACATCAAAGCAAATTGAAAAATAATAAATGTCCATAGTAGTTAGACTTATATGAATATATTTAATTTAAAGCATCTGACAAAAAAAAACCTTGCGAGTTAAATTTAGCGGAAAATAGCAACCGGTATTCTCATGTCTTCAACTATGTTCAACAGGCCATAATTTCGTTGAGAGGAATAAAAATTCCTATTCGAATTCTCCCTTTATCCATAAATTTATCTCTTTGTTGCCTCCTTTATATATACTCCGTCAACAGAAGCTGACTGTTTATCATGTTTCGAACATGTCTGTATTAAGTAGCGTCTTTTATGCAGTGGAATCAAACGTTAAATATGTATTGAAGTAGGTCAGGCTTTGAACGCTTCTTCAGAATATATAAAACAGCCCCTCCTTTACATTTGAAAACTTTAAAATATAGAGAGTGTACACTACTAAAAATAGATCGAGGAAAATGTGTATAAGCGTTTTTCTTTTTTATGAAGTCATCCAGGCCAGTGAACTATGAAAAAATTATGAATGCCGGCCACTATAAAAGTCTCGCATTTTTACATTAATTATGAATTTTCACTTATATATAGCGTAGTTGATGATACTCCATATAAGTCACTTGAATTGCTTCCGACATTCATTTTTAGAACACCAAAATATATTGATACTAATTACATTAAATCTACTCAAAACTCCTCAAGTTCTCGACAACGCCTAACTGGAAGCATCAATAAGCTACAGAGTAACACTTGGGCACAAAATGGAACACACCAAGCACTTGGTGTACCAGAAACTGCAGCACAGGGGGATTCAAACAAATCAGCAGACAGCGAACTCTTGGTCAAAACACTCTAAAAGGCACTGTCAAACGAAAATTTGAACATAAGTAGGAGTAGAATGGAAAAAGTGACAGGATTAATCTTCCTAAGAAAGCACATTCATACCATTCGTTTATATAGGAGAAGAAACAACCTCGCACATTGTCATCTAATGCGGTTCTCCTTAGGAAAGATTTTTCGAAGAAGCATCTTCTGAACAGACCTGTAAACCTAATAAGCACATAAACAGTGCAACCAAGAGCACAAAAAAGCAGAAAGTTTGGAGGTGCCGATTTCTTCAAATGATGCTGAAAAGTTCATCCAGGAATTCAATTGGCTAGAGGGGGAATAGGAACATGTGTTATTTACAGATGGAAATTGTTACCATGGACTGTTCAGCCTGAATTCTGGCCTTTAAACCCATAAAAAACCTCTTGGACACTCCTGGAAGGAACGATGCCAAATAAAGACTCTGGATGAGGTGAGACGGAATCTAATTCAAATTTGGGAGAAACTAGACCAAACTGGAATACGGACGTTTATTTTAAGTGTACACCGCCGTTCAGCTTCTGTTCCTATTAAATCTTAGCTGTTCAATACTCTTTTTTGTAAAATTTTCCACTAGGGAAAAGGGGAAAATCTGAAAATCAAACCACCTTGGATAACGCCTGGGGAAAATTCGCACTTGGAAAAAATTCCTTCTTCTTACTTTAGGAATTTTTTTAAAAAGTGAGAAACCAAGTATTATACTAACTCTAAATGTGAGAATCATAAAATTATTCAACTCCAATTTAGTTTTTTCGTCGATGACTATATTCTTGGAAACATGTCTTTGCATGGCAACAAAAACGTTCACAAAAATATGTAAATTGCTGGGTGAAATATCCCACGGGTTTTGCTCGTTTCTCCATCCTGAATTTCTTGTTATTCACCACAGAAGTCACAGACATTTTCTTGTAATTTAAATGACAAATACGAAGTATGTTGGTGGATTGAAAATCAGATTTAGTCAGGGTGACATATTTAATGTGTGGTAGTGAAAATTTTTCGCTTAAGTAGGAATCCAATAAAATCGGTTAATTTGATTGAACACAACCAATCAGAACACCTTTATATTGGAAACATATGGGATATGCTATGGATAGTCATGAGTTAAATCGAGGGAAAATTCATTCGGAAAATTATGAAAAAAAATATTGAAAAAATGCTTCCTAAGAATCCCAAAAACTAGAAATATTGCTTGTTACAAAAAATTCAATATTAATACTTTTCTATTGAAACAGCATCTGAAATTTCGCTTCAACCCCCTATATATTAAAACATGATCAGATTCAGGAAATTGTGAACAGAGTTTCTATTTTTATTGGAAAACAGTAAGTTCAGACAACTGGAACACTGTAAATGTTATGCAGGAAAACTAGAAGGTTGTGTGAAATTAAATTCCAGGATATATTCCATAGGGTGAACCGTTTTGTTAAACTGGGGAAATGGTCTTTTCTCCCCGCCTTGTTATTACAACAACAATTCCAAAACAAAGTGCCACATTTGGGCCTGAAAATAGTTAGAAGTCAAAGGGTACGAGATTGGGCAATAAAGTTAATTTCCGATGCAAAACCGGGTCCCGGACTGTTCCGATTGTAAACCGGAGACTGTTAACGCTCGAAATCAACTGGAAATTCAAATTTGCCATAACAATGACAAATCCAGCAATCAGACATACGGATATCTCTGATTCCTCTTTATACGCTCGAACTGTTCATGGAAATATCCAGCGACTTTGTATTAGTTTCTGAAACTATTGTTTTGTTTGAGTATGATTTTCTTTGAAGAAGTTTAGTTATTGTCATACCGTATATTCGATGTTTGGAAAATATATTAGAAATGTTCGGTGCGAAAATCCAAAGCTTAAGCAAAATGCAATTATAATGAGCCAGTTTGGAATAAAGTTTATTTGAATTTATATTGTTAACGCCAACAGATGGAGGTATTCAACCTACCTATTAAGTACCAATGGTATCAAAAATTTTCCTATAGCCTTCGAAAATGTACTTATGTAGTACATCTCAAAAAAGTCTACGAGGGTATATGTCTAACTGTCTGATCATTTGCGATGAGAAGCAGCCCGATTGCGGCATTGCAAGCCATTCTCAATCTTCCGCCTCTTGCTTTACAACCAAACAACAGCCTAGCCATTTGTATTCATAGGAAAATCAAGGTCTATCCCTTAGCGCAATTTTCCAGCTCTAACCTAACTGGAGTACGGCTAGGATGCTCCAAAATAGTACGTTGGTCCTAGCATCAGTGTATCTTCCTTCTGATGCAGCTACAGCACCACTGAGCAGAAAAATGGAAAATCGGACTGCCTCAATCTGAATTTTGAGTTGGTGATAGGCTGAGACTCCAACTCTCACCACCTTAATTGGGGCGGCAGGGATAACAACCTTTATAGACTTTCATAGTCAAATTTTGATAAATATTGAACTGTCCACGACAAATGTTGATTTCACATTATCTCGTGACCCCAGAAAGACGGACAGGGAAAACAAGCATTCTTCCAGGATTTTGTATAACTTCGAATGAATTCTCTAGTCCGGACCATCGGCTGCTTGCAACTACAGAAAATACTGTCTATAATTTCGGTACATTCAGGATTCTTAATACTGATAAGTTTTCCGTCTATACATCTCTTCCATTTTCTCCGGAATTCATTAGAAATATAAATATGTAGTTGCATTACACGGAAACGGCATGTGAGTTTTCCATAGACATTTTCCATGCTTATCAGATGCCCAGTGGAGGCATAAAACCGAAATGCTGCTAGGAACTGATTCATGCGAGACACGCTGCTTTTTCTGTAATAATAGTTGATCATTTGATATTGTAGGTTTCCTTATTAGGTACTATTTTAATTAAAAATAATTTCAAAATTTTCTGGGCTCCCTCTATCAATTCTAAAACCCATAAACATCAATGCTTTGTCACTCTAAATGTTTGATAAGATGCATATTCCTTATGTCGTGGAAATGATCAGATTGACTGGAAAGCATCTCGGGAAGTCTATAATCTCGATTTTGAAATAGTTTTGTTATTCTAACCTATCTTAATTTGATGTTTTTATTTTATGATTTATATTGATTATAAAGTAACAAGAAAAACAGTCTTGTCAGTTCACTTGTCATTGAAATTTTTTTTTGTAAGAGTCTGTTTAATTAAATATAAAGTTATGTATATGTTTGGTGTATTAAGAAGAAAACGATGATTATTTAACACTCCAGGATATAAAAATCAACTTCATTCATAAAGAAAAGATTTGAAAGTAAAATCAGCTGTCAACCGCGATTTCAAACTAAGTCGAACTTAAGTCGACCCAAAAGACCTCCCTAACTAGTTTAAGGGATACTTAAAGAGCGGGGCAACGCAAACTAGTATTTTTGAGAATACCTTATTTTAAGATTGTCTTAAATCGGGCATTAATTTTGTACAAAATCAATAAGTCGAGCGTGCAGACACTTTGCCAAGTCTATCGCACTCAAAGTTGAAGTTTGATGTCGTGCTATTATTCGTAAAGTTTCAAATCGGACTCTTTGATGTTGTTATGAACGATCGCTGTGTAGAAGTCGACCACGTCTCTAAATAAGTTTCTACCTGGAACAACTTTATTGTACAACTTTTCGATGTTGTCAGCGAATTCTTTCCGGAAACAAAAGTTTGAAGGTTTCCTTTATTAGCTAGCAATGACCGAATTTCTTAAAACAAATACAATGACAAACTTTTTTACTTTATTCTCTACTTTTGATCATTTCCGTAATAATGTATGAGAAGAAGTTTCGGATTTTATTTGTTTTTTTTCCTACTTAGATTCTTCACGAATATATAGAAAGCCACAATTTACAGTATGTCCCAAAAAGTTTCGTACAAATATGAAGAAATCGTGTGAAAATTTCCAAAATATCGAATGGAGTACAGGGTTTAGAGAGGCAGTTCAATACGTTCAAACTAAAGTGGAGTTGAGTTGGGAATTTTGGAACATTGAATAGATGAGGCTTTTACTTGATGAAGATCCATACTACTGATGAAATAAAACAAATTGATTTGTTTAACTCTTCATTATTTATTTTGAACTGACGTTCAAATTAAAATTAGTGACGCGTTTCGCTACACAGTAGCTTTTTCAAACTAGTCCTACTAGTTTGAAAAAGCTACTGTGTAGCGAAACGCGTCACTAATTTTAATTTGAACGTCAGTTCAAAATAAATAATGAAGAGTTAAACAAATCAATTTGTTTTATTTCATCAATTTTGGAACAGTTGGCGATACTCGATACTACATAAACAGTAACGCTTTACACTATCTTACGCGAGTTTCGATAATCAACTTGAGAGACTGGATTTGAAAGAAGTTTTTTTTTTCAAGAAGATAATTATACTTAACACTTGCTGTGTTAATTTTTTATGATTATAATAAATCTTAATAAGAGAATATTTCTACAGCATAAAATATTCTCCTAATGAAAATTCCATCGTGAAAACTTTTTATAATTTGGATACAACTCCGTCTAATGTTCTTAAAAACTTTTTTAATAATTTTTAATAATATATTTTCGATATTGACTGGAAATTCAATAGCGCTATTGAGTGGATCACAGATATTCAATACAATCAATTCAGCTTATTTCATTCTTGTCATTTAATGAGAAAGAAATGAAAGAATGAACGAATCTAGCTTTATCATCAAAGCGTCTCGAATAAATTCGGTTAATTTTAATAATCTTTCGGTTTAATTGAAAGCTTATACGTGACTTTCAGAAAATACATATCATAAACATATAAAAGTTGCTTCAAGGCGCGCGAGATAAAATTCGGCAATTTTTCATAAGGTATTACATATTCAAGTCCAATCTGAGAATATTCGATGCAAAAATATTTCCTCTAGTCATATTTTTGCGGAAATGTCTGAAAAATTTCAGACACGCCGCCGCCATAACACATAAAATCTCATTCGAACAAAAATAGAATATTATACACAAGGGACCTATTACCAAAATCTACCTACACCAAAACGACGCCGTTGCCTTTGATTCGTTTAACGCTAGCTATAAAACGCAAAAACTTCTCACCGGTGACAGTCTGACATATTTAAAAACGTATAAAGGAAGAAAAAAAGTCTTCAAGCACTTGCGAAAGTAATGACTGTCATTTGAGGGGAAAAAATACGCGTCAAGTTTTAAAGTACTTTGGAATGTGTATTCTTATAAAATGTTTCATGTGTTTATGGTGTGTAATCAATTAAAAATAAGAATACGATAATTAAAGAGAAGGGGTCCCTTGAAATCTAAGGATAGACTTTCGAAAAGTCAAGTAGTCTTTATCAATTTTCCTCGAATTTTTACAAACTTTGGTTTAGTTTTTAAACATACAGGACAGGAAACCGTCATAACACGTACCTCTTCGATAGAGTAAGGTAAATTACGAGATCTTATAATATAATGTACCATTCGGGTAACTCCAGGATGGCATAGAGCTTAAAGATAGATTGGTAGTAGTTGAGCAGCAAACTCTAAATATCAAAGCTGTAACTGGATAATTCTAGATGCCACTACCGATTTTTGAAGTACTTCGCGCTCCATTCTATTTGCTCACTCTTGTGCACAGCTACAAATACTATACCGCATGAAAGAATGTTTATTTATCCCAGAAAATCACCAAATGGCACTGCTCTACCTTCATGGCAAAGTATTTATGAAGAAGCATGTGAGGCACTCAAAGTACGATCCTTTAATTGAAGGGTTGATTTGATAGAAGCTAATGAGGATGGTCGTGAGGCAACTGTTTCTCTAAGACAGTCGACAAGGAACAACTCCTCCCACAATGGGGCTGGTTGTTCCTCGGTTGAGGTAAGCTGTTCCGCTGTCAACCCCAATCATTAATAAAAGGTAATATTAGTTGGAAAAGTATGTATAAAATGAATAAGGCACATTTAATGAATATTTATGGAAGTTTCATTTATAATATGAATAGAATAAAGTACAAAATTGTAATGTTTTTGACATATTTTCAGCAAACAGGACTTAATGAAAACAAAACTATAAACAAAATAGTATCAAGTATTATTACTAATAATGTGATACAACCTATTAATTAGGGCTTATGACTAATATTAATCAACTTTGACAAACGCTTGTTTTTCAAAAAAACAAAACTATTTATTTTAATTAAAACAAAAAGAAAACTCAACAAATTTTGACATTTCGAACTAAAGTTTCTTTATTCAGTCTCATAGCATTCACTTTACTGAGATCAATAATCTAATTGAAGGATTACTTGAGTTATAGTTTTATTTCAGTTTCGCACGACTTAAAAAATAATTATTCAGAGGATTCGTCGTCAGATTTACAATTCGGACAAACATAGAAATATATTTCAGGCATTTTGAATGAGCCCGATTTTTACACATGACGAATTCAATCCATTGTTTACTTGGTTGTGAATTAGAATATGAGTCGCAACATATTAAATAATACCATTCCAGACTGTCTTCTTCACTATCACTTCCATGATCATCTTCTTGCAGGACTTTCCGTTTCGCATTTTCTTTACCATTTGCGGATTTACGTGTCACTTTACAATTTCGCTTGTTTTCAGCGGTTGCCACTCCTTTTTCAATTTTCTTCTCCTTTATTTTACTATCGCTCTTTCCTCTTCTTGCTTTTTCTTCAGCCAAAGCGTTCTTTTCAGGCGTATCTGTCAGTATTGCTGATTTTCTTAATCGTCGCTTATTTGGTACAGATGATCTCGGTGGTGCTTTAGGTAAGGGTTTAACAGCTTCAGGGGAAAATGTGCTAGTTGTGGCTTAAGTGATAAATGGCAAATTAGCAATATTCGAGGGACTTGGTTGAGGCTCGTTGGTTGCTGATTCTGTTGCTGCTGGTAGTGGTTCTCTACCTGGGATGTCTTCCATATTATGATCCACCTGAGGGTCTGCTATTTCTTGGAGCTGTGATTCCATATTTGAAATATTAGTGTCGGGTATAGGTCGGTCTGTAACGAAAGACGGAGCAAAATCTTCATCTGTAAATATTTCAGGCGTGTATGGACTTATGCCTGCCTTTTTAAATGCGTTCATAATGTTATTTGGGGTCGCTGCTAGAGACCATGCATGTTTTACAATTCCAGGTATCTCATAAATAGACATTGTCTTGCCTGGATTATTACGTAGCCAATTTTCTTGTGCTTTGGCACAATACATTTTAAACGGTCCATTAACGCTAACGTCTAGTGGTTGCAAATTATGGGTACCATGTGGGGGGAAAGACAACATTATAACCGAATTGGTCTTTGCCTTTTTAGCAACATCAAAGTGGTTAATAATTGCCAAATATTTTCACAAATTGTCAAAAATTTGGAAAAATGGTCAATAATTGTCAAAAATTGTCCAAATTTTTGAAAAATGGTTAAAAATTGTCAAAATTTTTGAAAAATGGTCAAATCTTTCGAAAGATTGTCAAAAATGATCAAAAATTGTCAAAATTTTGAAAAAATGGTCAATAATTATTAAAAAATGTCAAAATTTTTGAAAAATTGTCAAAAATGGTCAATAATTGTCAGAACCTGTCAAAAATCTCAAAAATTGTCAAAAATGGTCAATAATTGTTAAAATTTGGAAAAATGGTCTAAAATGGTCCAAATTACTTAAAAATTGTCAAAAATGATCAATAATCGTCAAAACTGTCAAAATTGGTCAATAATTGTTAAAAATGGTCAATAATTATTAATATTTGAAGAAATGGTCAAAAATTGTCAAAATTTTGAAAAACTGGTCAATAATTGCCAAATGTCTCAAAATTTTCGAAAAATTGTCAAAAATGGTCAATAATTGACAAAGACGGTCAATTATTGTCAAAATTCGTCAAAAATGGTCAAAAATTGTCAATAATTGTTAAAATTTGGAAAAATGGTCAAAATTTTTGAAAAATTGTCAAAAATGATGAATAATTGTCAAAACTGTCAAAATTGGTCAATAATTGTTAAAAATGGTCAATAATTATTGAAATTCGAAAAAGTTGTCAAAAATTGTCAAAAATTGTCAAAATTTTGAAAAAATGGTCAATAATTGCCAAATATGTTAAAAATTTTTTAAAAATTGTCAAAAATGTTCTATAATTGTCAAAGATGGTCAATAATTGTCAAAATTCGTCAAAAACTGTCAAAAATTGTCAAAATCTTTGAAAAATGGTGAAAAATCTACGAAAAATGGTCATTCTATTGTGCGTCGGCGGTCAGACGACCGCTCACCTTTTTTTATATGTTATATCATTATACCTTTTATTACTTTATAATGTCAATGTTCACTGTTTAATGTCAAGCTCTGTTCTTGGTTAATAAATCCTATTCTCGAAGGTTTCGCATTATTTATTAAACTTATTTCATTTTTAACAATTTTAATGAAAATTTACCTCTTTCAAAGCATCTAATCCAATATTCCACGGTTTTCTTGTAATTTTTCAACACCCATTAACAATCCAAGTGAGATAAAAATGATTGTTTACCTCCAATTGAAGCTGGGATTTATCAGAAACTCATTACTTGTGTAAATAACAGTTATTTTGGGTGACGAACGTTTCAAGACTTCAACAAAAAAAAAACATAAAAATTACATGAAACTTCTATCTCTTTTCGTGTCGGTTGTTTGCCATCAGAATCCAGAAAGTTAAAGTTTCAGGATTCACGAAAGAGCTGGTAACTATTCTGATCACGTTCAGCGCCCAGGCTAATTGCACTTCTTCTCGGAATTCTCGAAGAGATTTAGTTAGCGCTTCGTTTTATTCCTAACCAGTATGCTTTATCTGTTCTCGAAGCATTTGCTTACGTGATTCTTAATTACTTCATTAAGAGCACTTCCCGTCTTTACTTCTCGTTCAAAACCGACAATAAAAATACATTTTAATAATAATTATAATCGATAGAGGAAGATATTACTATCATTAGTAGTAATGAGAAGGAATTTAAAATGGAGTTGATATAGGAGAATATTGAATGAAATGGAATTTTTGAATCAAAAGGTAGTCCAATCACTTTTTATATGCGGTTCCCTGATTTACAGAATAAAAGTTAAGTAGAGGAATTCTTTTGCATCACTGGGAACAACTTTATCATCCTCAATAGTGTTGATTATTGTAGCCTTTGCTGTATTAGATCAAAAGGAGGTCGATTGATCCAGTTCGCCTCACCACAACAAGTATTCAAGGTGTTAGAGGACAATTATCCTGCAATTCCTGAAGCTTCAAGAACAATTTAGTGTAGTAAGCAGAAAGTCGCATTAACCTTTCTGCCTGGAGTACTTCTCCAGTAGAGTGTAGGTACTAAGATCCTTTTCCCATGTTCGGATCCGATGAAAGGAGTACTAGCTGTTTTTTTGCGAGATCATCTGAAATCTCATTTTTGACAATACCTGCAAGTCCTAACAACCAGAGTTACTTTGTTGGGTCCATCCAGGTATTGTGTTCAAAGTCTTCGAAACATCCTGGCTATTAGACGCAATAAACGTTCTGGCTGAGGTCTTGAGCATAAAAATCTATTGCTAATAGGTCCTAGCCTTTGATAGCAAGGGTAATGTATATTGACTAAAAAATACCTTGCAAATGACACATAAATTAATACACCCTCCTTTTTCTACTGTTTTAGTTACTATTAAAAGCACTGTGGTCTTAAAATTAATCAAACTATAGTTCCTTGGTGAATTTTAACCTCCACGAAGTATCCAATCATTTTCTAAGACATTATGGTAATGGTAGCGGCAGTGAGTTCACCGCGCTCTCTCTCTCAAAACAATACAGTCTTAACGAGCCTCTTTCAGGACAGTTGTATCAAGTAATTCGACTACGAACAGAACCGTAATCGGTCTCTTAATTGGTCCATTGAGTTCTAAGACGCCACCTCCGACTAATCCAGTGGTCCATTGATTTTCAGATAATGGATGTTTCTTGTGGGATAAGCAGATCTATATTGTGTTTAGTTTGCGGCTTTGTTCGAGTATTAGTTCATTAGTTGTGTTCGGACTTTAAACCGATGAATTGCGGTTAGTTTTAGTTTTAAGCTTAGTGTAGGAAGGTTAGCTGAGAATAATATGCGGCGACGGGGAGGTAAACACAAACATTGTAACATGGTGTGTACACTATTCCTGCGGCTTGAATCTGATTTAATTCATAATATTGCAAACCAACAACACGAAATTCTGTGAATAAGCCTGAAGAAATCGTAAGCATCAAGTTTATTAATTGAAAAGAAAGGCAAATGTAAGCTTTTAGTGTCATCAATATTGGGTGCAGGGAGACACAAGTGGTCGCTTCCAATCCAAGAAAACCCTGAAATTTGGTTCGCGCCACTAGAAGGACAATTCAACCAAAATGGCATCAAAACAGACGAGGCCAAGAAGCGAGGAGTGGATTTTTGACCAAAAAGTGCTTGACTGTTGACAATGCATCCAATTTTTTTTATAAATAATCATTCAACTTTGAAATGTTAATCTCAATGATAGCTTGTAGTATAAAAGGTTTTTTTTTCAGCTCAGCTAAGCTGAACGGATTTTTATCCAAGACTCACAAATAAAAAATTATGATATTAAAACGGACACAGGGGATTATCGGGTTCGCGCGATAAAGCATTAAACGAAAATGAAATTGAAATATCGCCCGCACCAAGCATTTACAATATCATACCCGAAAAGTCGATTTTCTCATAATGATAGGTCTCGCAGCGTTTCACGGCTGATTAGATTTATCCCATCGATAGTGCAGATTGTATTAGTTACAAGCCATTGATGCCATTCAGGCACACATTTCATGTGTTATTTGCTTGATAACGTGGCGCAGTCGAAGCGGATTTTAAAATCGATGCGTTTGTTCCTTTGAAATTTATCACTTGCTTCTGTTGATGTTCACCAGCGTAATTTAGCATATCTACTTATTGTTCTCGGGTAAGAGCATATCTTATTCTCTTAGGTGGTTTAATTTGGAATTTGATTAAATTCTACTGTGCTATATGGATTTTATAAAGACTTATTGCGTATAAATTCCTGAATAATTGGAATATTTCACGTAGTTCAAACTTTAAACATTCCAAAATAGATCGAGAGTATTACACATTAAATATCAAAAAATCGAACCAGACTAGGTACTAAGAACAGATTAAACCCCTATCATAGGTACACATGATCTAGAGGACCGATCAGGGTAAATGAAGGTGAAGAGGGCATTGAAAAACTTTTTATTACTAATGATTTGTTAAATTTACATTCAATCAGCTAATGAAAGACGGACTTAAACAGAGAGTTCGACAAAAACTACAACACCCTACTCAGCAATGCTTAAGTTCTCGAATCGAGACCTAGACTTTAGACAACAAACAGTGTAATAAATCTTGAACATTTCGACAAAATTGTTTAATCGTTTACCGCATTCGCAAACTTCCCTCGCCATCCGACAAAGTTTGATTTGACCATCAATTAGCTCGGGATACGCCAAATCAACTTACCCTTGTCTAATCCCCTTCAGACTGATTTACACCACCGCTTTTGCGTCAAATTAAAACTACATTCATTCCGGAATGCCTAACACTTGAAACGGCCTTACTGGTTTTACCAAACTAGATGCAATCATTGATTTAAATTAGTTTGATCCCCATTACGTCTCCAAAGATAATGATACTTCAAAAGGTGAACTGAATAGAAACAGCTCTCGACTTAAGAAAGTAGGTCAACAAAAAGGAAGTGAAAAATAATGAAATTAAAATCGTTAATAAGTTTTTTCCGAAATAAAAACTAAATCATTGAAGGGTTAAAAAAATCAGTATATCCAGAAAAATATACAACTCTCAATTTTCCGCTACCTCCTATAGATGCTTTTTGTGAGAAAAAAAGTATACAAAATATCAATTTTCGTTAACAAATGATCCCGGAACCTCCAACGTTGCTATTCAATCAAAATTATATTTCACCACATAATGAGAATAAAGAGAAATTCAATTTCCCTCAACTCTATTAAATTGTGTATAGTATGCAGGTCGAACTTGAGATAAATATCTAGAGAACAACGATCTGTCGGAACTTTGTTTGTGCAGTTTAATCTGTTCATGTCGTTTGAAAATATTTACCTTTTAATTTAGTTCGGATAACGCCCGGAAAATACAGAAAGTTGATATTATTATAGTAAACCAGAAACCCGAAGTTGGGGCTTGTATAATTTAAAACAATAGAGAGAAACAACCCTTTAAGAGAAAGCTAGGCACAATAACGAAAGATTAGAATCGATCTTTTAGTGCTCCAGCAAAAATTATACTAAATTTGGATAGTATCAAATGCATCTACATACCAGGAGCATGGAGAAGGATTATAGTCATATTTATTCCAAGAGCTTGAAAAAAGGACAAAACAAACCCAAAATCCTTCAAATTAGTCTAACGTCGTTTATTCTCAACAAAACTATTGACAACTACATTAGAATGGAAATCCTAAAGAAACTACTTCACCACCAATATCAGCGTGCTTAACAGGCAGACAAATTTATGAAGACTCTACCGGTATAGCTAGCGCAGTATATCCGAGGTGCGTTGAACAACCAACTGGAGCATGTGAGTAGATATAAAATGACAGTGCAAAATTGCTAAATTCGAGGAGGGCTAATGAGAGTGCAAAAGGAGCAGCACCTGCTGTCTGACCTACTTTCGCAATCTATATAATGACAGTTCAAATTGAACAGGGTTAATGATCGAAGGTGACCTAGTTAATAACAACACGGAAAATGTATATGTTCTTGGACATAGGTCCTTTTAATAATATGACTGTCAAAAAAGCATTAAATAGAAGAGTTGAGGAGAGTACCACATCCAGATCGATGTCGGAACTGCCCACCACTAGAATAGCAGAAAAAGGGAGGAGTGAGATCGTCTCCATATGTACTACTAGAGGATGTCCACAAGATTCCCATTTATGTGGAGTCTGATGGTAGACGAATTTCTGTGTGTGACCCTAGATAGTAATACAATGTAAAAAAGATAACACACAAAGCACAAATGGCTCTAATGGTCTGCAGTAGCATGACAGGAAAAAATTGGGGTTGTCCTGCTTATGGACATGGAAGGGACTGGGATCGAACCAAGACCAAACGTTCCTAAAGATTGGGAACCGCCATAAGTATATTTCAAGCTTAAATTCACGACCATTTCAATATGCCTAGTAAAACTCATGAACTAGGCCAAAACAGCGTTGTCACCTTTTTACGGGTTCCAGGGTACCTACACTGGAAAAGAAGGAAATGAATCAGCAGTCCTGTCAGGACAAACAGTCCACCTCAAACTGCCAGTCTTGCATTTCTTGATTTTATCGTAAATGTTTAAACAAGCAAATAAATAGATAGCATCTAAAAACTAAAGAGCATGTATGTATTGGTGTTAAAGTTTTTTTCTGGATTTTATGAAAGCAAACAAAAACAAGGAAGCTGCAAATTATCATCAGATATAAAACAATTTGTATTATACAGTAACACAACCCTAAAAGCATTGTTCCAGTTATTTTTACGCATTAGATTTCCTCCGAATAACCCATACGTTGGTCATTATTGGCAATTCCTTCTGTGCACTGTCCGTCAATATTATTTTGTTCTGTTTCTAACTTTCCGTAAGTGTAGACTATACGGCGTCCCAACGGTCACACTGAAACGTCGTTTAAGTACATAAAATAAATGGAAATAGATGAAGGTTTTCGTGCTGCTCTAAAACTGCTTATGTTTCAGATGCACTGTATTTGGTGACACTACAATTTGCATATAATCAAAATTAAGTATGTCGGACTTTAATTGCGGAATTTTTTTGCAAAGATTTATTAGGGTTATTACATAGTTTTTAATTTGTGTGAAATTAACTTTTCATGATAAACGTGAAAGAAAATTAGCATACATACAAAATCGGTATTAACCGTGCATATACAAACAAGTGAGAAGCAGTACATGGAATTTAGAACGATCTGTTTAGTACATGTACATGAAAAATTCGTGAATTATTTCCTATAGAATTTCACGAAAGGCTTACCCTATTAATCTGTTGTATGTCCCTTTTTTATGTTAATGACTTTGGTCGAGTCAATAACAATGTTGACATTATCATTTAGGATATGTAAAACCATAAATGGTCCAATTCAAATGCACAAATCCCTCCCCGTTACGTACCATTACAATGGTCATAAAAAAATAAATATCACTCTGTTTACATTTGTCGTATCAATTATTCTTCCATTTATAAAATATATTCTGAATTGCTTTTTGATCGAAAAATAATTAGTGCAATTGTCTAAGCTACTATAAAAGTACACGAAACTAATAGATTTGAGTCTATCCACTTGAAAATGCGAACAATTCATAAGGATAGAAGGTGATGAAATAAATATTAAAGTAGCAAGACCAGACTCCCAATTTAACCTGAACCACTCTCTGAGCAATCCAAGAGACACAAGAAATCCAAAAATCGGACGCAGATACGTTATATATGTAACGTTCCTTCCGGAACAGTAGCCGCCAATATTTGGCACTTAGACCCTTTTGTTTCAGTGAAGAGTCAATCCACATTGATTCACTGCTTGCATTCAAAGTTTGTCATGTTTCTTTGCCATTTCAACGATTTTCCTCCATTTTTTTCCTATCCTGGGACTTTTTCCTCCAGTTTTTAATTTCCATTTTTTCTAGGTCTCTCTCTATTTGGTCCCTCTGTTTGTATGGGGTGTCCACTCTGTTATTCTCTTTACATTACTACCTTCTTTCATCTTTTTGATATGTCCAAGCCATCTCATTCTGGAGCCTTTATTATTCTTCCTATGTTCTCAGTTTCCAGTATTTTTTCTAATTCCAAATTTGTGAATCTTTCAGAATGTCCATAAATTTTCTTAATAATTTTCCTTTCGAATATTTTCAACTTTTCTTCCTGCCCACTTGTCATTGCTGTAGTTTCGGCTGCATAAGCGACTGCTGTTCTTATTGCTGTCTTGTATATTCTCATTTTTGTGGGTCTCTTGATTGTTTTGTTATGCATTAGGGAATTTGTATTTATAGTATGCTCGGTATATCCTGCCTATATACGTCGTGAGATTTCATCTTTTTTGTCATTCCCATTGTTAATGTTTTTGCCGAGATATATAAAGTTTTTAACTACTTCAAATTCATATTCCCCAATTTTCATTGATTTATTGTCTTTGTTGTCTCTGTTTCTTTGTACTTCCATGTATTTTGTTTTTTCCTCATTGATTTCCAGTCCCCTCTTCTGGATTCTGTTACAATCGTTTGCAGTGTTTCTTTTAAACTTCTCTGGTCTCTCGCAATTATGGCTACATCGTCTGTATAATATGCCACTATTTGTACCGAATTATTGATGACTGTTCCAGGTAAATCACATTTACTGATCATTCCGTCCATTACTACGTTAAAAATTGCTGTTAGAAGCTGATCTTCTCGCCTCACTCCTGAGTTAATTTGGAAATCTTTCGATATACCTCCATTTGTTAGAACCGCTGCTTTGGAATTTATCATCGTCCACTATCCTTATAATTTTCTTGGGTACCTGCATTTTGAGTAAGTCTGCTTTAATCTCTTTTCGAACTAAGCTATCAAACGCTCACTTAAAATCTATAAATAATATATGCATCTTGATGTCCCGTTCATAACATTTTTCCACCGTTTGACTTAAAATCTGGATTGCATCGATAGGTGATCTCCCCTGTCGAAACCCAAATTGGTACTCCCCTATACAAGTTTCAACATGTTCTTTTAGTTTCTTCAGTATTATACTTGTAAGGATCTTTTATGCAGTGTTTGATAATTTAATTCCTCTATAGTTCGAGCATATCCTTGGATCACCCTTCTTTAAAATTGGTACCAACAACCCTTCATTCCATTCTTGCGGCATGGTTTCGGTTTCCCATATCTGTACTATGAATTTATGTATCTCCATCCCCATTTCATACCCTCCTTGCTCCCAACATTTCATTAACAATGCCATCTGGACCCGCTGCTTTATCATGTTTTAGTTTATTTATTGCTTCCATAACTTCGCTTTCTGACGGAGCTGTTTGTCCTTCTTCATGTTGCTATAGTTCGTTATCCTCATCTTCCTCATTTTCTTCATTTATCACTTCTGATCTTGTTAGTGTTTTTATGAAATACTCCTCCCATTCTTTTTTGTCTATATTTATTATGTTAGGTTTTCTGTTCTGTTTCCTAATGTATTTGTTGTTTTTATTTTTGATGAGCACTTTTGATTCTTTTCTTATTTCTTTGTATTTCTCGTGGTCTTGTTATCTGGCTCTTCCTAGCCAATTCAGCCTGGCTGTTCTCTTTTTAGCTACGATTTCTTCGCATTCTTTGTCCCACCACTCATCATTATTTATTCTATTTTCGTTTCCAATTACCTTATCTACTGCATTAATACTGGCATTTTTAATTCGGTTCCATTTGCTATCAACTTCTGTACCCTCTTTGATTTTAGTTAATTGTGCTTCTATCTCCTCCTGATTTTTCTCTTATGCTTTTTGTATTCCATTTTCTTCTTTTCATTAGTTTTTTCATTCGCTTTGTTTTTCCTACGTTTAGTTTTGCTATTACCAGTATGTGGTCGGAATCTATATTTGCTCCTCTATATGATCTTACTTCGTGAATAAGATTTTCTCTCTATTTTGATACGGCAATATGATCGATTATACAGATACATCATAAGACGGAAAAATACATAAAGAGTACCGATTACAGAAGTTTATTCTTCTGTCAAAGAATGGAAACTCATTAAAGAGTTGCTTACTGGACACTGCTCAGTGAGATAGCATCTTAAAAATATGGAACTGGAAGACAACGACAGGTGCAGACTAACGCAATTTCTGCCTCTGGTTGGCTTTGACTGATACGTTTGCAACAGACAGAAATGACGACGAAGAAGGTGTGGAGAAGATGTCTCTGGAGCATTATATGCTTAAAATTCCTGAATATATAATTAGAAGGATTATGAATGGTCACGCAACCAATCAATAGTACAATTTCTGCTTTTTTTCTGCAAGTCGCTTGATGGTGCGTTAACCAAATTCTCCACTTATTTTTGCTTGTAATTTAAATCCTAATATTCTGATCTTCTTACAATGGATAAAATTAACTGAAGCCAGGCATTTCCAGTATTTTACAGCCAAAGTTTAAAGTATTTTTCTTAGATTTCAGCAAAAAGTTAAATCGAAGAAGTAAAATGACAGTGTCCATTTACTTAAATAACTACACCAGACACAATCACTATAAACAGTCGAAAATTTACTAACGTTTTCAGAATTTAAAGGAGACAGAAACGATATTGCTCACTGTATGTGATACTGAACGTGACATTTACCACAAAACCAGATCAAATGGAGTTTTGGGAGGATGTTCGGCTTACAAATTCAGATATATATCTCATGAAAAATGCATCGACCATAATTTGTTACTAACGGAATCTAATATGAAAATTTTGAATTCATTTAATGTTTTAGAATGTATTAAAAATATAAAAGTGAAATTTTTCTCATATAAATTGCAATGAATGCTTGGAATAGTTAATTGTCTTATTTTTACAGAAAAGTTCCTGAAAGAGTAAACGAAGTTGGGGATGGTTGGAGATCAAATTAACAGGAAATAACACACAGTGAATTTTACATAACCTATAATTTGGATCGAATAAAAAAATTAGTAATTGGGAAATTGAATCTGTTTCCTACATAGATAAAAAGGTCAGTCAATCAATCAATAACTCCTCTGCTCTAACAATGCACCAACTGATAATTATACGTACCTACATATAAAATTCTCAAATTTCACTTTGGCTTTAAGGGTTGGATAGAATTTTTTTTCACCATGCAGGCACAGTCTGCTGAGGAGTTTTCAAAGTTTTAATTTGATATTTTACATTATTGTAAACGTTGTAAGTTGTTGTAAGTATTTTCTATGCAACAAAAGTCGTCAGATTTATTTCAATTTATGGCATTTGAGACTTAGCATGATGATATATTGAATCGTTTTCGTTTTAATGAAAATTCTCGAATGAATTATGCAATTCAGGAAAAACCATGGGCGATTTTTGAGTTTTTAGTTAAGTATGGTGCAAATTTAGATATATTTTCTGAAATCTGACCATGATATTTCCTGTGACCTATATGGAAATATGTTGAATTTGAAGAAGTTAAAAAATATAAATATTTGAGGGTCATGATTAGCAACACAGGAGATAAATTCGACCCCGCAGATTCCGAAAATCAATATAAAAATCGATCAAACTTCTATTTTAGAAGTTAACTTTTTTGGAAAAAAAATTTTTCTCACTTTCTGATTACCCTGTATTCACAATTTCATAGATACGATATTTCCTTATTCTACCATTATATGAGAGTATATGTTCCAAATTTCAGCTCGATATTCCAACTATTAAGGTCTGTACGATTTTTTGAGTGCGACCTTGCAGCATTTTTTATCAAAAATTTCAAAATTCTAAAATCTATAATATGCTTATATTGCCCATACTTTTGATAACAGAAATTCACTAATTCGACCCCATAGATTCCGAAAATCAATATAAAAAATCGATTAAATTTGTAAATTGGAAGTTATGGCTATATGAATTTTAAAAAATCAGGGATATTGACATGCCTCCATTATTTTGCTTATAACTTTAGAACCACATCTCGTATCATATTCTACTCATCGCCATTTGATTCAGCATTAAATTTTCTATAAGTACTCTTATTTTCAGTTTTTTACTCTACTTAATAGAAACTTCCGCCGTGTTCGCGAATTAGTGTATATGCGGTCAATACTTCAACGTCAATACCATTTTCGGAAATTTCAAAATTCTAAAATCCACAATTTACATATGCTTATACTTTTGATCACGGAATCCAACTAACTCGACCCCGTAGATTCCGAAAATCAGCATAAAAAATCGATCAAACTTGTATATTCGAAGTTGATTTTTTTCGAAAAAAAAATTTCTCACTTTCTGATCACCCTGTATACACGATTTTACAGATATGATATTCTCGTTTTTTTTTCCGTATTTTACTACTAACTGAGAGTATGCATTTCAAATTTCAGCTCGATATTCCAATTATTAGGATCCGTACGATTTTTTGAGTATGACCGTGCACCATTTTTGGACTCTGAAAATCAATATAAAAAATCGATCAAACTTTTATATTGGAAATTATAGGTATCTGAATGACGTTAACGAAGAAGGAAGAGGAAAAATTAGGAATGACCGAGAGGAAGATCATGAGAACAATATTGGGAAGTGTAAAATTAAATGAGAATAAATATAGAATTAGAACGAATCGTGAAATTTTGGACGAACAGAAAGGAGAAGACATTGTAGAAATAATAAAAGTACAACGAGTTAAATGGCTAGGACACGTATGGAAAGAAGGAGCTAAATCAGTAACCTACAATGTCTTGCAGTGGAACCCAGAAGGAGGGAGGAGACGCGGTAGACCCAGGTCAAGGTGGTAAAATGAGGTAAAGGCGGACCTCAATAGAGCATGAGTAGCAAACTGGGAAGGAAAAGCAAAAAATAGGAAATTACGGAGGGACATAAGTGAAAGAATTTAAACGTTCAACGGGGACTGATCCACCCCAATTAAGCGTAATCCCACATGGGGTTTCAAACCATTATATATATGATATATACACTGTCTTTATTTGAAAAGGACCCACCCTTAATATTTCAAAAATGGGACATATTAGAAAGAAATGCCGAAACACGTCAACTTTTAACTTAAGGGGGACACTTTTTGGCGCTAATGTCATAAACGTCAGATTCACCCCCTCCCTACTGGTGACACCCCTAACATTTTTACAAAAATGGCATTGGGTATCAAGTCATACCTCATTTAAAAGGTCTGGTAAATCTCTATTCAATCATTTTGCTTTGCCTTTGATACCAGCCTTCCATTGTTATTTAATCGTTGTTTAAAATTGGCTCTTTTTCAACTTTTATTGCCTGAATGTTAACGGTGGTCACTTTGAACAACATGATTAAATAGCAGTTTTTTCTTGTTAACAGTTGTCTTTTTACTATTTGTAAAATTTTTATTCTTCAAAGAATCTTTCTATCATAACACAATACGGGGGCATACGAAAAGTTGAAAGAGAGCCAATTTTAAACAACGATTAAATAACAATGAAAGGCTGGTATCAAAGGCAAAACAAAATGATGGAATAGAGATTTACCAGACCTTTTAAATGAGGTGTGACTTGATACCTAATGCCATTTGAAAAAATGTAAGGGGTGTCTCCAGTAGGGAGGGTGTGAATCTGACGTTTATGATATTAACGCCAAAAAGTGTCTCCCTCAAGTTAAAAGTTGACGTGTTTCGGCATTTCCTTCTAATATGTCCCATTTTTGAAATATTAAGGGTGGGTCCTTTTCAAATGAACACATAGTGTATATGTGAAAAAAGTAGTGTACCCCTACGTTGAGTCTTAGTAGGGCCAATCCTTTTATTTTAATTCATTAAAGATGTTACAGACACTATCTAAGTCTATCAAGATTTTTGGTGTCGATATTGACAAAGCCATTATATGGTATTTAGCAGAAAAAAAATAAAAAAAAATTAAGTTTAACTATATTTTCATTATTTAATCCCCAAGTGAATAAAATTCATTTGAAATGCTTCAACAAAAAGAATTCGAGACTTTTTCTCCGTATATAGAGGAATAAGAACAATTATATTAAAGTAGCAGAAGAGTCTCCTTCATAACGACTTCATTCATTTGGCCTCCTAATTCCTGTTCATAAATTGCCACTCCACCCCACCCCACCCTCACGCAACAAAGAAAGTGATTTCAGTATTGTCGGTGGAGTGAGGGTGAACTAAGTGGCATCGTAAACAGCAAATTGCTGAGGATATATATCTGAGTAGGTATAAATGCCTTCTGTGTGGAAATATTGTCGGCAATTCATTGGCAACACAGACCGGTCAACACACCATATAAACTTCCTAAAGCTTGCAGTATCTTATAGCGTCTCTTTAGCAATTTTTTGCCTTTAATTATTGTTTTCTGTATTCTCTTTATTTCCAAAGCTAGCGGAACACGTATTTTAAATGGCTCCTAGTAAATAGCGATAGCGGTATGGAAGCCCTTCTGGCAATCAATAATATTATAAATTTCGTAAATTATTTCAAAAAATATTGAAAATATTGACCGAGCGTTGTTTCTTTTTGTTAGAAACTCTCTCACTTATAGAAAGCTATATTATTAGCTGGTAACATAGCGGACCAGTTAGCTAAAGAAGCCTCTTAAGGGGACTTAATAGGTCCGAAACCAACAACACCAACTCAAATTGAAGTTGACATAAAGGCACCTCCATACAAAGAGTTTACTGAACAAGGTAGACAAGGAACTCTCAACCAGGCTATTGAAACTGAGTAAGAGACATTTGAAAACAGTTACCGACCTGGTGACTGGACAAAATGGGCAAAGCTAGTGCAGAAAATGTGAACTTAATGATGAAACACCTACTCACACACTCTATTCTGTGAGAACTTACAAGTACTTAGACGGAAGCACTACTGGAAAATCCCTCCAGTCAAACTAGAGGCCCTTATAGAAGACATGAAACTTCTGGTATGGAAGTCAATAACATGGGAAATGGTACAAAGATTCAGTTCAAGTGCCTGGGCTGATGAGCACAACCCAAATAAATGAATGAATGAGCTTTCAAATAAACTGAAGATCCTTACGAAATCGGTAACAATCGAAGTTAGTGCAGGAGCTTTGTTCATTTCATCTACTCAATAGAATTTATTACTATCGATGCCGATCACATATGATAGAATGTTTCTACAGCTACGTGGACGGATTTCAACTAGTAATCTCAAAATCGATAGATATATAATGTGAAATATCCTTTTAGAACCATCATTATATATGATAGTATCGCTTAAACCCGGTTATTTCCAGTAAATGTGACCACTGAGTAATCATTAATCTTGCTGCAAGCATTATCATTATTGGAATTAATACACAATGCAAACATGATTAGGAAAACTTTTTTCCCTGCTGTACTTTTTTATTTTACGTCAATTTTTGTATTATTAATGGGTTACAATTAAATCTATATTACAAAATCAATAAAAATGTACCAACTCTAAAGCAGGTATTTACAGTTATCGTACGGTTTGGAAAATTACAGACTGGATGACAAGTAGAAGTATAAATTTGATATTATAAGGTACAATTTAAAAGTGAAAAAGTTAACTACCATCTTCTAGTATGTACTCACGGTGAAATCTGGTATTATCGATATAATCATGCTTTTAATACCAACTGGATTTCTATTCAAAATTAAATAATAGTCAACAATAATACGCTTGAATTAATTATTTTAGATAAATTGCTTCGACAAAGCACCTATTCATTAAATTCTCAATATTTTTTCTGAGCTTTTTAATTATTTTTGTTAATATTTATAAATATTAAAACATTTCTTGAAGGTTCACTTTTCATAAACTAATCAGCGTATTTTAAGAAGAAATTAAATGTCTCGAATTAAAATTGTTTTAAACTGCGGTATATTCACCGGGTATAATGTTAATAGCGTTTCTAGCCACAACGGTCAACTTCTAAGCCAGTTTAGGAAGTGTTTATGAGAGAGGTGTGAAGTTTGGCGGTGGGCGGCGGTGGATATACACATTTGAATCTTAATTGGGAGTTTGCAAATAAAAATTCAATTATAATGTTAACAATGAGAAAAAAAAAGAGAAAAATTATTGCTGTGTACTGTATCTGTACTCAAGATTGTCACGCACTAAATTTTGATTTGTTTTTTGTTATCTGCTATTATAATAATATGAATAATTTCAACTTTTAATTAATAAATTAAAAGATATTCGAAATGTTGAATTACCTAAGATCCTAATCCTGACAGGGAAATCAGACCTAGCACAAAGCAGACCGTAGCGCCGGCATTCAGTTATACGAGACTTCCCTCCTTTGTAATAACTTCAAGATATTCGAACATGCCTCCAGTTTATCAAGTTTGTATTGTACGGTTGTAGAGCATGTACCCCAAAAGAAATACCCTGGGAAGCTGGAAGTTAGCCGAGAAACTCAACACTACTCTTTGAGCTTATGGTTACGGTGTTCAAAATCTCTGAACCAATTAAGAAACTTAATCCGCTCTACTCGAAAGAAATTGATGAGATAGTGAAATTTCATGTTGGTAATTGTTTTACCACTACCTACTATTAAATATTTGATGAAATATTTTGTGAAAAGTTTTACTTCCATCTCGTGCAAATGCTTAGAAGCTGCATGCTCAATTTTGTTTTTCATGAATTTTTAAAATCATCGAGAATTTATGTCACTTCAAGTGACTTTTTGTAATTTTACTTTTGCGAGGAAAATGTCACATACACAAATGTGTAGCTGAAAGATTCCATTAACTTGTCGAGCTTAATATAAAATATTTTCACAAGGACAAAATTAACAAAAAAAAAGAAGTTTGGATGAAATTTGTAGTTGAAGGAGATTGATCAGTTTAAATACTTGAGGGAGATTTTCGAAAGTATTTCTTGACCATACATACTTTGATAAATCAAAAAAAACATTGTGTGGTTTTGTAAAACTTTTTTTTTTTCGGATTAACTGGATTAACTGAAAATTTTCGGAAAATTATTCTATTTAGAGTATAAAAATCACCTTATTAATTGGAAAATGGGAATAATAATGGGAAATCAATAGTAGACAAGATATCCAACCATAAATTTTAATTTCAATAGACGCATGTTAAAAACTGAGAAAAATATTAATTTAAATCATTTCAAACTTCAATTATTGTATCAATACCTTCATATACGTCTTCAGCCTCACAGTCTATGAATGTAACTAATATTTTATGGTAACCAAAATAAGTAAACAATGACCTACATCTTATTTTTTCAATGTATCTAGAAAAAATCGCATCGATCGTAGTACCATATATCTCGTGCTTGGTATATTTCTATCATTTTTTTATATCAAGATTAAATACTTCTCTCAAGTATTCAGTAAGTGTAGCAGATTCCTTTCTTGTCCACTTTCACTTTACCCCTACTCCGCGGCCGGCTCTGACGCGACATGCGATAGTTGGACATTGTTGGACAGGTTTCTACATCGACATCTATTATTGGATTATTTGATGGAAGTGGGGTGAAAACTTTAGCTAAGTGCTCTGCAAACGTGTTGCTTTTTTCATCATTTGTGCGAGTCCTATTTCCATCAGGTTTTCTTAATGGGGGTGTTGACACAGTGGATCTCTTGAATTTTTTAGAGCCTCTCCATAGTGTATGTAACGGCTACTCAGTTTAGAGAGCACCTCAGGTGTAGATTCTAAGACCAAACTTGTACAAATTCAGAGAGTAGTCTTACCGGTTCTCGGGTAATCCTACTTGAAATTGATTTAAGGTACTGAAATTAGATAAAGGTAAATTATGAAAGTTAAGAAAGGTAAGTGGGCGCCACCCTGAATAATACTAGCTTATTTGTTATTCACATCAGCATTATAACGACAAATCCTGTAAGATTGGAAGGGAAAATAAACTTTATGAACAACGTTATTAAATTTACAAGTTGTATATTAACTTTTGTTACAAAGAAAAAAAAATTGACTAGTTTTATTGACGTCGTTGAAGAAGCGATGAAATATGTATATTACTTTCCTGGAGTGATGGTGAGGAGATGGTGTCCCTTTTAGGTTACATATCTTGTTACATATCTTGTTCCAGGTAGTGTCTCAAGTAGAGTTCTGGTCCAGGTAAAGTTCTGGTTCAGGTAAAGTTCTGGTCCAGGTGAAGTTCTGGTCCAGGTAAAGTTCTGGTTCAGGTAAAGTTCTGGTCCAGGTAAAGTTCTGGTCCAGGTAAAGTGCATTCAGATGAATGCACTTCTTAAAGATAAGATACGATACGTTAGAAAGGCTTCAATGGCACATGTTCACAGGAAAAAAGAATGAACCCTCTCCGCCATTCTTTAAATACAGGAAATCATATGAAAGATAACAGACTTACGTCTCATGTTCATGTGAAGCTCAGACGCCTTGACCAGGAAAGGAATTTATATTTCAATAGTGAATTCTTAATTCATATTTAATTAATAAGTGGTAAAAGAAGAGATACGAGGTCGAAGTGGGAATATCAAAAATAGAAGTGGCTATTTTCACGACAGACGGAACTCGATCGGCCCGTATAGAAACGTTGATTTCGACTCTCGTCGACAGTAAATATATTCAGCCTCGAAACATTTCTCGGTGTTGGGTATGAGAAAGGACTGGCTATTCGCCGCCCATACGATAATTTATTACTAATTACCTGAAGGTATTATATTGTGGTGATAAGTTGGAGATGTAGTAATTAAAGTACATAAAATCAAATTTAAGACATATTCTTGGTTGCTCTTTATTTTGTTTATAAAAGTGGAAAGGCACCGACCGCAACAATTTGTTGCGAAACATTTTGATGCACGAAAAAAAATTAATAAACACTCCGGCTACAACATTTTAAAATTGTGTAATTGCCAAAAAGATTATTTTCTGTCAATGTTATCATCAGTTGCTGTTATTTTGTATTTAGTCTGTCTCTCCAACATGGATAAAGAAATAGAAGTGAATATTTTGTTGTGACAATTTTTAGGATTTTTAGAATAAGAAAATTAAAAACAAAATAAATATAATAATAATATGTAATAATACGTAATATACGACTAAGTGCTATGGGTGTTGCGAACACACACTTGTAGAGGTCTTCACCATCGTGTTGCGCAACGTCGTATTGCGCAATGTTGCACGCAGTGCGCACCACTATCACTTGATTCTACAGAAAATGCAGATCGGGCAGCGTTAAGGTGGTTCTACAGACATGTCACAAAACTTCGTACCGTAACGCCGTCGCATAACAATTGTTTGTTACGCATCGAAGATACGTCGTGTCAACAAATATAGTAGTAGAGTACATCGTTTTGGACGAGTGGTGCAATATCAACAAGTATCATTTATTTAATTTAACAATTAATTTTCGATTTTAACAACATAAAACGTAAGCATATTGTTTCGATATGTAGCGACGTTTACTACCCCCATCAAATAATTATTCAATACTAAATCGCAGTTCGCACACCCATCGCACATAACTAACAAATTTTGGAACGAGAAGGGGTGGGGTTTCTTACATTGGTCTGAATCCAGCTGTCCAGATCAATACTTGATATTCATTGAAGTGAACTTATAGAAATGTTTTGTTGGTGGACTATTTAGATCGGACAATACATTAAATCCCTATGTTCCGTTTGTGTTTGAATGTATCTGTATATCTGTACCCACCTTTACATAAAGTTGTCAGACGTTGCACAACAAAATGTTGCAGTCGGTTCGTTTCCACATTAAGACGTTCAGCAGGTACTCTTCCAAATCCCCCGTGAAATCAGATAAGAAGACGAAAGGGCTAACAAAAATATATTATCTCCTTTATCATTGCCATTAGACTGAAACGAAATAATTCTTTCGATTTATTTAAGTTCATTTATTTCAGACCTAGTTTACGGTAAATGGCGTTATTGATCGAGTTGGCTCAGGTTAGTGGGACATTTTTCTTTTCTTTCGGTATAACAAAGAATCGTTTTTGGGTGATACTTTCGCCCTGAAATGTGTCAACAAGAACTTTTTTTTTCTTGAAGTAATAACTGTATTTGTTGTAAACATAAATTATTATCAGTGTCATATAAATATCGAAATACTTCAATTTATTCACACAACTTGTAACAAAAAGCAACTGCTTAGATTATTTGTTTAGACAGGAATCGATTTACGAAAAAAGAAGACGAAAAGAAAACTCTGGTAAAGTTGACAAATCCCATACTTTTTTCACTAAGAGGAGACGTTTGCTCTGAAGTTTCCATCACTTTTTATATATTTAGTTTTAAGGCGAGTAGTTTATTCTTCTTCAAGACTTTTAATTTTATTCCTGATTACAAAAAAAAATCATCCACTTATCTTCTAAAAAAATAAAATTATTTTTATTATTATAAGTTTTGTTTTCTTTGTATGTATAACGCGAGCTCATTTTTGTTTCTGTTCAAATATAAAGAAAAACCGAGTAAGGAAATGGCCGTAATTGAAAATTTGTGGGGTCGGAGTCTGAAGTGGAAAATGGTTTCATCAGGTGTAGATCGCTTTCCAGGGAATGCAAATGTTTGGTGAAAATCTGGTTATAAGGGTTAACGGAAGTAGTAGATATGAGGGGAATATATCTTGGAGATGAGTTGATGATTTAAGGAAAATGAAAATGGTCAATTCCAAATGACGTTGGGTTATAACCAAAACTACTGAATGTTGACTAGGGTAACTATTAGTAATATAACATATATTACTTAAACTACAAATTTTGCATAATAACAATTAATATAAATAAACAAGTAACTAAGATACCTCATTTTTATAAGTAAGATGTCAGACAGTTCAGACCTGGAAAAGACGGCACAGAGCTAAAAATATGGATGACGATGACAGTGACGATTAAGCGATGACAGGTTACGATTAAGCAATGTCATGTAAGTGACGGTTACACTGTGACAAGTGACGGTTAGGCCACCAATCCATAAGTTTTGTACCTGCCAAAAAACCCTCAACACGGCTTCATGAGTCAGATGCGGCTTCACATAATTATCGCCCAGTGTAAGTTGGCACTTGGACTTCTGAGATGCTCGGTAGAACATCCGATCGCTCGAGACTCACTGAAATGGAGGACCCCAGTCTCCGCAAATGGTTAATATCGCAGTAATTCCAGTGGCGTAGTAGTATTATAGTAGTTTTTAGTTACGGTGAATATTATCAGTAGTTAGTTTATAGAAGGTGTGGTTTTAGCTTATAGTTTAGTTGTAATTATTAGAATGGAAAGTAAATTAAAAAATAAACCTTTGAGTAGTCAATGCCGTGAACTAGTGTCCAATCTATTAAATTTTATGAAGGAAGAAGTTACACGAAAGGAGCCCATTATACTTTTGGCCAAGGTAATTATATCAAATTAACCATTGAATACGAAGGTAGTATGGAATCGGTACGGAAGGAAATTCACATGATAGGTTTAAGATGGAGAAAAACGAGAAATGATTGAAAAGTATTAGTAGAACGGGATACAATTCAATATTTAAGACTTGAATTTTTAAGAAAAATTTAACAATTTAGGTTGAACGGAAGATATGCATATGTCCGTTGGAAATCGACTACTAAATCTGGAGACTATCATGACGAGATGCACTTTGAAAATTTCTTTTAGGGATTTTTAATCTGAATTTTATTTAGTAATACTTATTTAAAAATATTTAAGTAAAGTCCGTCCGGAAATATAAGATCCTAACTTTGTAATCTTCTATTAAGATAAATAAATATTTGTAAACACCCTATTGTTAAGTGATTATTTATGAAACCACAATTCAGGTAATATACCAATAATTATAACAAAGAATTAAATATTATTATAAATATTTCTCAGTGCCTACGACTATGTTGAAGCAAAGTGCTCAATATATCTATATTTATTCAAGCTGTGTCTGTTACTTTTTGTTCGCGCATATCTCGTACCAATATCAAGTGCCAACTTATACACTATTTTTCAATAATAGATTTCCTTTTTCACCATTCCTATGGCCCGCATGATGTCCAGACCTATCAACCCTTGATTATTTTCTTTTGGGGTTATTTAAAGAAACTTACATACTCAAATCCACCCAGCGATGTGGATTATTTGAAAAACTCCAGATTAAAATGGCTTGTGTTGAAGCGGAAAAAGTACATTTTTAGCACATTCTTGGACTTTCCTTGGACTATTTTCACTTATAATTAAAAACATAAATACGAACTGATCCGAAATATTTTGTATTAAACTCATTATCTATTTCAAAAACTGAGTTTTCATAATGGGTTTTATTATTTTCCAACGAAACAACTCAAGATTCGTGGGTAGATTTTGAAAGAATATAATAGTAAGCAGGCTTTGTCCGGGAGACACTTCTATTTAAGTGGATGGCTAATTAAAATTTAATGTATCTCTTGTTACAGTTTAGATATAATAAGCCTTTCATGAATTTTAATTTTAGGAAACTATATCCAATTGTTCTTAGCTACTATTGTTCACAATTAATTAATTAATATGGATTTCAACTCACGATATATACAATTATGGTAGATTTTAGTGCATAGTTAAGCTTCAAGCTATATTAGTGAATAATTAGGTTTGCTATGAACTTTTTGGCTTAGTGTATTTTTTGCATCAAGACATACTGCTTCTTGAAAAACGTGTAAATGTAACGGGCTGCGTTACGAAATTCCGGTAATTTCATCAACTTCCTTACACTCTGATGAGATCCCTTGTTATCATGTTCTTGAACAAATTTTCTGTGCATGTGGTGTACAGTAGGGTTTTTTGAAGCTTGCTTCTTATTGCACGACATAGGACTTTTGAGAAGGCTAGTGATCTCGTAAAACGTGTAACGTTACGAAAAAGGTCCGTCACGCGACAGTGTTGCCAGATTTCTGAAAAGGCTAGTGAACTCGTGAAACGTGTGATGTTACGAGAAAGCGTTCGTCACGCAATAACTCATTCAAGCGACTGTGCGCAATCTCTCTTGCCGCACCTATAGGTGTGAAAAATTGTCAAAAATGGTCAAAAACTGTCAAAATTTTGAAAAAATGGCTAATAATTGCCAAATATGTTAAAATTTTTGAAAAATTGCCAAAAACTGTCAGAATTTTGAAAAAATGGTTGATAATTGCCAAATATTTTCAAAAATTGTCGAAAATGGTCAATAATTGTCAAAAATTTTGAAAAATGGTTAAAATTTATGAAATATTGTCAAAAATGATCAATAATTATCAAAGACGGTCAATAATTGTCGAAACCAATCAAAATTCGTCAAAAATGGTCAAAAATGGTCAAAAATCGTCAAAAATCGTCAAAAATCGTCAAAAATCGTCAAAAATGGTCAAAAATGGCCAAAAATGGCCAAAAATGGTCAAAAATGATCAATAATTGTTAAAATTTTGATAAATGGTCAAAAATTGTCAAAATTTTGAAAAAATGATCAATAATTGTCAAAGACGGTCAAAAATGGTCAATATTGTTAAAATTTTTGAAAAATTGTCAAAAACTTTAAATATGATCAAAAATTGTCAAGAATTTGGAAAAATCGTCAAAAATTGTCGAAAACTGTCAAAATTTTAAAAGAATGGTTAATAATTGCCAAATATGTTGAAATTTTTGGAAAATTGCCAAAAGTTTTTGTAAAAAAATTGTAAAAATTTTGAAAAATTGTCAAATACTGTCAGAATTTTGAAAAAATGGTTAATAATGGCCAAATATTTTCAAAAATTGTCAAAAACTGTCGAAAATGGTCAATAATTGTCAAACATTTTGAAAAATGGTTAAAATTTCTGCAATATTGTCAAAAATGGTCAATAATCATCAAAGACGGTCAATAATTGTCAAAACCAATCAAAATTCTTCAAAAATTGTCAAAAATGGTCAAAAATGATCAATAATTGTTAACATTTTGAAAAATGGTCAAAAATTGTGAAAATTTTGAAAAAATGATCAATAATTGTCAAAGACGGTCAATAATTGTCAAAAACAATCAAAACTCGTCAAAAACTGTCAAAAATGGTCAATAATTGTTAAAATTTTTGAAAAATTGTCAAAAACTTTTAAATATGGTCAAAAATTGTCAAGAATTGGGAAAAATCGTCAAAAATTGTCAAAAACTGTCAAAATTTTGAAAAAATGGTTAATAATTGCCAAATATGTTAAAATTTTTGGAAAATTGCCAAAAGTTTTCGAAAAATTGTCAAAAGTTTTTGAAAAAGTGTCAAAATTTTTAAATATGATCAAAAAATTTAAAAATTTTGAAAAATTGTCAAATACTGTCAGAATTTTGAAAAAATGGTTAATAATTGCCAAATATTTTCAAAAATTGTCAAAAACTGTCGAAAATGGTCAATAATTGTCAAACATTTCGAAAAATGGTTAAAATTTTTGCAATATTGTCAATAATTGTCAAAGACGGTCAATAATTGTCAAAACCAATCAAAATTCGTCAAAAATTGTCAAAAATTGTCAAAAATGATCAATAATTGTTAAAATTTTGAAAAATGGTCAAAAATTGTCAAAATTTTAAAAAAATGATCAATAATTATCAAAGACGGTCAATAATTGTCAAAAACAATCAAAACTCGTCAAAAACTGTCAAAAATGGTCAATAACTGTTAAAATTTTTGAAAAAGTGTCAAAAATTTTCAAATATGGTCAAAAAATGTCAAGAATTTGGAAAAATCGTCAAAAATTGTCAAAAACTGTCAATAATTGTCAAAGACGGTCAATAATTGTCAAAACCAATCAAAATTCGTCAAAAATTGTCAAAAATGATCAATAATTGTTAAAATTCTGGAAAATGGTCAAAAATTGTCAAAATTTTAAAAAAATGATCAATAATTATCAAAGACGGTCAATAATTGTCAAAAACAATCAAAACTCGTCAAAAACTGTCAAAAATGGTCAATAACTGTTAAAATTATTGAAAAAGTGTCAAAAATTTTCAAATATGGTCAAAAAATGTTAAGAATTTGGAAAAATCGTCAAAAATTGTCAAAAACTGTCAAAATTTTGAAAAAATGTTTAATAATTGACAAATATTTTCAAAAATTATCAAAAACTGTCAATTATTGTCAAAGACGGTCAATAATTGTCAAAACCAATCAAAATTCGTCAAAAACTATCAAAAATGGTCAATAATTGTTAAAATTTTTGAAAAATTGTCAAAAATTGTCGAGAACTTGGAAAAATCGTCAAAAACTGTCAAAATTTTGAAAAAATGGTAAATAATTGCCAAATATTTTCAAAAATTTTCAAAAATTTGGAAAAATGGTCAATAATTCTCAAAAACTGTCAAAATTTTGAAAAAATGGTCAATAATTTTAAAAGACAGTCAAAAATGGTCAATTATTGTTAAAGTTTTGAAAAATGACCAAAAATTGTTGAATATTTTGAAAAATTTACAATAATTGTCAAAATTTTTGAATGTTGTCAAAAATGGTTAATAATTGTCAGAAACTGTCAAAAATGCTCAATAATTGTTAAAATTTTGAAAAATGGTGAAAGTTGTTAAAATTCTGAAAATATTGTCAATAATTATAAAAAAAATGTCAAAAATGGTCAATAACTGTTGAAAATTGTCTTAATTTTTTGAAAAATTGTCAAAAATTTTGAAAAAATAGGTAATAATTGTCAAAAATTGTCAATTTTTTTTAAAAATGGTCAAAAATTCACGAAAACTGGTCATTTTATTGTGCATAAGAAGCAAGCTTCTGTCGGCTCACCTTTTTTCCTTCAATCCCTTCAATTTTGGACAAACTTACAAACAGTTGCCACGACTCGTCGATACATCTTTAACAACCGCTTTACATTGCGCACTGAAGGGGAGTGGCCAAATAAAAAAATGTCTTTTCCCACGTTTGACCAACTGTACCTATTTTCACTGAAGCGCTCGAATGAAATTGAAACAGCTTAAAAATGAAGGTTTCTAACACACACACTCACAACATAGGAATAAAGGAGAAAATTTTTTTTCCAAAAGTAATCTAAACACAACAGTTTGCGAAAGCTGGCTTAGAGTATCTACTAACAGAAGTTGGATTGTGTGTTTCAAGACCACAAAAGTTCAGTTATAATATACTTACGTCAAGAGTCTGGAAAGTCCTGCAAGATATTCGGAAGTAGGTCAAGGAAGTATTAGTAATTAGTTACGTTGAAGCCAGATCGTATTAAAATTTCTTCTTGATACTTCCTTCTCCACAAAAGGACATTTCAATAATAAACAATATACTGATTGTGGACTTAAACGTTACAATTCCTCTTATCCTTTGTCAAATTATCAACTGTTTTTGAACTTTAATCCACGACTGAATGACAAAATCTTTTGTCTCAATTTTTTTATTTGAATAAATTTAATAAAATGACTTCTAGTTCGACGATTGACAAACCGTTTGAAACTTCTTTCTAATGTTGTTTGCATCTCATCATTTGTCACGACTGCAAGATTGTTCTGCCTGCATGGCTTCTTTTAGCAATTACTTTTCGATTGGAACAAAGGGCAAAAAGGGAAGCCCGGTTTTCGAGCTTCAATAAAACATTGAATAATTCTCGATCTCACAAAAAATTGCCTCACAAAAGCATAAAGCGTGTTTTCAAACAAATACACTCAAAGAAACACCGTCGTTATTCTTTTCTTGAAATGCTCTAAATAAGTTAAAAAAAAAACAGATAGAATAAATTTTGAAAAGGGGAAGGAAAAAGATATAATTAAAAGATATTTTTTTTCTTTAAATCAAAGGAAGACGTCTATTAACCGCCGTAGTGAAGTAATTAGCTTTTTCCTTGTTGAAAAATAAAATGAATAAAAAGATTTTTAATAAACAAAGTATGTTTATTAACAGAAGCTAGTGAATATATGGACCGAAGATAAAGAAAACATGAAAATGGAAGTGAATACAAATAAAACTGAAATGATGATCATAAATTGTAAACAACAGGATGAAATTACTAATGAAATTAAATGTAAAGACGAGACACTGGAAATGGCAGCGACGTATGAATATCTGGGAACTATAATGAGACGGAAGATGGGAAGATGGAAGCAGAAATAACAAAAAATAAGGAGAATAAATCATCGAGACTTTACTACACACTAAATAAGACAATACTGGGACATAGAGATATTGATATAGAATTGAAAATGAAGATCCACAATACAATAACATTACTCACTGAGACACAATTGAGATGAAGCATCTAAGAAGAATAGCAGGGAAAACAAAGTGGAAAAAATGTAGAAATGAACAGATGAGACAAATAACAAAACAAGAATCAATATTAAGAAAAATAAGAAAGAGAAAACAATAAAATTGGTATGGACATATATTGTCAAAATGAAAACAGATAGAATTACAAGAAAGGTGATGGAAGTACTATTCACAGAAGAAGGGTAGATCGAGTGGATAGTCCAAATAAAGGAGATAGGAATAAGAAAGGAAAAACTCTAGATGGAATGAAAAGATTAGCAAGAGACAGAAAAGAGTGGAAGCATTGGGTACCAGGGGAACCGGAATCCTCGTCCGACACCTGAAAAGGTAGAAGAAGAAGAAATAAATAAAGTATGTTTCCACGAATAACATAGTTTAGTGAAAAATTTGACTTCTACCGCCTTACATAACCTATTTACTTAAGCCTCATTGTGTAGACCGACAGTCTGTATCGAACCATGTTTTGACAAAGAAGTCATCTGGTCGATGGTATGAATAATGTCAGTTGCTGTTAGTTTTTATTGGGCATGTGATTCGAATGCTTGAAACCAAGAGGCTGGTGTGTTTACAGTGAAGTGAAAATATCTATATACACAGGAATAAAATCAAAGATTCGTAATATATTACTCAACTTCAGTAACATTTTCAATTTTAACAAAGCAGCATTTCAACAGCCTAATTACTGAGTTGAAATGAAATAAATCATAATTAAACTAGTTAGTCTTTGGAAGTTTCAGTTCAATCTTAGTTACTATGTCAAAATTACGTAATATATGTCTGGTTTTCTGCTTCACTTCTGTAAAGAAACTTCGCAGCTAGGAAATTTTGTATCTGTATCAGAACGAACTTACTCTTACATATCAAAAAAATGGGTTGGAAACTTTTCTTTTTAGTTTATTAATGAACAACAAATAGAAGCTCAATTCTTTACACGTCCACTTCTTTAGGACGTTCGGTATAAAAAATATCTATTTCCAAAATGCTCTCGAAGGTAACTTATCTAAGTGGAAATTCGTAAATTATTTGACTACTGAATAAACTAAATAATCTTAAAAAAAAACAAACATTATGATCCCGGTCTTGCCTGATATCTAATAAATTTTGAAGTGAAATATGAGCCCTTCATCATCAAATCCATTGTGTAAATATGGACTGAAAAAATGAAAAAGGGCTTATAAATCCACCTCTTCAGAAAAGAGGACGTTGAGTCATTGTTTGCGGGTTCATTATGTTGTTTTATTAAAGTGAAAAACGATTATTGCTGGTGTCTGAAAAATAAATCGGATATTATTGTGAAATGTACCACTAAATTGTCCTGAATGGTAGTAAATAATTACCGATTGTCTTCCTGTCATAATCTCAATATACGATAAAATACGGAGATAGTAGTAATCATAGAGTAAATAGTATAACGCAGACAAAAGGGAACGAGAAAAAAATGAAAATCCATATTACGATTAATTCTTTTTTTACATTAAATCCATTTTTTATTTGTTAATAACAAACATGTATAAACAGTTAGTGGACTGAACACCGCCTGAACGGTTGGTCCGATTTTTTTGTCAATTAGCATAGGAGTTTTTTTTAATATGGTCAGTTTTTTGTATATCAAATAATACATAAAATGAGTCTAGTGTATGGGGTTGTAATTTTTTTGAATTTATTGCTGTAATTGTAACCCTCTTGATCTAGTATATAACCGTCATATATTTCACGTGGCAATAGCAGAGTATAACCAATTTTCGAAATATAGAGATAAATTGAAACATCAACAGTAACTAATATTGTTCCCTTATAAATATCCATACGACCCCCGTACTGATACTGGGCACGCGATAACATTCAAAAAGGAAGGATATTCTCGTATAACCATAAATTTAAAGAGAGTTTTGTTTAGTGGAAAACACCATTCACTATTTTTACGTAGTCGGGAGGCGGTTATAACCTGGTAATTATCACGAGCTGACGTTTCACAAAATAAATGTCCGCCGTACGTGCTTATTTTCTATATACATTCCGAAATATATATTTAACCGAATCGGGTATATCAGTGTTTTTATCAGGAATGTATAATTGGAAATTTGTTGGTTTCAGGTGACAACAGTTCGCAAGAAGAAAATAGATTTTCCGAAATTCAACAATAAAATTACTTTTCATCGTTATATACAGGGTGCGGTACCGAAAACGAAACAGACTGAATATTTCTTCTGGATTATGCAGAATATTCCATTGACAAGTATCTTGACTGTCACATTTCCCAGTCTACAGTGAGTAAAATAGATCAAAAATTCAGTAAAAAATCTTCCCGAAGCTAAGATTTGTCCAATGCTGGGAGATCAAAATTTAATAACGAAAATAAATTGGAAGACCCTCAGAAACCTACAAGAGAAGTAGCTGGCGATGATGATGTGAGTTAAATACCATCCATCTGGTTTAAGAACTAAATGACGATTATGCTGATCGTCGATTGAAATGGTTTCGAATAGAAGACAAAGGAATACGATGTTAACTAGCAAAATTGTAAGTATTGGAGTACGTCAAATCCACACTGGGTGAGGGAAGGTTACACTCAGTATAAAAGAAGAATTTGACCATATTTTCTTGAGGAGGACTTTACTGGATTTTTTACAAAATGCTTTAATATCTGAATGAAGACAACTTTTTTGTGATACTAATGGTTTCAAGATGATGTACGGCTTATCACAATTAAGTTTTTCCGCATCGATGGATCGGTAGACGTGGCAAAATTGAATGGCCACCTAGTTCTTACGATCTGACTCCAGTGGATTATTATTTGTGATGCTATTCAAAATAAAAAATCTGCAAGAGTGAACCAACTGATATTGATGATTTTAATCACCGAATAGGGCGAGAAATTGATGAAGTGAGCGCAAAGATGCTGTAAGACTTTGTCGAAGAATTTCAACAATGTCAAGAAATGAACGGTACCCAGTTTAAGCATCTGATAATTATTATATCTATATTTGTGTCGTGGAATTTTATAAAAACTGTTGAAAGAACATTTTTTGCGACCGCTTTACTAAATAATAATAACGAGTTCTCCTAAATGTGATAAGAAGTAGAAAGTTATTGCCGCAGTCAGAGGCAATAATATTAACCAAACGAAATTTTCTTGTCGCTCTTTTCTTGTTATTGTTATAGTGGTTTGCCCTACTTGCCCAATTATGTGTAAAAACATTTATTTTCTTTGGTAACTGAGACAATTCCAGTATCTTTCGACTATTTACAAAAATTATATGCTACTTACAGAATTTAAATAGGAATTGGAAGGAGAATATTGTTATATAGTTACGGAGATGTGATTTTATCTATAATGGAATATACTGATGTAGGGATTGGAACAAAAAATATTGCTGAGTGAATTTTCAATAAAACTTTTTCTTAATTTCTCCGTTGATTTATTCAAAAAATACCTCCGATAATTAGGCTAACGAAAATAGTATGATCATTTTAAATATGCATGATTGTCTTAAGCATACAAGCTAATGGGAGTTTTCCCTTAGAATTTACCCCAGTATGTACCAGATACCTATCCAATTTAGTAACGAAATTGACTTACTTCCTAGTAATTCCACACAGCCAGGCAATATATCCCTAACATCATAAGATAAGTGTACGTATTTCAGCGAGTCAGAGTATTACTCCAGCGCCAACTTCCCACGAAAATGGAATTTATTGCATTACTCAATTTCATTAATACATTTTGGCAAGTAGTTGAGTGATTCATTTGCAACCTAATATATTTTGTTGTTGCCTCTGTATAATAGATTCGATTTTCATAGGCGTAGTTTAACGTAATCACGCAAAACAGATGATATTTTGCTTGGATAGCTGCAAAATTGATCAGAGACAATTTTCCTGGCTTGTCAGCTGTAACGTGCAGATGTCCAATTTTTTTTTGGAGAGGTTTTGAGATATCTGTAGGCTTTAGTTTAGATAGGTATTCCCCTCGAATCTAGCAGTCTCTTCTTAAAGTGCGCATTTAGGCAGTCTTGTATCTGTATCTGTAGAGTAGGGAGAAGGGAGGGTGAGTTTAGGCCTATTGTACGTCCTCCCAAAGAGTTTTCCTCCTAAGTCATCGTCCAGATAGTCAGAAGCAAGTTTGCTGGGGTGATATAGGAAAGAATGGAAATAGCCTTAAATGTGGTTGATAATTGGTACATACCAGAGAGACTGACAGTCGATGGTCAGAAAACACAAATTATCAATTTCACGAAAAAGACGGCACTACAAGGCCTAAAGCCAATAGTGTTAGGAGGAGAGGTAATTCCATAAGAGGTGATACATTTTGATCAAAGGCTTTCATGAAACACTCACCTTCAGAAGACCCCACAGAAAGCTACTATTGCCCTTGGCAGATACAGAAGAATGTGTGGGAAAAACTGCGACTTACCCCAAAAATGACCCAATGGCTATACACAAGGATTGTTAGACCAATGATAGCCTATGGATCAGTAGAGTGGTGGACAAAGACACTGCAAGTCGGAGCTATAAGGCTATTGAATAGCACACAAAGTCTTGCTTGCCTGTGTATTACGGGAGCCATAAAAACAACTCCCACAAGTGCACTGGACGTCTTGCTGAATCTGCCTCCACTACACATTGTAACAGTTTCAATTCAACATGGGGTATTGAAGAGACATTTTAACGTTGACAATGCAAGTTTATTAAGATGAATAGTATTTCTGAATGTAAAGGAAATCCACCACTCACCTTGTATATATTGATCTAATACCATTTACTACTTCTGGAATAATTCATAGTTAAACATCATTGTCCAAACTTTATTTGGTTATGTTTACATTTTCAGACAATGTATTAATCTTTCATACATTTTCAAGAGGCCTTCGTTCTATCAAGTCAACTATACAGCTACTTATCAGATTAACCTTTGACCTGCTCCTCTGATGCTAAGGGTTAATAAATAGAAGAAGGCCGACATTGACCTTTTGAGGCTTAGACTGGTCCATAATCCTCCATTCTTGTGCTGGTGCTTTTCAAGAGGTCACTTGCATTGTGCTCTTTCGAAGTATTTTCGGATTTAGCCTAGCTACAATCGTAACCTGTTAGGAATAATTTAATGACTCCTTAAGTCGTTATTTAAACGCATCTAGCGGATTTCCTCCTAACGGGAAAGAGGATATTACTTTGAGGTCACCCTCCATCCATGGTAAATACCCACTTCTCTCTCTTATTGACCTAGGCATCATGGGAGCTTCGTATTTCATACCTCCTATTTACCGTCTTATACATCGTCCTATTCACCTTCCCATTATCAGTCTTCGACAACATCTTCTCAGTGTTTTTCACTGACTGCTTGAGAGTTTTCTTCATAGACCTCTTCCTAGTCTGTAACATAGCCGTATAAGTTACCCAATAGAAATACTCACCAGTAGAGGACCAGCCTTCTTCGTGGAGCTCCTGCGACCTGCGACATAGAGGAAACACACCACCTGATACCTTTCAAGTAAGATTGTTCATATTACTGTGCTGTGCCTGCTGCTTGTATGCTTGTAGGTGTCTCAGATAGTTTGTAGACGATACTATCAAGGATTATTGTTATACTCTATCGCACAATTCGGTAGGAAGTTGAATCTAAATAAATGTAACCTTTTGTGACTACAGCTCATAGATGATATTTTCAATACTAACCCCTCAATGTAATCCAAAAGTATACTCTTGGAATCCATTCTACCATCTGGTATATTAGTACATTTTTATTTTTACTGTTCATTTTAACGATCAGCTGAGACCACAGACTACATTTTACTTTTAAACTGAATCATTTTATATTTTATGATTTTATTAGGTTAGTTTAATATTTAACAGAGTACTCTCGATTGTCACTTGACAGCGACAGCTGAAAGTAGGTCAACGGCGTGAGCCAACTACTATCAGGCCTACTCTACACCCAGAAAACTGTAGGACGTAAAACTAAGAAACCATCAAATCAGTAGTAAACGTAATAGTTTATTTCATTAAGAGTCCAGAAAATAGGCCACATGTGACCCGTTGTACATCCTCCTGAGGAGTTGTCCTCCTAGGTCATCGTCCATCCTGTCCTTTTCAGGAAGGTGGACAGGTACTAGGAGACATTTTCTTTATATCGGCAGGTGTAGGCCAAGACTCACCGAACACACACTCTCTTATTGACGATAACTCCGGGCACTCGCATAAGACATGCCTGACAGTTTCGTCTTCCTGTTCACACATCCTGCATAGAGGTGTGTCCATCACTAGCTCCATTGTATGGAGGTGTTTTCTTAGCTGACAGTGGCCAGTCAGAAATCCTACTGTTAAACGTAGATTTTTCCTGGTCATCGCCAAATATTTCTTCGACGTCAGCTTCCCAGGGACCCCCAGAGTGATCCTGGCAAAACTGTATCCCTTGATTTCATCCCATCTCTTTAGGGATTGAGCATCGGTGTACCGTTTAGCTAGTTCCGCAATTACCGAAGTCGTCAGGACGTAGGTGTCGCTGGGTCCTAAAAGTCTTAATCCAGTGGCTTCCCTAGCAATGCGGTTACCTTTACTCCTGTCATGCCCTTTAACCCACCTCAGGATAATATTGTTATCTACCGAGGCGATCTTATTCTGACTCAAGAATATCATCTGGTTTTAGCTTCCCGGATGTAATTTTAAATAGTATGTGAAGTATTATATTATGGTCAAAATAAATAACAAAAAAAAAGTTTATCAACCGTAACAATTACATTTTATTCTAGTGACTACGCCAATGCTAGTTCCTTATTGCGTGCTCCTAGATGAATAATTGCTCTTGGAAGTTTGAAGAATGTTTGTCGGTTCTTTTTTTCCTTTTAGGGTTAGTTCGTGAACGAAGTTTTGCATAATTTGTACAGCGGTAAATGAGCTATTTGTATTAGTATTTTTTTCATGTGAAACAACTTAAAGACAATGATAAATGTGACTTCGTCTCGATTATATCGAAATTAGTGAAATTAATGTAGTACAATGTAAAATGAAAAACTTTGTATGATATGTATCATATGATTCAAAAGTAATAGGTTTATTATTAATCTACACATAGCAGGCAAGTCCTGAAGAGACCGTATTATGTCAGGGTCAGTACTAGAATGTAGAAGCGACAAACAATAATTTGCAATCAAACTGTCGTGGACCTAAGACCATGATAAATTTTGTGCATTTTACGTATTGAAAACAATTGGTAGTATTGTTTTTTGCGAAACTAAATACGTAACGTAACTTGTTTTATCAAAATAAAAAAATTTAAACCGTCGAATTGTAAAATACGTAAGAACAAGTCAAAGTTTAGGCAATAAATCGATAAAGTGTTGTAAGTGCAGTTTAATACAATGAAACAGCAGGCGAAGTTATCGAAACTTTGTTAGTTTGCATTTACCCGTCGATTCTATTCAATAACAAACCGAACTTCAAGCGACATTTGTGATTTTCAATCTGTTCGATGTATTTTTAATTAGAGTTATTTCATTAAAAAGTTCAAAATTTATTAAACTAAGTCTTTATTGGATTTACTAATTCGACTGGGAGTCAAATAAAGACTTTCTAACAAAACTGAACTTTCTGACGTAGGTACAATTGAAACAACGAAAATTTCGTTAAGTTGATTTTGAAACTTCACCTGAAGGCAGAAAATTGACTTTTCATAATTTCCAAATTATCAAAACAATGATAGAAAGTTCGTTGTTTGCAAACAAATATCAACTCAACAATCATGATTTAACCGAAAAAATATTAATTCACAAAATACTATCATGAAATCTATTCAAAGTTTCTGGCGCAGTTTTAACCTCTTATTTTACAGAAGCTCGTAAGGTATCGTCCAGAAGCTGGATGGTCTAGACCTAGATGTAACCAAGAAATCGAAGTTCGTAACTTCTAGCAAATTTTCTTATTAGTTTCCATTTTCACCGAAGTACTTTTTTTCAATATGTGTTTATACAGGAATACGTTGTTGTAGGTTGACAGTCAATACATTTTTTTAAATTGGATACTTGCTGTTGTTTTTTATTTTTGACGTGAGCTCTTCAGCGTAAGTTGGCGTCCAAAGGCACATCCAAACTTGATATGAACAGATTTTATATTCAATTTGATACGCCAACGTCAGCAAATAATGATCGTATCTTGTTCAAATTCAGAGGCCTAATACTCTTCCTTGTGGTACTCCTACTTTTAGCTCTTCATGTTTTAAGTAAGTATCTTCTTGCTTCACTCTGCAGGCTCTATTTGTCATATATGATTTTTAAAATTGCGAAAACTGTCGTTTAAATTATAAATCAATCCTTCCTCCTACAACCTCTCAAAAGTGTGAAGGAAAAATTATTTACTTAGAAAGTATTTTTGGGAAAGTTTAGAAAAAAAATCGAAACAGAATATCGATTTATACTTCTCACTGTAAGACATTCGCCGTATTTAGTTTAAAATGCATGTAGCATGGAATAACTTAAAACTAAGCGAAAGAGCGTGACAGGAAAAATAAAGAAATATACGAAGAACTTGGACTGTAGTGGAACTAATGAAAGCCAAATTACTGGAAATTCATTTACTTACCCAGATTTATGTGAAGAGAGTTTCGAGCAACACGAGATTTATTAACCTTTAAATTAGATTGTCTTGAGGTATAATTATAACGCGATTTCAAAAAGTAGAGTAACTAGCGACGTGGATAAGGGAAATAGAGAGCGTCATTTCAAATGATTATTTTCTGAAGCAAACGCAATTTTGAGTAAACAAGAAGAATTTTATAATTAAATAGTTAACATACGCTGCTCTGTATTTCATTAAACTTGGAAGAACAATGTCTTTTTCTCGTTTTAAAGTTGATTAAAACATTTTTAACATCGACATACTACATGGAGAGAATTCCAAAATAGATCGTTATTTTATTTGAATTATGATTTGTTATAGTCTACCAGGAGTATATTTGATTGTCTAAAACCTCCTTTTCTCGGCGTCTCCTATTTTTCCAATATTACATTGGAGCTGATACAGCAAAAGGATGTTTCTGCCCCCGAAAGGATGTTTCAGTCCCTCTCTTTGCTAGTTCATCTGCTATTTCATTCTCGTCTATTCCAGTGTGTTTTGGAACCAATAAGGTGAAAATGTTGTTCTCCCCTAGTTCGTTGAGTTTCCCTAGGGATTCCTATACCGTTTTAGAACTAATTTCGCAAGAACTCCATTCTTTAATGGCTGTTTGTCTATCTGGCATGATGATAATCTTTTGCCTTCTAAGTATATCCTTTATAATATTGAACTGGGCACACTTTCCTATGGCGTGAATTTCTGCTTGAAAGATACTTGGGGGATTCTCACAAGCTTTAGGAGTGTTTGAAAAGCATTGGAAAATTTGTTAATTTTTCAATACTTTCGTCTTATTATATACAATGTGGATATTAAGTCTCCCTAGAAAACTCCATTATTTAAGACAAAGATGAAAAATCTTCGAACCCGTTGATTTTTATTTCAATCGAGGTGTTTTATAGCATACAAAAAATTGTCACCCTTTTTGCCCCCTCAAATTTTTTAAATAGCAATGCGATACTTTGTTGGAAAGGGTCTGAAAAGCAGAACTCAAAAATGTATCATTTTTAAATTTTAGATGAAACAATTAAATAATAAAAATGATCAAAAAGGGGGTAGCTGTCAAGTGTAGGGGGTAAAAGGGGTGACAATTTTTGTATGTTATAGAACATCTCGATTAAAATAAAAATTTTCTGATTCGAGGATTTTTCATTTTTATCTTAAGTAACGGAGTTTCCTAGGGGGGGTGAGATTTAATATCCGCACCGTGTATGATGCAAAAACACGATGATGAGTAATGTATCAATTATTGGGAAACAAATTAATAAATTTTGTGAACAACGTGGTAAAATTTCTGGAATTCTGAATGCTAATTCTAAATAGGAAAAATCGTGGGATTATTATCTGGTAAAATCCAGTCGTAACCAACTATAAACGTCAAACATCCGTTCGAGCTAGTGTCAAAAATCGTTTCGCGCAGCCATGAAGAATAACCGTGAACATCGTGACCCTAAAGACAAAGCACAGATCAGATGTTATCCCGTCTACACTTTGTCTCCATATATTATGTTCGCTGTCCCGACTGCCGGTTGCTAGCATAACTCTCCCATACTTTTGGTACATACATTTCTCCAAAGTTATTTTCCCTTATTACGAAGCGGAATCTTGGTGTTGAAAAACTGCAAAAGCTTGGACGACAAAGATAAAGTGAATTGAATGAATTGTGTAGTTACTTTACTCGCAGCGAATTCAACCTTAAATATAAAGTGTCGTAGGAAGTTTCTTTACTTTAGAAAACTTTGTAAATAGACAATTCTGTTGATTGATTTTTGTAACTGTTTTAAATCGATATATTTTTTTTAAAGAAGTTACACATAATGTTCACAAGAACAGCACGAAAAACAGATAGGTCACTTCTCGAAAAATGTGGGTTGGTCTTAAAGTGGCAGGTTTACCTTCCAAACATTTTGAAATAATTAAGCTGGATTTATTAGTTTGATATACGAGCGAAATATTAAACCTCAGCAGGGGCCAAATAAGGAAAGTGACGGGATTACTTACCGGTCACTGTACCCTAAGGAAGCAAATGCATACAATTGGCAAATATAGGAAGGAACCTATCTAAAAAAATTGAATAGATGAGGCTTTTACTTGTTGAAGAGCCATACTAATGATGAAATAAAACAATTTAATTTGTTTAAATCTTCATTTTTATTTTGAACTGACGTTCAAATTAAAATTAGTGACGCGTTTCGCTACACAGTAGCTTTTTCAAACTAGTCTGCACCGTATATAATCAGACGAAAATATTGGAAAATTTACAAATTTGAATAAAAAAATTGAGCTTCTCCATTGCTTTTCAAATACTCCTAAAGCTTGTGAAAAACCCCAAATATCTTTCAAGCGGAAATTCTAGTTTGAAAAAGCTACTGTGTGGCGAAACGCGTCACTAATTTTAATTTGAACGTTAGTTCAAAAAAAAATGAAGATTTAAACAAATTAAATTGTTTTATTTCATCATTAGGAACCTATCTGTCGTTTGTGCATGAAAGAGGAAGAAACAGCCTCTAACATTATCTTCGAATGTGAAGCACTGTCTCATTGAAGATATATACTCCTAGGACTAGAGTATCCAAGGGAGGATTTCTCCAATTAGGATCTAGTGAAAAAACTGTTGAGCCTGATAAGGGCTACTGGTATCTTCACATAAACGGTATAAACAAGAACACAAAAAGCCTGAAGGCTGAGGTTCCGAGGTCTCCAAGCCTTCGACTGGTGGTGCCGAACCAATCAATCAATCAATCAATAGTTTGATATTGACTATTCCATTTATCCCTTTCAGGACAGTTACCATATAAAACCATCTTTAAATGTCAGTGAAGCTCCAATACAAATTTCAATAGTGTTCACCTCAGTTACATGTTTACATTTGAGCGAAGTGCCGTTAAGTTTTATTGCAAGTGAAAATTCTTAGTGTTTTTCTACAACGTGTTCCAAAAATGACAAGGAAGTGTTTTATGTAACTATTTGCAACAGCAAGTAATTAAATATATTATATTAAATTCAAATAAATAGTGCAAGAAATAGTTATATTTGTGTATTTAGAGCGTAAAGTAAGAGATTGGCGATCTTTCGAAAGCGGAAATTTTACTTCACGCTCGAAAAACACACATAATTTTTTCTACAATCGCCCTTTTAATAATTAAAACAGTTTTTTATATCATCTTAGGTTATAATAGGAGTGCTAGAATAATCGTCATTTTCGCTATTCATCATGATTAACCTTAAAAGATATACAGACTATGGATGTTAAAAAATAATCGATTTTTATAGTAATATTAATCGATATTATTTAGTGAATCGATTTTATAAATTACGTGTTTAAATCGATTTTCGGAAACGGCTCGTATTATTTTTATTGACCATTTTACAAAATTTTCACAACTTTTGACGATTATTGACCATTTCTCAAAATTTTTACAATTATTGACCATTTTTAAAAATTTTAACAATTATTGACCATTTTTCAAAATTTTAACAATTATTGACCATTTTCGACAATTACTGACCATTTTGACTGATTTTCAAATTAGTGACCATTTTTCAAAATGATGACAATTTTTAACTATTTTCGACAGTTTTTGACAATAATTGTCCATTTTTAACAGTTTTTAACAATAATTGACAATTTTTAACCATTTATGATAATTTTTGACCATTTTTGACAATTTTTCAAAATTATTGACCATTTTTGATAGTTTTTGACAATTATCGACTATTTTTCAAAATTTTAACAATTATTTACTAATTTTGACAATAATTGTCCATTATGACAGTTTTTAAAAATAATTGACAATTTTTAAACATTTTTGATAGTTTTTGGCCATTTTTAACCATGTTTGATAGTTTTTGACCATTTTTGACAGTTTTTCAAAAATTTAGACCATTTTTCCACATTTTTGACTATTTTTGACAATTATGGACCATTTTTGACCATATTCAAAAAACTTTAAGAAATTTTGAACATTTATCAACTATTTTTCAAAATTTTGACAATATTCAACAATAATTGTCCTTTTTTTGACAATTTTTCAAAATTTTTGATAATTTTCAACAATAATTGTCCTTTTTTGACAATTTTTCAAAATTTTTGATAATTTTTCAGAAATTTTAACAATTTTTCAAAATTTTTGACCATTTTTGATAGTTTTTGACAATTATCGACCATTTTTCAAAATTTTAAAAATTTTTGACAATTATTGGCTAATTTCGACAATAATTGTCCATTTTTGACAGTTTTTGACAGTTTTTGACAGTTTTTGACAATATGTGAAAATTTTTGACTATTTAAAAAAAAAATTTAATTTTTGACAATTGACCATTTTTGGCAATTTTTGACAATTGACCATTTTTGAAAATGCTTGACCATTTTTCAAAAAATTTTGACAATTATCAACCATTTTTGACAGTTATCAATCATTTTTGACAATTATCAACCATTTTTGACAATTATTGACCATTTTTGACAATTTTTGAAGTTTTTGACAGAAATTGTCCATTTTTTTAAAGTTTTTGATAAAAATTGTCACATTTTTTTGACTATAATTGACAATTTTCGACGATTGTTGACCATTTTTGACCATATTTCAAAATTTTTGACAATTTTCATATAATTTTATTTGATTTTTAATCTGATAAATTGTTAATTATTCACCAATTGAGTTAATTCGGAGGGCGTGGTTTGATTAAATAAGCGAGCGAAAAAGATTCCTTTTCGCGCTAAAGCGTAAAGTAACAATCCTCGGCATTTGTCGACTTTACGATTTCATTTGAATAATAGTAATTAGTCATTTTACGCGCGACTGTAGAAAAATATATTTTTTGTATGGTCGCAAGCGATAACGACAAGGAACTTGGAATGTACAATATAAAAGTTTTGTTTCCATGTGTGGCTTCTATGAGTTCTAACACTAGTTTTATATTGTTTCAGCAAAGAAAGCATGGACTGCGTCTGAATTGGGAGGAAAAACTGAAACTGAGTTGTGGGAATTAATAGACGGGATTCCCAGTGATAATGAGTCCCTGATAGATAATATTGATGATGTAATGAATGACGAAATGTCTTTGGAAGAAGATCGTGAGATGACGTGGATAATATATTCGACATTGAAAATATGGATATTATTTATGACGACGCAATGATTGCAGAAAATTTTCCAGAGGATGACACTCACTAGAATAGTGATGACGACTTTCCATCAGTAAAAAGACTCGAAATCATTTCACTCCCAGTATGGACGACTAGTACTGAAAATGTTAATAATCCGGAGGAATTTCGACAAGAAACAGGTCTTAACCTTCCAGACACAGTAGAAACTCCTACAGAGATATTTCTTCACCTTTTCCCTGAAAGTTTGATGGAACATTCCCCATTCCCAACCAATTTATACTATGATCAAAAGAATGGTACAGAGAGAACGTTTACTCTTGGCGTGAATATATTGATGGGTTTGAAGTGGTTGTCAAGTTTTAAAGAGTGTTGGTCATCTCGGGACGATTTGAAAGATTCTTTTATTAGTAGTGCCATTTCAGGAAATCGCTTTGCTTGGTTGCTTTCAAATATCCATTTGAATGACAATTCTTTAGCTTCTATCAAAATTGGAAGACACGTTCTATGCATCTATGAAACCTAATGTATATCAGGCTGTGGATGAGTCAATGATCCGTTTCAAAGGGGGCAGTAGCAGAAAAAAATTTGGGCCAAAGACTTGTATCAGATTTAACATTAACGTTACGAAGAAAAAACCACAAAATATGATTTGATAATTTCTTCAATACAGTTGAGCTTGAAATGAAGTTATTGACTTTATTTATGTGGAACGTTGAGAAAAGGACGAATGAATTTACCTACACTGACTTCAGATAAGAAAATGCAAAGAAAAGAGACAGACTGGCGTGTATCAGAGGATGGTTTAGCAGCGCTCAAGTGGATGTACCGTCATAGCGTATCAGTAATTATCATCACCCTTCTCTGGTAGACAAAGTATCTAGAATAAAAAAAGATGGTTTGGTGCAAGAAATCTCCTGTCCAAACATGGACAAATATTATAATAAAAATATGAGCTTTGTCGATAACTTTGACATGCTAAAGAGCCTAAAGAACTGGTTCCAAATTGATGACTCTCAAAAAATTTCGATTATGCGTTTCTCGGGGGTTGATAGGAATACCTGAACGTCCTAAAGCAGGCAGCACTTCTTCAAGCGTCCCTGTCAATACATTTAAAAAACTAGTACCATTGGAAGTACGTCAGACGAAAGTAGCTCATCTACCGCAAAGATCCACCTCACTCAGATGTGCTTCTTACAGTTACATTAAAAATGTACACAGAACAATATGGAAATGTTCTACATACAACGTCGGTTTATGCCTTAATAAAGAGAGAAACTGCTTTGCAGAATATCACAAAAAATAACATTGATGAAAATGTCTTATCCACTCAATGTTCAGGTACTTAAGTTCCTACCGGTTAGTGTCAGTGACCACATCCTGCAGGACTATCCTATGGTTTAATATTTTTGTAGTATGGATTTTTATCTTACTTAGAATGTAATAAACAAATATTTTATAAGTATATTTTCAATTTCCATAGAAAGGGTTGAGGTAAATAGTGCTAACGGGCACGAATTTTTTGAACAATACAAACCATTTATAATTCCAGTACGCCATTGTTACTAATACAGGTAGCACGTAACTTTTTTAAAAATTCAATCAAAGGTTCTTTGCACTACTTATATCGATTTACCATCACTCTAATCGCTAATTTAACACACAACCACAAAAACGGAAAAGCATGAAATTTGCATAATTTAATAAAATCGAAGTGCTTTTAAACTAACTTTACGGTAGCGTGATGAACTTAACAAAAGGATCAAAACTAATCAAACGTTGCCGCGTACCAACGGTTTGCGCCAAGAATTACGACAGAGTCTTAATCGTTTTATGTCTTTGCTCCCACTGGCAAATCATGTAAAAACATCTTGCTAGGACAGGTTACATGCAACGTTGCGTTATGCAATAAACTACGAGTTACTATTAAATATTCGCTATTTCCGTCGACGTTTCTTGGTCGTCTGGATCATGCTTTATATATTATTTAGTGTTTTAATCCATTACTGTTGATAACTTTGAACATTCAGGTTTCTGGTATTCAACAAATTTTAAAGGGCTACTAATTCTTAGGAAAAAATTAATGATGAAGCTGTTGAATAGATGTTCCCATGGATAGGTGCCTACCCCTTTGTTCTAAATTTTCGACAAAAAAATTATAAAAAATGCTAAAAATTCGTAAAGAGGGGTTTTTTTGGCCAAAAAATCGACTGGCACAATCAGTTTTGTGATAAAATCATCATTTCGCCTTCAAATAGAGTCATGAAATTTTCGAAAATCCACTTTTCAAAACCAAAGTACTCATAACTCGACAAATAGAAAAGATAGAACGTTCTAGTCTTCACCAATCGATAGAGGGGACAATTTTACATATTTTAGTGAATTTTGAGTCTATATTTCCAAGGATTATGGGAGTTAGAAAAAATCAATTTGTATCGCAAAATATTTCCATAGCTACCCCCTTTGTTCTAAATTTTCGACAAAAAAATTATAAAAAATGCTAAAAATTCGTAAAGAGGAGTTTTTTGGCCAAAAATTCGACTGGCACAATCAGTTTTGTGATAAAATCATTATTTCGCCTTCAAATAGAGTCATGAAATTTTCGAAAATCCACTTTTCAAAACAAAAAATACTCATAACTCGACTAATAGGAAAGATAGAACGTTCTAGTCTTCACCAATCGATAGAGGGGACAATTTTACATATTTTAGTGAATTTTGAGTCTATATTTCCAAGGATTATGGGAGTTAGAAAAAATCAATTTGTATCGCAAAATATTTCCATAGCTACCCCCTTTGTTCTAAATTTTCGACAAAAAAATTATAAAAAATGCTAAAAATTCGTAAAGAGGAGTTTTTTGGCCAAAAATTCGACTGGCACAATCAGTTTTGTGATAAAATCATTATTTCGCCTTCAAATAGAGTCATGAACTTTTCGAAAATCCACTTTTCAAAACAAAAAATACTCATAACTCGACTAATAGGAAAGATAAAACGTTCTAGTCTTCACCAATCGATAGAGGGGACAATTTTACATATTTTAGTGAATTTTGAGTCGATATTGCCAAGGATTAAGGGAGTTAGAAAAAAGCAATTTGATTCGCAAAATATTTCCATACCTACCCCTTTGTTCTAAATTTTTAACAAAAAAAAATAAAAAATGCTTAAAATTCGTAAAGAGGGGTTTTTTGGGCCGGAAAATCGACAGGCACAATCAGTTTTGTGATAAAATCATTATTTCGCCTTCAAATAGAGTCATGAAATTTTCGAAAATCCACTTTTCAAAACAAAAAATACTCATAACTCGACTAATAGGAAAGATAGATCGTTCTAGTCTTCACCAATCGATAGAGGGGACAATTTTACATCTTTTGGTGAATTTTGAGTCTATATTTCCAAGGATTATGGGAGTTAGAAAAAATCAAAAATTGAATAGATGAGGCTTTTACTTGATGAAGATCCATACTACTGATGAAATAAAACAAATTAATTTGTTTAAATCTTCATTATTTATTTTGAACTGACGTTCAAATTAAAATTAGTGACGCGTTTCGCTACACAGTAGCTTTTTCAAACTAGTGAAGCTACAATGAAAAACTTTTAATTTATATAGTGCCTTAATACGGAATTCTAAGATATTGACAAAAGTATTAAAAATGGGGATAAGTACAAAAAGTGCCTAAATACGGAATTCTAAGATATTGACAAAAGTATTATAATATATTTAAATAGGTATAAGTACAAAAAGTGTCTAAATACGGGATTCTAAGAAAGATACAAAGGTATTGAAAAAAGGTACCTGGGAAATTGATCAACAACTATCACATTTTCTAGGTAAAAAGGTTTAATAAGGGAGAATGATTGATATCTATTTGGTCGTTAAGCAGATTACCGGAATATTTGTTTTTGTTAATCTCGAGGGCTTCTAAAAGATTTAATTTAAAGGATTTGGGTTCTACATGCAAAATTTCAAAATTTGAGTCGAAAGTGTGTTGGTTTGTTAATAGATGATTTGAATAGTTGGAATCTAATTTGTTATTGTCATAGCTGCGTTTGTGTTCTGAAATTCTAGTTTTAAAGTTCCTAAAAGTTCTACCGATATACATTTTGTCACAGTTGTCGTTACCACATTTTAATTTATAAACACCTGACTTGTTTAATTTTGAGGATTTAGATTTGTTATTTTTAATGAATTTAGATAAATTGTAGTTAGTTTTAAAGCAAATATTCATATTTAAAGATTCTAATATATAATTTTTATAGTTTGGCAAACTTAACTGAAGCTGTGAAAGGAATGCGGTCCAAAACATTCGATATTGCCACGTTTAACTATGAAAAAGCTAAAGTGCTAAGTATGTAGTGATAATAATTAGAAAATGGACTTTTTATTGTTAACTATATGTCAATAATGATTAAACGTTAGATATTTAATGTGCTTGTTTCATTGGATTTTGTCTATTAACATTATTTTTCCAATTTCTGAATATTAAAAGATGAACACTTTTCCAAATATGTTATGGGTTTGTAATATGTCTATCGACTTGTTTCGATTTTATAGAATGACCTTTCACATGTACATGTTGTTACAGGTAGGGTAGCCATTATTAAAAGTATGTAAATCATAAATCAATGGAAATAAGTTCTTATTACATATCATTACAGCTTCAATGGCACTTTTTGGTTTTGATTCGGAATCTTTTAAGAATTGATTCCAAAGTGTGATTTTCCCTGATTGTCCTCCTATGTTTGTGTGATCAAGTTCATAAAAATCTACCAGAGTTTCTATACTCTGTATCGATTTTCCCATCGTTTCATCGGATGTGCTCAATAAGTCCTGGAATGGTTTTTGTGGGCCACAAACCTATCATTTATAGCCTGTATATGCGTTTACTGTTTTAGACTTATTTTCGACACATAATATGAAAAATCGATTAAAAATGTTAATTTAATATGTGTTTCCCCTCGGTGCGCCACTGGGACATACACTAATAGCTTTACCTTACAATTCCGCAACTGTTTGCAACTTTCTTCGTGTGGTTATAATGACTTAAGACTCAAAAAAGCTGAAGAGAACGATAGAAAATAAAAAGTATTCCCACGCGTAAAAAATCGGACTGAAAACCTTCATTCAACTTACAACAGAATGGTCGATCCGAAGGAAATGGAAGCTTATTTTTTTTTGTAAACTTTTCAACTTTTTTTGTATTTAACTTTTACCTGAATAAAAAATTCAAATACATTTATCCTTTGATACGAGAAAAAAATCAAAAAAAAAATGTTGTTCTGGCCTAAAAAATAAAATAAATGAAAACGGGGATATCGTGTATAAAAGCAAACATCGTTAATCTACAATTAGGCGTTTTCTTCGACCATAAATAAAGTCTAAAAGATGTACCGCTAAAATGTTGAAATACAAAGAACTAATTAAGTCCACCATCACGTGGAATTGCACAATATTTCTTTTTGATTTTGCATCTTGATTCATTGGTGCGGTTGCTACTGGCTGGTTTCGAAGCATTTAATTAAGTGAAAATTTACAACTTTCGCTTGCTATGTTGATGAAGATACCAAAATAGCTGGTCGTCGGAAATACTTTCATTTTGTTTTGGAGATATAGGGGTGGATTTGAAGCTTAAGGGCTCGTAACAAATTGCTTTGCAATTGAGTTATATATATTATTATGATACGCCTATGAGTAGACGGTAAAGGTGGATTCGGATGATTTAATCTACTCATGCACATGAATTTTGATCAACAAATTAATATTTAATAGTGTGTGGAATTGAAATTATAGGAAGATCACTCGCAAATATCAGTAACACCCAACGAATTAGCCTAAACTTTTTTTATTCGTGAAAACGTTATGTTATTTTATTTTATTTTGAATGAAGCTATTCCGTTCGGTTGGTAGAGGGAACTTCTCTCGAGATAATTACTGATCCCTCATCAATAAAGTCGTCAGTGTTGTATAACGTCCATTTGGACGTCGAATACCTCTCACAGCTCTCTGTAAACAAAATCTCGATTCATCCGTGAACAGGATTTGTTCCCAGTGATCAGCTCCACATTAAACGTGTTCTATGTCGACTATTTGTAAGTTGATTCCCATCAAAAGCACATGCTCTGATTGGTACCCTCAATGCAAATCTTATTTGTTCGTTTATCAGTGTGACCAAATATTATTTGGTTCATTCTTGAATGGAATGTCACACTTACTTATTATCTTCGTCTAATTACATATATAGTGACACTGTCGAATTTAAATCACCTTCCCACATGACCCTACCTACCTACTTTACAGCTAGCACGTCCACACGAACTACAAGGACACTTAGGGGCTCATATATATGCAACTTTGTAGCCCCAAGTCGTTCGTCTAGACGGGCCTCAAGGCTTGAAATAAACGAGCATATAACTGGAATAAATATTAGTGTTTGGTGATACTGATAGGTGAATGCACAATAAACATAAAAGATTCCAAATTGTGGGAAAAAAAATATAAAATTTCCATCTGAAGGTATACAGAAATTCACAAGGAAAAGAAATGGTTATTAAAAATCATCAAGATTTAATTTTTTCGGTAACACCACTATTCCTAAATATTTTTTATATCGCGTGACACTAACAACTATACGCACACGTGCTATTGAGGGAATATTTTTTCCAGAGTTTTGTTCAAGTAATGAAATACCACTTTTGTAATTAGTTCATTCGATGTTGATTGAAATGTGATTTTAATTAGAAAAAAAATCCGGTTGAATTTATATCAAAAATGAATACATCGCAGTAATAATTGGATACATAACCGAGGCTATTATTATAAAAACATTAAGCTTATCATTGAAAATAATAGAGTAAGTTAAGGATTGTTCTAGCTTGTCCACGACAGCTTGTAACTGTAAAAATCAGTCAATTTGTATCTCTCGGTCGTGGGTTCGAGCCCCACGTTGGGCGCCAATTTGTAACTGTAAAAGTCAGTTGTTCGTCAATTTGTAACTGGATGTTACTAGGGCGCTAGAGAGGCCACTCGAGAAAGATTCCGGCATTAGACTTTTCTCAAATCCCGCCAGGAAAGAACAAAAAAAATGAGGCCTGTACTTTTTAGGTACTTATCTTTGAAGTTGTTTTCTTCAGGAAGGGTGGATGGAAACCTTACTTGGAGGTATCCCAGTATTGAATCTGGAGGTATTTCTGAGATATACTATAGGGGATGTCCTGGTTGGTGTTTTGATATTTTAACGGTATATTTGAGACTGTGGTGTTTACCTTACAGATAATCGATAGCGAAAAGCTTTGCTCGTGGCGTTGCTAAAATGAAGGCGGCCGTTGGCAGATGTCAATTATCGTATGGTCAGAGTTGGAGATTGGAAGTGGCTATTGATACGACGAGCGGGAATCAAAGAAGGATTTGCGATATTTATTTAAGAGTCGAAACAGTTCGATAGACATGTTGTATGTATGTATGTAAATTGGGGTGACATTCACTGAGACCTAAAAGATCTATTGTGCCCCCTTACTTCTACTTAGTTCCCGAGAAAAGTCTCAGAAAATAGTAGCTCTTTTAGTTCTATTTCCCGGAGGAATTTTAGGATATCTGCAGGCTTTAGCTTAGGTAAATGTCCCTCTTCTATCCAGTATTCTCCTAGGTGCTGTCCATCCATCCATTCGGATGTTGTGCTGTCTACACCTCTTCCATTTAATGCTCTTTTGACAGCCTTATGAGGAGTATTGTCAAAAGCTTCCTCCATATCCAAAAAGGCGCATACTACGGCTTCTTGGTTGCCTAGAGCACCTCGTATATCCTCCGTCAGTTGTATCAGTGCAGTCTCCGTAGATCTGCCTGCCCGGTAAGCATGCTGATGCGGGTGGAGAGGTAGTCTCTCTAGGATTTCTGCTCTAATATAATTGTCAATAGCTTTTTCCATCGTTTTTATCAAAAACGATGTTAGGCTAATTGAAGGCTGAATGAAGGTTACTATTGCCCTTCTCCATTCTTCTGGTATATAACCCAGTTCTAAGCTGCTTCGACTGATTCTAACCGAATGTGGTAGAATTTCGTCTTCTCCTTGCTGGAGCAATGCTGGGAAATTTTCATCGGCTCCCGGTGCTTTGAAAGGTGAAAAGGTGTTCATAGCCCATTTTAACCTTTCGTTACTACAAATGTGCTTTATGACCCTCGAGAGGATTATCTCCCCTATTTGGGCTACTCCCAGGAAAATGAGTTTCTAGTAAGAATCTCACTCTTTCCTCCTCATTTTCGGTATATTTACCGACTGGCTTCCCCAAAGTCATATCTGTTTCGCCATGACTTTGTATAGTCTTGCTGCAGCAGGTCTTGTGTTTATATCTTCACAGAATTTTCTGAAGCTATTTCTTTTAGCTCTTCTAATTTCCTTGTAGGAGGTGTTGCTCTGCCAGTCTCCGGTGAGTTTTGCTCTATTAAAAAGGTCGCGGGTTTGAGATCTTAATTCTGACAGATGTTTATTCCACCAGGGTGTATCTCTGCAGCTTCGTTGTTCTTGAAGAGGGCAGCTCGATTCAAATGCATCGATTATTGCCCTGTTCAGATCCTCAAGCTCATTTTCCAGATCCTTTTCTCTGGATATGTGCTAGGTTTTCTTTCAGACAGGTTCTATAGTTGTCCCAATCTGTTTTTCTTGGTTTTCTTCTGGGGCTCACCTCAGGTTTGCCTAGTTCTAACTTGAATGTTATGATTCCATGATCGGAAAGGGATAGTTCACCCGAAACCCTCTCTTTTACTATATGTTATAGATCCTATGTTGTTATAGACATGTTACAAGCTCTTCTGTTGAGTTCTCTCGCGCATTGCAAGTTTCCCTATATCTTTGTCTGAAATACTCCTAGAGGATAGCTATAGCTGTATAACATTGGTTTTTTGAGTAAACCCTGACAGTTCCTTCCGAATCTATCAACCAGTTCAGCAGTGGTATGGAGGTGAACAAGATGCGGAAAAGCTTAATTGAACTGCTCTGTTAAATGAAGGTATTAAGGGATGAAATGCGAAGTTACCAGTGATAATTCGCTAGTTCCATCACAAGATAGCGAAGGAGAGGGAAAGCCGAAGACTGTTCTCGAACAAATTTGTGATGGAATCGAGGAAGAAGATGACAATCCCATCCCAATCGATCCTCTAGGTCTCAGTGAATGTTACATGGTAGCATTGCGATCTCTTTTTTGATGACATTTTTTAAATATAGTTGAAATATATTTGTAAATTAATATTTCATTAATATTCAAATTCAACTACACTACTTTCTGTGTCAAGTGCGAAAATATTTACGAGCAAGAACAATATTCGGCATAGGAATCCAAAATCCCTTTACTCAGAGAGTTGGGAACAATGTAGCGGTAAGACTCATATAACCTACTTTCATACATGATTGATTCGGTTTTATAGTGAATGTGGAGAATGCGGTTTCAAAGCTTTACTTCGCGTACATTCGTCTGCTTGACGAAGCACTACATATGCAAAGAGTTAGTTTGTAAATTGCTTGATTATTTCAAACTGTGAATTGGAAAAGCGTATTGTTTAACGTATACGCGAGATTTTAAACGACTGCACATAAATTCGTTAACCGACAAAATTGAATAATATGGAAGATTGGTCAAAGCATCGCAATAATAGGTTTGCCTCCGATACGCAATCCGAATTCATATTTATAGCGGAGCGGATATAACCGTAGACTTTTTAATAGCAAACTGGTGCGAATATTAGAAAAAAAAAGCGATACCCAAAATTTTATTTTTTATTATAAACATGACCTTTGTTTTGTTTGTACAACGTTATGTTGAAAATGAAGATATTTATGATAAAAATAAGTGCATCAAGTGAAGTGATTATTTTTTCCAAAATTATAATCTACAATTAACTAAGTAACCGTAGATATCACTTATCATACTGTTTTTATTACACCAGTTAGAATACTATTTGAAACAGGATGCCATTCATCTGGTGCTCGCAGTACAGTAAATTTTTTCAAGCTAAATATTATTACTAACGACTAAACACCCTTTAGGACACACCTAAGCTCAACCCAAGGACACTATTGAAGTTCAACCCTAAGACAACGCTAATAACCTCTTACAATCCAACCATATAACACACCCTAGGGCACCCATGAAACCCAATTTTAAGGCATAGCCGAAATTTGTCCCAAGACATCCTCTAGTGGGTATCGATGATCCAACAGTAGTTCCCGAATTCATATAAATGAGGAATTAGCCAGCATAAAACAGAGAATTCATAAAGTGTGGAAACGATCCATTAACCATTTCCAGAAGTGAAGCATATACAGCCACTGAGAATAAACATGTTCTTTTTTATTAGTTTTGGAAACCAGTAGCGTCACTAACGAAAAATTATGGTCGAAATAAATTTCACTTACAGTCAGAGCTTGTTTATTACAAAAAAAGTCTTTAACGACTAAATGTATCACACTTGTTTATAGGAACTTTTCGTCTTTAAGTTGAATAAGGAATCTCCTACAACGATAATCCAGATTACTTTGGAAATATCCTGTAAGAATGTTAGGACCAAAAAAGACCTTTCAAGCAACATTATCTATTAAAACATGTTCGTTAGTTTTTAAAACCTTGGTTCTTCTATTGAAGTTAATATCAAGTGATTCCAGACTTTCACCCCTGTGAAGTAACAATTGGTTTCCAGCGTTCACAAATATTTGTATGTGGATTTTCGTTTGATCGACATTAAAATTGAACTTTGCGAGATAATCTTTTTTTTTGTTATTTTAAGATAGAAACAATGAAAATAGATTAACTGATGTGGAACAGCCTAAGCTTCATGCATGAATTCAATTTAATATCCCAAAGTCCAAATTATATACATGTTGTGTTAAATACATTAAAAACAAACATTTCATGTTTTGCCACTGACCACTTTTATAGTCATTAGTCCGTACTGGCAAGGATTAGCAATTATTGAATAATGTATGTTTTACATGCAGATGCGAAGAGCGGTCAAACGAAAATCATGGTAGTTCATGAATTATTTGTGTGGCGAAAATGAATGTTTTCTAAAACACTGACAAATATTTTTTGCTTCGAGCATTTTCTCATCACTCGTGCTCGAGCTGCCTGTTAATTAACTTTACCAAAAATACAAGTATAAAATACCAGATCATTTCGAAACAACAACAAATCAAAATTATATTTCTACTCAAGACCTGTCCATAGAAATGTGTTTTCGGTCCTAGCCACAAAGTGAAATATTTGGTCTCAAATACCACCATCTACAACAAACAACAAATTTTTTGATTCAAGTCTACGCGTCAATATACAGGACGTTTCAACAAAACGTTCGAACATTTCATTATTATATAAATATAAATTAAGAAGGTTACTGAATAGAAAGTCAAGTTCAAAGCGTGAAGTAAGACAGAACAATTATATGTTTATCTGTTGTGAGAGAAGGATATGGCATGAGAGGTAGGAGTGATAGTAGGGAGAAGACGACGGTGTGAGCGGAGAGTGTGCGACGGACCGCCGCCCGTCTCGAAGTTTGCTAGGGTAGAGCTCCCGAAGCGGGGGTAACGGCGAGTTTGAGGTGGGTTTGGTTGGTAGGCATCCCCTTGGGAATTAGTCCAACACTGTTTGGGTCCTGGACCCACACATGAGTTTCCCATCTCGACCCGAAAAAGAAAAAAAAAGTGCAAACTCTGTCACATAGAAGAGGAAATTGCAGAGCAAATTCTATGCCAGCACGACTGCCTGTCGAAAGTGTGGTTTCTTGTATTGGGCGATGCGAAGCCACCGGCAAGAAATGACATGAAAGATTTAGTCTTAAGGCTAATTGGCTACTTAGAAAATGTAATACACAATAGATCCAAAAAGGTCGCAATGGAATAGGCAGTTTTTTAAGCAAATCTCAAAAAAAATCGCTACATGCAACCTTCAGAATATTTTACGTGGCAATACGTAGACAGTTCGTGGTGGACAATAAAGAACACAGCGAAAAGGAGCCCCCCAAAACGGATGCCCCGCACTTCTGTTCCAGGAAGCTCGGGGATTCCTGAGGGGTCAGCTCTAAAAGAAGGCGAAGAACCACTCAGGCTAAGGTCTGTTTCACCAGAGCGGGTGAAAGCACTCACACACAACCGAATCGACACAACGTCAAATAAATGGGACAAGGGAAAACAGCCACCAGAGCTACCCCTTATAGAGAGGAGACATCCCTGACGCCCCCCCCCCATAAGGGGGGAAAGAGATACGCGATCGCGAAGTAAGAGTGAGGTCCTATCGGAATAACAAGGGCTGGTGGAAAGTTCTACTTAGCATCAACCAGCGGGCCTAAGAACCCGGGGGTGGATGTGTTGTGGGACGGGTTTTCTCACGTGCACGTGTGTGTGTAGAGAGTTCGATTATTTTGGCATGCCATATCTCCAGATTCACCTTCCTCAGATAAATTCCTAAGAGAGCTTCAATACTGGTCTTTTTAGAAGCATGTCAGAATAATACTATAAATATGATAAGGGATGTATTAAGGGAATTAATTAACTGAAATAATGGATGTTTAGAAAGAGAAAGAGAAGGTAAATGTATGTTGAGGTTTCAACTAATCGATGCAAAATTACAAATTATTTTATGATTAGTTAACTTATAATCATAGTGTGAATGTGTCATTTGTAAAATGAATGATTGTGATATTCGTGTATTAATTATTTAAATGAAATATCTAATTATAACAGAGCGTACTAATGATTCGTGAAATAATAGTGAATTATATTATTGGGAGCAAAAATAAAGCTGCAGAAATGTCCAGTGCTTCTACGAAAGGTAAAGTGGAGTAAAAGATTTTATTGTAAATTTAAAGAGGTGAGTCTTTCTTTTTTTCTATGTGGAATAAAATTATAAAACAAGTCGGTTTTACCAAAATTAAATCGACACGTAATGTATCGCCTCATATACAATAGGGTCGTAAAATTCAGCAGAATGGTTAAGGTTTTATTATTATGAGAAGCCTTTAAATTAAATCTTTTAGAAGCTATTGAGATAAATAAAAAAAATCTGGTAATCTTCGACCAAATATATATCAACCATTCTCCCTTCTTAAACTTATTTACCTAGAAGATAGGTCTGGAAGAATTGTTGTGAATGAATTTCCAAGTATCAATATTCAGAATTAAGCGAGACGAGGCGAGACCGAGACTTGAACGAGACTCAATTTCTTCGGAATTGACGAGATCGAGACGAGATTTTTGATACTCTCGCCCACTCTCGTCTCGTGTGAGGCCCTATTCGATAGTCTGGTTAAGAATGTGAAGTATAATACGTCCGTTTTTGTGTGTTACAAATTTATATTGAATACAGGTATTTGCTGGTAAGTGAGTTTTACTATTATATTTTCATGTTTTACCTATTATTTTGTCTTTATTTGCTTATTTAATAGTTTTATAGCCAATGACGCACTTACGTCGAGTAAGGTTAGGTATGGGGTAAGTGCGACAAAGCTCCCGGGGCACGTGCGGCATATTTCTATTCGGCCTTTTTTACATATTGAGCTCTGTTTTTTATTATTTCAGGTAAGTATTATTATTACACTAAGCATGGTACGGAATTACATCAGGAAGACCCAGAGAGGTTCAGCTTATTCTATTTATTTTCAATTAATTAATCTGAATAAACATGATTTTCGAATTTTGTATTTTCCGACTTTTTCTAGACCATATTTCTTAAACTCAGGTAACTTCTGAACAAACTGAGATATTTTACCAAAAACTACATCCTGGCTAATATTTTATTCTAAGCGTAAATGCCCCAATATCTATAATACATATTCGAGATATATTATTGAAAGCCGCACTTGCCCCGAAAATTGAGGCAAGTGCGGCATTTCGCTGTAAAAAAATTAAATGAAGTTAAAACAAAATCCTTCAGATGAATTTTCTTCCACTTTCCAGTTTAAATGCATTATAGTAGGATTTATAACATATCCAAATTTCAAATATATAAAAGTTTTCCAATGATAACTGCCGCACTTACCCCACTCCACCTTATATTATTTTTTATATACCAATCATAAGATTTTTGAGTTATTAGAGATGATTCTACTGTCAAAAAAATTGATAAATTAGTATTTAACGTCAATTATTAATATTTAAATTATTTCATTAAAAAATAAAAGAACGTCAGAATAATACACGATGATTTCAATTTATTAAATTACATTATTTTACAAATTTTATGGTAATAATATTTCAAGCTAGAAAAACATTTGATACCCATTAATTGCAATAACATTTATTATTTTTACATTGTGCAATATAGTACGGGAAAATTATCCGTAAATGTTTAACTATAGAGAAAAGTGTTACCATTTTTCCCGTATGCTGCCAGAGTGTAAATTTCCATTTCCAATATTCAACTATTTTTATCATGCAATCCACTTTCAGTATCAAAAATAATGTTGAAATTTGTAGCTCGATATAGGTACTCCTTCATTCAATTTTTCTCTTTATAAAATAGTTTAATAACCGAGAGCATCCTCTTTTCACCCGAAGGGATTTAATTAACTTTTCTTTTAATTATACCTAAACATTCGTTCCGTTATTTCGGTTTATTTTTGAAAAAATTTCTTTAAAATCCAACGAAAATAAAAAAACCAAAAAGGATCGATCCCAATTTCTGTGAAACCCAACGATAAAGGAATATTGTAGTAGAAAAATATATTTGACAGGATTATGTTTTCCAGTTTTGGTATGGCAACTAGAATCCATCAATTATTAAATGAAAAATTATCTTAAAAATTCCAGTTTTCCTTGTTAAATTTGAGGAACTTTGAGTGTTCTTCATTATTTGTTTTCCACTCATCTAGTTGGAGTAAGTTAAGTGACATTTACTATTGGATATACACGAATACATAAGGAACAATGCAATTAGAATTTCCAGTCAGATATCTTCGACGACGTACTTCATAAAGTTTAAATTGGAAGTTACGACAATTTAGTATTAGTTAGATACAATTTTCCTCGATGAGTCTCGACTAGTTTTAATTCTTCCACACTACCATACCTTTCCCTAAGTGAATCAATCCATACGGTTAAACCGCACCCTTCGAAGTACGTTAGTACATACTCACCCCAAAATATTATTATCCTAATCATTTAAGCCTTTAAGCTAATCATCATCAACCATTTACTTAATTCTGTACACATCGAACCCCTTACGTCAAGTTGGAACGCAACCCTTGAACGTTTCCGTTTGTAAATAACTCAGGAAACACCTTTAAGTAAGGAAGTGACGTAGTGAAAGGGTGGAAGCCAGCGTATCAATTCATTTTGGCCATTTGTCAACTTTATACGTCAAGGCTTTTAGGATCTGACCGATAACTAGCGTAAGAGCTGGGATGAATAAATTATGAAGGACTTTAAGGGTGCAAAAACTATCTTCGAACTAGATTAAAGTGTTTTTGAATCGTATTCGTATCTGTTAATCACTTTCGTTGAAGTAATTTTGTAACTTTAACATTTAAACTGATTACATTTCCAAATTGTATGCATATCACAACTTTGTAACATAAGTTTTTTGAGGATAATTATCTGCTCCACAAAAGGGAAATTCACAAATATAGGATTATAGAAGCTTATAGAAGGATATAAAAGACAAAGGATTATCATAATGTTGGATAGTCAAGCATCCATTAAAGCACTGAGCTCTTGTGTAATCAGTTCCAAAATGGTGTGGGAATGCCTAGGCAAACTCAATGAACTAGGCGAGAACAATATAGTCACCTTACTGTGGATTCCAGGACACACTGGAGTGAAAGGAATTGAAATAGCAGATGAACTAGCAAAGAGGGGATCTGAAACACCCTTTTGGTGGCTGCAACCCTTTTGCAGCAATGTAATATTAGAAAAATAGGCAAACCTGAAAAAAAGAGAAGATCTGGCCATTGAAAAGATCTAGTAGGACTTAGACAATCAAAGATTCTTCTGGGTGACTACAACCTGTTGAGATCAAATGAATGCATAAGCAAAAGTAAAATTGCACTAAGAGTTTTAGCAGGAATCCTAACGAGCCTGAATGGGCACCTGAAGAAGCTCAAAATAGTGGAGGAAGAAGAATGTAAATTCTATGGAATGAAAGAAGAAACCTCCATCCATATACTTGCGAATATCAAAGTAATTCAGAATCCTAGGGCACAACATCTAGGAGATTACTAGATAGAAAAGGGACATTTACCTAAGTTAAAGCCTGCAGATACAAATATATTTGTTTGGAATAATGCCTAGACGTCATTTTGTTGAGGATGAAGCTAGAAGTGCTATTGGTACTATTGAGGTGGAAAGTCTTCAGATAGAAGTTTTTGCTATTGGACCAACTTTCCTCTTTTGAGACGATAATGCTCGACTGTATCATGCATGTGTGGTCGAAAACGCTTTGGACTTCCATGGTATCCCTCATTTGGCACTTCCCCCTCGATCGCTCAAGATATATATCATCGATCATGCTTGGAACCAAGTACGAAGATACTCGAATTTCCATGAACCACCCCCCATAGTCACTCCAAGAACTTAGACAACTCTTATTCCAACTTTGGAGATAAAGCGATCAAGGCTATCTCAGCGACTGCGAAAAAGGGCAAAAGCATTAGACTAGAAAATAACCTTCCACAAAAAGAAAAAGCACTTCACAACCATATGTTAGCAGACCAAAGCATATGGGTAATAGTTGAAGCGTATACAGTTATTTTGGATGCAAATATATTACCCATATGATAGAGCACGCGATTCCAACTCTGACACTATTCAAGTCAAATAAAATTGTTACCGTTATTTCGGTCAATCCTTCCCTCGAAACTACTTCAACGTAACTTTTGTACTAATGACAAAATTTCAGGAATTCGCCCCAGGATATTGAACGAATGGTCAAGAAACTTATATAGTTCAGTGTAGAATTTCTGGTGTGATCTTATTCCTTTCAATTATATCAGTGATACGTTTTCAAAGGATTCTATTGCTTGCAATTCGCAAGACAAATATTTGTTAAGTTATCGTAACTTTTGCAAGCATTCGCTTTATGTTTTGAAAATGCGAGAGTTGTGGAGAACGAACGAGGAAGTAACATTTGAAATGTTCATTGTTTTCTATTTAAATTTCCGTAATGCTAGAAAGTAGCCCACGACTTCACTATATTATCCTGTGAAATGGTCGTCAGTTCAAATTATATGAAGACCTTCTTCAAAGACTTTTACAATTATCTCGTTACAAAAAGCCATTAGCCAATTTAAGTCTTTTTATATGAAACCGTTTAGTTATTTTCCAAACACGAGAATTACAATATCGTTATATCTAGTTGACGTCGCTCGGACGCTGTGTTCATCTCGATCGTTTCTTTACAAACTCGATGATTTTATTGAAATTAAACTGATGGGGAAAAATGCTTTGTACAAACTAATGAAAATATCTTTCTTTGATACACACAACGATTGATCTTGAAAGGGATATATCTCTCCCTATATATATATATATATATATATATATGGAGCCGGCTTTGTGTCGGAAATAGATTATATTTTGGTACATGCAAGCAATAACTTTTTGATTTGACCACGGAAAAAGCAAAAAGCTTACGATAAATCTGGAATGTACGGGGTTCGGTCATTCGAAACATCATTATTATTTTTAAGAAATCAAAAGCCTAGCATGAATTGCTTCAAATAATACGATGACGATGACGTTAATTTCAGTTATTTTCCTGGTCAACTTAGCTGCAGAATATGGAGACAAAGTACGCCGACTTCCCCCTTACCATTGTCTATTCAATCCTATGATTATATTTGGAGTATAGTAACAACATTTTTACAGGGGGAACTGATGGTACTTTAGAAGAAAAAGCAATAGCTGAGCGGAAAAGGGTTTGAGAAAGAGCAACTTCTGATATCTGGTCAAAAACATTAAAACACAATGAAAAATTACGGTTCCGAACCATTCACCGACTGTAGTTCACCGACTAGCAATTCACCGCAACTGCAATTCACCGCACCGATAATTCACTGAGAAAGGATGAATTATGAGTGGAAAATAAAGTAAACCGTTGCAGTTGCACATTCAATTAAATTATACACAGTAAACAATATAAACATAACTCCTTTGTTGGCATTTAAAGTTTGCAGTTTATGCGGCCATTCAACACCTTCTTTAATCATTTTTCTTGCCCTTATCGATAAATTAACCAATGATATGTTTTAAAACGTAATAATAATCGCACTAGACCATAATATTTACAACCCCACATATAGAGTCATACAATTCTACCTGAAAAGTGTTTTGGCGAGATATTTTCCATTTCTCGGTGAATTGTCGATGCGGTGAGTTGCAGGTGCAGTGAATTGCTATCCGGTGAACTGCAAACGGTGAACTGCAGACGGTGAACTGCAGACGGTGAATTGCAGACGGTGAATTGCAGTCGGTGAATTGCAGTCGGTGAATTGCAGTCGGTGAATTGCAGTCGGTGAATTGCAATCAGTAAATTGCTCGGCGGTGAATAATTCTAGATCCGTGAACCGAAGGTACTTATTTACAAATAAAAGGATTGTATACCCTTATTGAAGCAAATTTGATGAAAATACACCTCTGCCACTTCTACTCTACATAATCAACTACTTTCTTCATAATCACTGCATAATCACTAGGCAAGAATTTTCATAAAAAGACTGATTTTGGTACGTCAAAAAACTCAAATTAACGTTTTGGAATTGTCATGGTTATAAGAATTTGGAAAATTTACTTTGTGAACATTATGACTTCGATGTTTTGTGTATTTCTGAAACTTGGGTTACATCTCAACCAGTGGTAAATATATTTCAGCACACTAATAATTATAAAATGGTATTTTCCAATGCTGTAAAACAAAAGTAATTGGGTAGGCCTAGCGGAGGTTTATGTGTAATTTACAGGAATTTCGTCAAATTTGAAGTTTTATATAGCTCCCCTTATTGGATTATCGCTCACGTGTCCTATGAGCAGCATACCTTTATTATATGCAATATTTATATTAATCCTAATTTGTAGTTAGATTATATGTTGGAAACATTTCAGTTAATTTTATCAGATATTGTACTTTACCTGAGAAAATTCTTGAAAACTGTAACTTGTTCGCAGACCGATTAAGTATGGATTCAGTTATAAACTCACGGGGTCGTATTCTTTATGATTTTATGTGCAATAATTCATTTTCACTTTTAAACGGTAGAACCAAGTCGGATATACCAGCGAAATTTACGTTTGTTAATAAACAGGGTAAGAGTGTGGTTGATTTTGTATGGGTAAATAATTCGGGGAGGGGATGATTTTCTTTCTGACCATTTTCCAGTGAATTTGGTGCTTTATGACATTTGTTCATTTGAAATAAATGTGTGCCCCAGGGAAACCACTTTACTTAATTCGTTTGTGTGGAGAGAGGTTGACTCACTTAACTATAAACTTTTTATAAGCTGTTGGAGTAATTATACCTCTTATGTCTAAAGCTTAAGGCAATACATGGTTGTCTAGAATTAAATAATTTGAATCACTTGCTCTAAGTGTCATGTTTAGCTGAGTTGGTATCTGATTGCGATGCGTAGATTTTCTTGAGAAAGTTCAATTGAATTTCTGTAAACGGGTATTGCTGCTACCGAGAAATACTCCAGACTGTATAGTGAGACAGTGAAACAGGTAGGTTCAAACTCACCCATAATATATTCAAGTTATCAATCAATTGGTTGGAAAAAATTCTGCTAATGAAAAGTACTCGATTTCCCAAGCTTTGTTTTTCTCGTTTTCGACAAGTTGCTATTTCATCCGAAGAACGTTTTAATCGGGCTACTCAAATACGTAGTTTATTTGAACTTGCGGGAGATTCGAATATTTGTGAAAACCTAGATGTGAAGACACTAAGAATTATTAAAAAGAATCTTTTTGAAAATTTATACGTTAAATTAAACTGTATGGATTTGAGTTTGGCACAACGGTGCTCTTTCATGACCTTATATACAAGTTTGAATATTACTGGCCAAGTAAAACTATACCTGTTACTTAAACTACCCATTCCGATCACTCGCACGCTTGTACAATTACGGATGTCCAATAGTCATAAAATGTTTTTCTTTTTTAATGGTAATAGCTATAACATCAATCCGGAAGAACTACGCACGGTTTGTAATATGAATGAATACGAAACCATCCACCATTTGTTATTTGTTTGTCCAATATATTCAGTAATTAAGCCAAAAGTCAATTGTTTTGATTCACTAATTCCCACTTTGAATAATTTAAGTTATGATAGTTCCAAGATAATAACTGGATACATATATACCTATGGAGTATCTTAAAATTACGTGCTTTCATTTTGAATGAATAGTTTTATTCTACTTATTTATTTTTTTCTGAAACTTTGTTAATCCCAAACCCTTGCTAGCTGTAAACTCTATGTTTGAGAAGCAATAAATGTATTATTATTATTATTAATAATCACTGCAGGAACATAATATTTTGCCTATAAAATATCATTAATCTAGTACCAGTCGGTCAGTAGATCCGAAAAATTAACAATCGGTAGAAGAAATTTTCGTTTGCAGAGTTATCGTCTTTTTAAAATTATTGTCTGGTCCGTTGAAAATACTAATACTTGTACATTTTTTTATAAACCCTTATAAGTCTTTGTATAAATTATACTTTTCAAAAAAATCGTAAATTATAGGAGTTATGTCTAGCATATAAATAATAAAAACTTGAATTTGTCATTAATATAATCCAGTGTATAGAGAGGAATCCAGCAATTAACCAAAATAATTGTTCTTCAAGATCTTCAAGATTACTTCCCTTATTTATATCAGTATGGCACAGGGCAATGATAAAATTTTATTTTGCTTTTTATTACTCATTAAGTTTAACTACTTAATGTAAGTCTCTTATCCACCCCATCAAAAGACATTAAGCTACCCTTTAGTCTTTTTGTGTTTTGAACAGTCTCAGAAGTCAACTTGAAGCTATTTATAATTTTATGTGACTGGTTACGAGCGCGTTTAAAAATAAAATTTTACCCTTTTTCCTAATAAAGAAGTTGTTTTTTAACGTCTTTTGTAATTCGAGATTCTTGACAGGGAAACATAAACATAGAACATATTCGCAATAAAACAATAGTAAACTTCAACTAATGGGTACTACGTAAACTTACGAAATACATTTATTTTAAAAACGGTCGTTTGCTACTGCGGCTATAAAATTAAAGGAAACGCAAAATGCTAGTGCAAATTACTGGAAGAAAATACTTGGTTGAAATCGTGTCCAAAATAAGCGTCAAATTTGGTGGCATCTGTACAAACAAAATTGGATGATAAACCAAAAACCGAAACTATCCAGTTGTATCCAAAATGTCTAGAGCAGCTAAAAAGTGGAAAAGGCGCTTAAAAAACCAATCAACCAGTGTCTAGCAAGATTGCAAAGAATGCTTCTGAATTTGCAGAAGTTTGAGGTTAAATTTAAAAGAGGAAAGGATCCGATTTTAGCAGATGCTCTTTCAAGATCATGTCTGTTTAATTCAAAATAATATAAATGCAACACCAGAAAAAATTTAACTATTGATAGCTGAAACTGAGAAAGACTTGAAGCTGCATCAGTTGAAACAAGTTATCTTGGAAGAGTAGCCAAACAATAATAAAATGCTAAATTCAAGTATTCAAATATATTCTCCATACAAAAGCGAACTAAGTATAAATAATGGCCTTATTTTTGAAGGACAAGCAATAGTAATACCAGAAATCATGCGAAAAAAAATGCTTGATCGCATACATTACAGACATTTAGGAATAAACAAATCAATAAGTTTTGCAAAAGACTCAATTTTCTAGGCCGGAATAAATAATGAAATTAAGGGTATCACAATGTCACCAATACCTGAAATATGCGGGATCACAAATGGCTGAGCCTTTGAAGTCATACTGTGTACCAGACCTGAGGAAGAATAAGGTGGGGTGTGATATTTTTGAAATAAGAGGACATACGTTTTTAAAAGTGGTAGATTATTTTTAAAAATTCGTGGAAGTTAGAACATTGAATCAAATTACAAATAGAAACATAATCAACTCCTCGAAATAATTTTTTTCGCTCATAGAATACCATTAACGGTTCAGATGGAGGAACTCAATTTAGTTCCTAAGAGTTTAAACAATTCTCTAAAGAATGGGAGTTCACACATGTCATGTCCTCACCCAAAAATGCACAAAGTAATGGCTGAAAGGCATATCCAAACTATAAAAAATATTATAAAAAAATGCACAGGAGACAATAAAGACTTGTATTTAGCAATTATAAATTACAAAAATTCTTGTATAAGTAATAATAATTCATCTCGTTCGCTTTCAAGTGTCCCCCGTGTAAACGTTATTCCGCATTCAAGCATCAAGTACTCGGCGAAAATCAAAATTGGAAAGCGGGCTGGTTTCCACCGTTGACCTCAAGGTGTTATAAGGTAACGGAATTTTCCGAGCGCTGACGATCTTCGCGGCGTGAAAGAAATGCGCCCGAAGTTTACATATGATGGGTCAAAAGCCCGGTTTAATATCGACGATGAATCGACTTACGTCTGCTGATTATTACTCGCTTAGAAAAGAGATAAGTAGAGGGTGCGACAGGCCGCGCTATATTTTGATTTAAAGGAGAGCATTTGAAGCGAAATAATGAGAATAATGAGCTGTGTTTTGACGTAATAAGTTGTTACAAATACAAAAGATCGAAGGCTTCACATAAATTTTAAAAATATTTAGACTAATTATCATTTAATTTAAGTTTATCATATTTAATATGTTTAGAAATTATTGAAATATGGTTGTTTTTTAAGGGAGCAGTGTTTTTATATAAAGCAAGCTTGGCCAAAAAAATGTTTTTGCCTCTGGTGGTTTGGAAACGAACTTCTGGGCAGAAATAGGGGGTGGCTTTTCGGAAAATTTTCGCCTACAGCGGATAGGCCTCCGGAGGGCCGGTCAGTGGCGTTCTGTATTTTAAGATTTTGGTCACATCACCTATGACCCCCCTATCAAATTAACCACGAGCCGCCAATGCTCATAACTAGACTAATTGGAGAGATAGAACGTTCTAGTCTTCAGAGGAAGATTTTACATATACAAGTTAATTTTGAATCGATATTTTCACGCATTAAGGGAATCGGCAGAAATCGCGAAACCCTTTGTTCAGAATTGTGACATGAAAAATGCTAAAAATTCATAATAAGAGGTTTTTGCGGACGAGAAATCGACAGGCACAATCAGTTTTTTGATAAAATCATTATTTCGCCTTCAAATAGAGTCATGAAATTTTCGAAAATCCACTTTTTAAAACAAAAAATACTCATAACTCGACTAATAGGAAAGATAGAACGTTCTAGTCTACACCAATCGATAGAGGGGACAATTTTACATATTTAAGTGAATTTTGAGTCGATATTGCCAAGGATTAAGGGAGTTAGAAAAAAGCAATTTGTTTCTCAAAATATTTCCATAGCTACCCCCTTTGTTCTAAATTTTCGACAAAAAAATTATAAAAAATGCTAAAAATTCGTAAAGAGGGGTTTTTTTGGCCAAACAATCGACTGGCACAATCAGTTTTGTGATAAAATCATTATTTCGCCTTCAAATAGAGTCATTAAATTTTCGAAAATCCACTTTTCAAAACAAAAAATACTCATAACTCGACAAATAGGAAAGATAGAACGTTCTAGTCTTCACCAATGGATAGAGGGGACAATTTTACATATTCTAGTGAATTTGAAGTCCCTATTTCCAAGGATTATGGGAGTTAGAAAAAATCAATTTGTATCGCAAAATATTTCCATAGCTACCCCCTTTGTTCTAAATTTTCGACAAAAAATTTATAAAAAATGCTAAAAATTCGTAAAGAGGGGTTTTTTTGGCCAAAAAATCGACTGGCACAATCAGTTTTGTGATAAAATCATTATTTCGCCTTCAAATAAAGTCATGAAATTTTCGAAAATCCACTTTTCAAAACAAAAAATACTCATAACTCGACAAATAGGAAAGATAGAACGTTCTAGTCTTCACCAATTGATAGAGGGGACAATTTTACATATTTTAGTGAATTTTGAGTCCATATTTCCAAGGATTATGGGAGTTAGAAAAAATCAATTTGTATCGCAAAATATTTCCCCTTTTGTTCTGAATTTTCGACAAAAAAATTATAAAAAATGCTAAAAATTCGTAAAGAGGGGTTTTTTTGGCCAAAAAATCGACTGGCACAATCAGTTTTGTGATAAAATCATTATTTCGCCTTCAAATAGAGTCATGAAATTTTCGAAAATCCACTTTTCAAAACAAAAAATACTCATGACTCGACTAATAGGAAAGATAGAACGATCTAGTCTTCACCAATCGATAGAGGGGACAATTTTACATATTTTAGTGAATTTTGAGTCGATATTGCAGAGGATTAAGGGAGTTAGAAAAAATCAATTTGATTCGCAAAATATTTCCATACCTACCCCTTTGTTCTAAATTTTCGACAAAAAATTTATAAAAAATGCTAAAAATTCCTAAAGAGGGGTTTTTTGCGCCGGAAAATCGACTGGCATAATCAGTTTTGTGATAAAATCATTATTTCGCCTTCAAATGGAGTCATGAAATTTTCGAAAATCCACTTTTCAAAACAAAAAATACTCATGACTCGACTAATAGGAAAGATAGAACGTTCTAGTCTTCACCAATCGATAGAGTGGACAATTTTACATATTTTAGTGAATTTTGAGTCGATATTGCCAAGGATTATGGGAGTTAGAAAAAATCAATTTGTATCGCAAAATGTTTCCATAGCTACCCCCTTTGTTCTAAATTTTCGACAAAAAAATTATAAAAAATTCTTGAAGAGGGGTTTTTTGGCCAAAAAATCGACTGGCACAATCAGTTTTGTGATAAAATCATTATTTCGCCTTCAAATAGAGTCATAAAATTTTCGAAAATCCACTTTTTTAAACAAAAAATACTCATAACTCGTCAAATAGGAAATATAGAACGTTCTAGTCTTCTTCAATCGATAGAGGGGACAATTTTACATATGTTAGTGAATTTTGAGTCCATATTTCCAAGGATTATGGGAGTTAGAAAAAATCAATTTGTATCGCAAAATATTTCCATAGCTACCCCCTTTGTTCTAAATTTTCGACAAAAAAATTATAAAAAATGCTAAGAATTCGTAATGAGGGGTTTTTTTGGCCAAAAAATCGACTGGCACAATCAGTTTTTTGATAAAATCATTCTTTCGCCTTTAAATGGTGTCATAAAATGTTTCTTATAAAAGCAAAGTCAACGGTTTACCAATTATTGAACAAGTACCGCCATATTGGAATAATATCTGATCCAAAAAATTTAAGTATCTTGAAGATTTTTACTCTTTCATTCTTCTAGCCTATATACTGTTATTTCCTCCCAATTCCTGGAAAATGATGAAACAGCGGAAGATATATTCTCTCGTTCTCAGACCTGAATTATTATTCACCAAACAAACTTCTCGGCATTGAATAAAAAAATGTATCAAATCAATGAGAAACAATAATAAAAATAAAAATTTCCAAATCTTCCAGCGTCATGACTAATTTATTTTTGCAGGCACTTCCACAGTTTCATTTATTTTAAAATCATCATGTTATTGTTCTGAAATTCCAAGCAGTAAATTTTAATCCGTAGGAAAATAAAAGCGCAAACTAAAAGGATGTTGAAGCGAGAAAAATAACATTAGACAACCGGTTAGGATTGAGGAGTTAATAAAAACTCCGCGCTGGGTATATACCTATATATCCTTATCCGGGATCTCTTAACGAGAGGCATTTAACTAGAAGGAGCACCCTCAATGGTCAGGATAATGAGACAGAGCTGAAAGACCCTGACGAAGTTCTTAAAGCGCCTTCCGGCTTGCCTCATCTTACAGAGATAGCATCTACGGATGCTGACACTCTTTGATACCGAGAACTCTAATTTTGCTTAACCGTCCTTATTAAGCCCGGAGACTAGTGAAAGTCAAGCTCGTTTTTTTTTACAATCTTTAAATTAGAGTTTAATTATTACGTTCCGACAACATTTTTAGACTTTGTCAAAGCTGGTTTTATAATTTTAATTTTATCAAAAAAATGTTTCTGACATAGAAGAAAAATAATACCAGAATAACTCATCCTTACAACCAACTATCCTGCATATAACTTAAAATAAACTTCACTATTATAGAAAAGCTATTTTACATGATTATACAATTCTAACTTCCTTTTTCCTATACTTACGGTTGGAGTTAAAATGTGATAAAGATTTTCCATTTTATATCTGTCTTATCTTCTTTTGATTTTCTAAAATAGTATGTACACTGACACCTGCGGCAATAGCAACACGTTTCTCAACTTTTTCAATTTTATTACATTCCTTTTTGTATTTTAATTTTATGTTAAGTTAAACATGCGATGATTAATATCGATTCAATTTGTCAATCTCGTAGATGTCAATTTTTTGAGTTTTTCACTTCAGAACAATGGCTGAGTTAAGGCGTTTTTTAAGCACTCTTGATTACAAAAATCTATTGCAAATATTTCTGCTTGGAATATTGTGAGAGTATTTCCCACGGCTATTGATTCCTAGTATTAGGACCTGTAATCTCTTTTCCTATTGCTCCGTTTGTTTTCAACCCAGTGAAGACATCTTTCGTAATTAGACCTGTCACGTGCGTGGAATAGATTGATCCAACTCTCAGTATCTCAAGATATGTTCCATTAGATCGCCGAATTTCAAATATTTAGCATGAGTTAGCCTATAGGCATATTCCAGAGCGATCCTCCTTACTTGTACTCTTCGATATAGTGGTAAGATCTAGCATTACTTCTTTAAGCTGCGCAGAATTCTTATACATTGGTCGATAGTTCCATAAATAATGATTGAAATTAACTGCAAATTACAATTTTCATGAATTCCACCCATTCAAACAGCTTTGAAAAGTTCTAATTTCATACCATTCGGTTATTGTTGTTTGAAACACAACTTGAAAACAAAGTATTTGAAATAAAACGAAGAACTCCTTGAAACTTACTCAATGTAATTAAATTGTATTCGAAATAACCAGTAGAAAATTTAGTTCACAACTTCTTGCGGAAAGTTATATCAACAAGGATTAAATGTATGCATTAACTGTCACAGATGTCTTCTTTTATTGCTTTGATTAAGTTAATTTTACAACTACTTGAGTAAACTCACAAGCCAACCATTCCTTGGAAATTCAGCTAGGCTTCTGGAACAATTTAATTTCTTATCCTATTCAACAAACAACTGGCGGAAGTAGGGAAAATGGGAAAACGTTGTATTATCCGTGAGATTCAGGGGAATCAAATGATATCAGAGGTTTGAGCGGGATAAGTAATACTTGTTCAAAATTTGTGTTCGTTATTACTTTTTGTATCTGCTAAATTTTTATTGACCCATTCCATTCTCATCTTCGACGCTTCCATCGCTCAATCCAACGATTCAGTCAATGCAATTGTTTCCCAAGCTTTCCTTAAACGCTATTCCCATATTGTTTTTCTTTCCACTTTTCTTTTCTTTCAAAATTCACCACAGTGTTCTGATCAATAGAGCTTACGATACTCAGACAATTAGACAATCAGTCAAACAAGCCAGCCTCAAAGAGTTCAAAAAAGTCTGCAGACAAAACCAAAGAGCAGCCTGGAGAGCCTACTGTGAGGCAGTCCAAGACTTCCCACAAGTTTCTAGGCTACAGAAGGCACTCTTAAACGACCACCACGAGAGTGTCGGCATCCTGACGAGGGAAAATTGCGACCTAGTGACCTGTCCACCTTCCTGGACAGGACAGGATGGACGATGATCTAGGGGAACAGCTCCTCGGAAGGATGTACAATGGGTCACAAGTGGCCTAAGTGCTGTGGGGCCTAAACTCACCCTCCCTACAGAAAAAGGATACAGAAATACTCAGACAATTCTACTTCAATGTCAGAGCCAGTTTTCCAAAACGCCAAATTAGGTGTGGGAGAAACGAAGAAGTTACTGCTCAGATACTTCAAGAAATCCATCTTCAGGTACTACTTTCGCATTTTTGATCTGTCAATTATAGAATGACACAATATAAAGTGTTAAAAACAGTCTTCCGTTTCTCAAAGTCTTTGACTGCGAATATTTTGATTTAGTGAGGAAACTTTTTAGATCATATTTTTATTGGGTATTTTTAGTAAGATTTCCAGACACCCACCCATGGGGGTAGAAACACACTTTGATTTTTTTGACTCATCGTCCAATTACTCATTAAATTTCAAGCTAATCGGTGGTTTTTCAAAAATTAGCAATTAAAAACCCTAAACGACTGCACTAAATTGTTACCGACTATACGCCTTGAACAGTTGTTAATTCAAAGTATAAAATTAACTATTGGAATTAAAACGATATAGTGGAAACTGTAAATTTTCCTCCAAAATATACCCCGAAGCGATATTAGTCTCATTCGAGACATTATCTTCAATCTACAGCAATGAAAATTTCCAAGAAAACTTTCAAAGACTCCTTAAAGCTAACTCCTGTTCATAATTAGGCCACGTAAACCGTGCAGATTGGAAGCTCCTCGTTCTAATTCATGGCTCTATTTAGTCATGAACAAAGCTTTCCTTCCAACTTTTAATATTCCATCAGCCGGCACATGCTAAAACAATAAACCACGCCTTATTGAGAATATAGCTGAAGTTGGGCGATATACCGAGAAGTTAGGTAAGGATAATAGATGTTCATCACCGATGCTGGCCGGAAAAACATTATTAATTAATTTTTGTAGTTCGCCGTTACCGCTGAGTATATAAATCGACCCGAACGAAAAAAAAAATAGAAATGGCCGAAATCAAACTTTGAGATTACTTTCATTTTTGAGAGCGAAATGATTTTACGATTCCATTAGCTACAAGCAAAAAAGTTTAATGGAGAAACGGTTTGAGGGGAAATGGCAAGTTAAATTTTTATCGTCTCCAACTTTTGTATGGAATATTTAAGAGGAATGGACTGGGGGTATTACATATTCATCTACAACTTTAACTTCTTTCAAAACCGAGATTTACTATTTCATAAAATCGCATCAAAATACAGAAAAAGGTGTGGTTATTTCATTTCTCCAAATATATGCAATAAGCTCCTTTTTTATGGTCAATAATTGTCAAAGACGGTCAATAATTGTCAAAACCAATCAAAATTCGTCAAAAATTGTCAAAAATGGTCTAAAAGGATCAATAAATGTTAAAATTTTGAAAAATGGTCAAAAATGGTCAATAATTGCCAAATATATTAGAATTTTTGAAAAATTTTCAAAAATTGTCAAAATTCCGCAAAAACTGTCAAAATTTTTTAAATATGGTTAAAAATTGTCAAGAATTTGGAAAAATCGTCAAAAATTGTCAAAAATTGTCAAAAACTGTCAAAAACTGTCAAGTATTTTCAAAAATTTTGAAAAAATGGTTAATAATTGTCAAAATTTTTGTAAAATGGTCAAATTTTTCGAAAAATTGTCAAAATTTTGAACAAATGGTCAATAATCAAAAACAACCTGTCAAATATGGTCAATAATTATTACAAACTTTGAAAAATGGTAAAAATTTTTGAAAAATTGTCAAAAATGGTCAAAATTGGTCAATAATTGTTAAAATCTGGAAAAATGGTCTAAAATGGTCAAAATTTTTGAAAAATTGTCAAAAATGATCAATAATTGTCAAAACTGTCAAAATTGGTCAATAATTGTCAAAAATGGTCAATAATTATTAAAATTTGAAAAAATTGTCCAAATTTTGAAAAAATGGTCAATAATTGCCAAATATGTTAAAATTTTTGAAAAAATGTCAAAAATGGTCAATAATTGTCAGAGACGGTCAATAATTGTCAAAATTCATCAAAAACTGTCAAAAATGGTCAAAAATTGTCAAAATTGTTGAAAAATGGTGAAAAATTCACGAAAAATGGTCATTCTATAATAAGAAGCAAGCTTCTGTCGGTCCGACGACCGCTCACCTTTTTTTTCATTGGGTACGGGTACCATTACTCTGCTTCTAAAAATTCTCAGGTGACTGTCACTCGGTTTCTGTCTGTACCAAGTCTCAGATGGAGTCTTACAATTTATTTCTCCACTTTGTCGCTTCTAAAAATTTTTATTTTTCGGTTTTGCTGGTTTTCCACAAGTTTTTTAAAATTTCTAAAACATTCTGTAACTTCGTCTTTTGTCTTCAAAAAGTAAACAAATGCATACCAGGAGTGGTCATCCTCAAAAATCAAGAAATATCTCGAACCTCCAATTGATTTGTTCTCCATCGGTCCGCTCACATCACAATAGATTATATCTAGGACATGTTCTGCTCTTTTCCCTTTTCTTGGAAATGGTAATCTTTGTTGCTTTCCTTTCCAGTTGTATTTGCCAATGTCGATTTTCTCAGGACACTGTAGCCATTCAGGACATTTTAGATCACCCCGTAAATTTGTTGTGGATGAAACTACAACCCTAAATTCTCGGTTTTCAAGAGATATAATCAGGTATATTCCCCAATTAAATTTCATTTGAATCTGTAGTTTTCGAGCCATTGCAAGTTTCTCAACTTCTCAAACTCACTACTCACCGATCATTAAAAAGGTACTTCTAGCAGACATGTAAGCTTCAAATTTTGAAACTGAAATATATCACGGTTTTCTAGATATACAGAGTGTCCCAGACTTATTCCGCCAGGCTTTATTTCATAAACGAATACAGATATGGAATGAATAGAATAAGTGCTACTCCATACCATTCCGAAGATAATTTGATATAATCCAGAAAAATCGTCCTCAACTGTTTACAGTTTAGGTAACACTTAACCTTAAATTTTTCAATAGCCAACGTTTGTAAGGCGTTGGCGCTTGCGATATAGAGTGGCGAGTACACAAAATAAAGTACTTGAAAAAAAAGAAGTACTACTGCGGGTTCCAGGGCACAATGGAATAGAAGGGAACTAAATAAACAGGCTGAGAGTGCCTCGAGAGGAGCAATAGAAGAAAACTGGCGAAACAAGAATATCGGACCATTGGAGATCGAAGGTACTCCTAAGGAACTACGACAAAGTAGAATCGAAAGAATTCATAAACCAGAGAAATACTGCTCTGGAAGCGATGAAAGGATATAACACATGGGAGACTACTAGATGTAATAATAAGACTTTCCTGTGGATATCCCGAAATTTCTCCAAGAAATTGAACTGAAGGAACTAATAAACTCTGAGACTTTTCTGAGGAACTGAGTAGAAGGAGGGACCACAATAGATTACAGTAAAGTTCCACCCCAAATAAATAAACCTACATCTTCCGAAGATGTCTATAACTTGAAGGAATCAAACTAATTAGAACCGAGGAATAAAATGAGGTACACCGTTAGGACAACCAAAGGATGTCCTCAAGGTGGAGTAATTTCACTACTTTCGTGGAACCTAGTTGTAGATGACTTGATTTGTAGCTTGATATGGACGCAGGGTTTTGCGGACGACATAGCGATTGCCACCAATCGGAAATTCCCAAAGGTGGTTATGAATGTCCTACAGGAAGCACTGCGAATTGTGGAAGAATGGTGCCTTAAAGAGGACCTTTCAGTTAATCCAGAAAAAACCAAACTAGTTGCTTTTACGAATAGAAGAGTTCTCCCGCAGGGATCGAAGAAGAACTAGAAATATCCAAATAAGTTAAATATCTGGGAGTGACCGACCTTTGATTCCAAACTGAATTAGAAGGCACACCTGGAAAAAATGACTACCAGGGCGACTAGGCTTTTCTGGCAATGCAGAATGCAAAACCTGGGGAATACGACCTGAGGTAGTTCACTGGCTCTACATAACTCTGTGATAAGGCCACCGATCACCTATGGAACAATAGTCTGGTGGAGGAGGACAGAAGTGTTCTCCGCAGTCAATATATTAACTGCAATCCAAAGACAAGCCCTTCTTGGTATTGCAATGAATAGCACGGGGACGGCATCAATGGAAGCCCTTATTGGACTTCCTCCTCTAGAACACCAATTCAAATGGAGGTTGATACAAAGGCCTTCATACAAAGAGTTTACTAAACAAGGTAGACAAGGAACTCTCAACCAGGCTACTGAAACTGGGTAAGAGACATTTGAAGACAGTTACCGACCTGATGACAGGACACTGTACCTTAAGGAAATATTTGTACAAAATGGGCAAAGTACAAGTACTTAGACGGAAGCACTCTGGAGAGGAATTAATACAACTACTGAAAATCCCTCCAGTCAAACTAGAGGCCTTTATAGAAGACATGAAGCTTCCGGAATGGAAGTAGATAACATGGGAAATGGTATAAAGATTCAGTTCAAGTGCCTGGGCTGATGAGCATAACCCAAATAAATGAATGAATGAGGTACTCTAGGCATTAAGACAAAAGGATCGTAGATAAAGTTTTGATACCCAAAATCAATTCCAAGGCAATTACAAAAAAGTATAACAGAGCGACTTTGCAAAAATACCAAATTCAATAATACTCAATCTTCTAGTACAAACTTAAAAATAAAGACTAAGAATATAAAAGTGCAGCAATAAACTTCAGTAAATGCTATAAAGCGATCGAAATCATCTGACTTTAACTTCACGTTTTTTTTTGTGGATTTTTCCCATCCAATTGTCCGAACTATCTCGATCTGTTCCCACAAGACATAAATTTGCAACGTGACGTTTATTTCCACTGTAGTCACGTTGACCTTTTTATTAACCGGGTTAATGACGATTTAAGCGGGATGGTTTGTTTGTCGGTAGTTGCAATAAACAATCACAATCCTTTTAAGTTAGAGCCGTTCTGGATAATGGTTCACTTTATTAAATTAGATTTTCATTCCAAATTACTCTCAAGATTTTCGAATTATCTACAAATTCAAAATATCCAAGACTCAACATTGCTCTTCATTCCTTTCTTGATAACTCCAGAGAATTTTTCAAGCATTAACATGAACAATTGTCACTTGATGGAATATGAAATGTAAATTTTTTTTGTCTTTCTTGATTCCTTAGTTAAATAAACCACCTACGTCTTATGTACATATTTAACACAAACAATAAAAGAAGAAAAGGAATTTTTTTTCTAATTTACTTCTCATTTTACTTTCCTCTCTCGAGCTCCAAATTAATTACTACCAAAGTTGTTATAACGACGACGACTTTGAAAAGAAAAATTTTAGATTTCTGAAAAAGTCCTATTAGCAGATGTTCTTGAAAGAAGTCCACGGAATTAAATTCTATTGTTTGGATTAAAAAGGAATTAAGAACAAATTATCCGCGGAAGATGTATTCAATCTATTTTCCGATTAGAAAAGGACTATATAAGCCTCTGGGATTTTTCATTTTTAAAATGAATTTTAAAAGTTAGTTCGAAATATTTAATTGTCAATGGAGGTCGACGGATTTCGGAGTCTCTTCAAATTGATTGAATTTTATAATGAGGAATTCATGCCTTAAATTTTAAATTAATTCCATTTTTCAGTAGGTATTTAATTTTTCAACACCCTATATCTTGAATACGGTTATTTTTCACTATAAGGGTATATAAACTTGTTAGTATTTCCCGGTTTTCTTTTTTCTTCCACGACTATTATAATTGAGTGATTATTGTACAATGTACACCCTTCTTCTGCAGAGTCGATTTTTTTTCCTTACTTATAACAAAGAAACTCATTAATTATTCAATATTTTTCGATTAAGATCCGATCTATTATTAAAGAAAATTGTAATTGTATGAAAACACCATTAACTCTTTCATCAAATTATAAACATTCAATCACAGTAGGTAATATAGGTATACACGAAAACTAACAAAACATCCAAAACTTCTACGTAAAGTGCTGAAAGTGTTTTTGTAACTATAGCACTAATGTATTAAAATGTAAGGCAAAGTAACATTAAATAAATATTTTCACGAAATATAAATTAAGATATAGTCGGAGAAATACCCCAAGTCCTTTTATGTTTCTCTATTATTTACATACAGAGTGTAAATAATTGTCATATTGGTAGAGCGTGATCAAAAGACGTCAAAAAATAATAGTTCAATAATATTAAACGCTTTACAAAATTTGAAAAATAAATTTTCAAAGAGCAGACCGTCCACTAAGAAGCAACAACTACTTCTCGGGCTATATGCCCCGACAGACATTGAATTACACTTCTAAAGTAAAGTGAAAACAACCACTTTTCTCCACATACCAAAGTAATAGCTCACTCTGTATAAGGTTGTAATAACAGACCAGATCTCTTGTTTTTTTTTTGTTAAAATTAAAACAATTGAATGTATGTTTTTCTCTTAATATATCGGTATACTATTTATTTAAAATTTAAAATCCTAACATCTCCAATCAAATATCCGAAAAATTCGATTGTTAAACCAAAAATTTCACGCTTCATGCCTTTCGACCTATATAATCAACATGTGGATTAACGTCAATTCGTTCTTTCGAGCGTACTTAATTGAGTAATCCGCATAATTAAAGGATTGGAAAATCCGAATTGTCTCTCCCACTAATGTGCTAAAATGGACCTGCATGGATACATACTCAGTACTTTGCATATTTAATCACTAAACGCTATTTGGTAGCTCGAATTAAATCTGAAATGTGTGACCTATATATGCAAAAAGATGTACCTATAGAATGGAATGATTTACAATTTGTTAGTACGTCTCTGGAGCCGTATAATTTCAAACAAAAAAGTAAATTCGTCAATTAGAAACAAATAGATTTAATTACCGTTAAGTGTGTTCGAATCTGTACCATAATGCATGCAACGGTCAAAACTGGAAGAAGAATCAACATTATCCAACTACTTCTTTAATCGTGGCTTCTTTCCTTCCCCAGCCCTATCACTCTATAAAAATTAAATCTCGGCTTTCATTCGGTAGTTATACAACTCTTTTTCCTTCCAGTACATATACTGACTTCACTAAATTTACTGGTAAAAATACCTAAAAAAAGACGATGACTATCTTCCAATATAACAACTAACCGCCTCTAAAAACAAACTTTAGGTCCTGAAGACATCCTCCAGAGCTTTCACGGCCCCTAAACTTTCGATGGAAACACTAGTACAACCAGAAAATTTTTAAAATGGCGAGCGGTCGACGGACCGCCGACAGAAGCTTGCTTCTTATTCACAATAGAAAGACCATTTTTTGTGAATTTTTCACCATTTTTCAAAAATTTTGACAAATTTTGACCATTTTTGACAGTTTTTGACGAATTTTGACAATTATTGACCGTCTCTGACAATTATTGACCATTTTTGACAATGTTTCAAAAATTTTAACATATTTGGCAATTATTGACCATTTTTTCAAAATTTTGACAATTTTTTCAAATTTTAATAATTATTGACCCTTTTTGACAATTACTGACCAATTTTGACAGTTTTGACAATTATCGATCATTTTGACAATTTTTCAAAAATTTTGACCATTTTAGACTATTTTGCCTAATTTTAACAATTATTGACCATTTTTTACAGTTTTTTTATAATTATTGACCATTTTTCCAAATTTTTGAAATGTTCCGCAATTATTAACCATTTTTTCAAAAATTTGACAGTTTTGACAATTTTTGACTATTTTTCGGAATTCTTGCCAAATTGTACCATATTTGACAAATTTTGACAATTTTTCAAACATTTTAACAATTATTGACCATTTTTGACAGTTTTTGACGAATTTTGACAATTATTGACCGTCTTTGACAATTATTGACCATTTTTGACAATTTTCAAAAATTTTGACCATTTTAGACCATTTTGCCAAATCTTAACAATTATTGACCATTTTTGGTAGTTTTTTTATAATTATTGACCATTTTTGACAATTATTGACCATTTTACCAAATTTTTGAAAATGTTCGCAATTATTAACCATTTTTTCAAAAATTTAACAGTTTTGACAATTTTTGACGATTTTTCGAAATTCTTGTCAAACTGCGATCATATTGAAAAATTTTGACAAATTTTCAAAAGTTTTACCAATTATTGACCATTTTTGACAGTTTTTGACGAATTTTGACAATTATTGACCGTCTTTGACAATTATTGACCATTTTTGACAATGATTTAAAAATTTTAACATATTTGGCAATTATCGACCATTTTTTCGAAATTTTGACAATTTTTGACCATTTTTCAAAATTTTTACGATTATTGATCCTTTTGGACCATTTTTGACAATTTTTTACGAATTTTGATTGGTTTTGACAGTTATTGGCCGTCTTGACAATGATTGACCATTTTTGACAATTTTTGAAAATATTTGGCAATTATTAACCATTTTTTCGAATTTTGACAGTTTTTGACAATTTTTGATCATATTTTCCAAATTTTTGACAATTTTTGACCATATTTAAACTTTTTGACAATTTTTCAAAAATTTTAACATATTGGCAATTATTAACCATTTTTTCAAAATTTCGACATTTTTTGACCATTTTTGACAATTTTTCACACGTATAGGTGTGCGAGCTCAGAGCGGCAAGAGAGATTGCGCACAGTCGCTTGAATGAGTTATCGCGTGACGAGCGCATCACACGTTTCACGAGTTCACTAGCCTTCTCAAAAGTCCTATGTCGTGCAATAAGAAGCAAGCTTCAATTTAAATTTCATAGGATTAGTGGATTATTCAGAAATCTGGCAACACTGTTGCGTGACGAAACCTTATTCGCTTTTTCGTTACATTACACGTTCACGAGTTCACTAGCCTTTCAGAAATATGGCAACACTGTTGCGTGCCGGACTTTTCGTAACGGTTACACGTTTTACGAGTTCACTAGCCTTCTCAAAAGTCCTATGTCGTGCAATAAAAAGCAAGCTTCAAAAACTGGTTAGACAAATCCAAACTTCTGTCACACGTAATTATCTATCATAGCTACTCCAAAAAGTTCTACCACCCGTGTTCTACCACCCGTTCCCATTCATATTCCAAAGCTCTTAAATCACCAGCCGCATCAATTTCCTCACACTCTTCTCAAGCAGCCTCTATCCGCAGCGAATCCATTGGCAGTCAAGTCGAAGGAGAGCTCTCAGCTCAGTGTTCTGAATCTAACTTCCTCTTCCAAGACTTTAGCCACACTTCAAACAATAAATCTTCCCGGTCGAATATTGCTTCCAGAAGCATCGATACCTATGAGATACCGAGTTATCAAATTAATTATTTAAAAGCTGTACTGCCCTTCTCACAATTCTGAGAAGAATCTGCGATAAAAATCATACATTCCACTCTTCTATCTCCTGCTTCCATGATTAACCCACCTCAACAATACAACCCTAGCTCTTCGATTGTTATCTCCAATGTATACAAATACATCTCAAATGGAGACATTTCCTGGAGAATCGTCTCTGATGCCACCAACACTTCCACCTTCCTAATCAGAGTCATCAGTGACTCAATTTTACTGGACTTTCTACGAAGGAATTTTTATTTACTGCCTAAACCTCAGGTGTGAGCCATAAAACGCCAACCCTTTTTCTTTTGTTCCAAAATACAGTCGTTCAACTTTTGACTTCCGAGTATAAAGCCAGGTTTTGCACATGCCCAAATTGCAACAAAGCGAAAAAGCCTTGTTGCAGGACCCAAAATGCCTTAAAAGGCAAACTCTTTTCTCGAAACCTGAGGAAACAACTCCAAAAACTCCCCCAAACAACCCCCAATAGCTTTCGACTTTCCCACGTAAATCCAGAAAAATCCTACAGATAAGCGTTATCATGACGAATACAATCCCATCTTCCCGTTTGACGATTATTGAGACGCTCAAGCATTTCATACCGTCCTACTACAACCACAGTGCTCTTTCTAGAGACAGAAGGGGCCTTTTCGAATTGTTGTTGGTGTAATTTGCTTCAGTAGTTTTCGTATCAGTGGCTGAAACGGTGTTAACCAGTTCATCTTCCGCATCCTGTATGCCATCCCAACAATATATTGTTCAAATAAATAAATTACATCAGCGACGAAACATTGTTGGCGTAACATATTGATCTTCTGTCACCACTATTTATTTTAAATTAAAATATCTATGTGACAAACGATATTATCAGCGACGCATTTAATTCCAATATCTAAATAACCTCAAAACTACCGCAAATTATATCCAATAAAATACGGCTGATACTAATTGAGGTTTAAGTGTTTAAAACATCGTTTAAATATTAAACCTATTTCAATTTGTAGTGGCTTACAAAGATTTATTGAACAATTTCAACTGTTAGTTGTTATTAATTAAATGGTGGATCGATAGAAAATGTGGCTGATCGCAATGAATTTATTAGGTTATTGATTCTAGACCTCTGCGGTACCCATCGATGTGTCAACATACGATGTACGAACATCTCTCTTATGAATGATGAAACCTGTAAACCTATTATTTCCTATCGTTCCTGTAATTTTCATAGGATCTTGTATGTTCTTTCATAGCGTCATTAACCTTATTTCCACAAAAATCCTGAGACAGATATGGAAAACTATATATATTGTTATGGTATAAATAGTTACTTAATGAACCCAGCAGGGGATGACTTCCCAGTCATTAACAAAATTCAGATTCTCGTTCGATGCACTTTTGGAAACCAAGCCATCTAGTAGAAAGCACACAGCGGAAAAAAAGTGACTGACACTTCCTCAACTTCAGTACAGAATACTACCATAGAGAAACCTACCCGAAGCATACATCCGAACTAAATTAGTCTGGGACACCCTGTATATTGGGCATTCAAGCAATATATGAGTAAGAGATTCAGCAGCTTGTAGATTGCAGATTGTACAGATATCCACAGTTGACACAGAATACACAATACCACGTAAGGTCAATGATTGTCACAATTTTTGAAAAATTGTCAAAAATGGTTAATAATTGTTAAAATGTTGAAAAATGGTCAAAAATTGTGAAAATTTAGAAAAAATGGTGCATAATCATAAAATACTGTCAAAAATAGTCAATAATTGTTAAAAATTGTAAATTTTTTTGAAAAATGGTCAATAATTGTCAGAATCTGTCAAATATTGTCAAAAATGGTCAAACATAGTCAATAATTGTTAAAATTTTGAAAAATGATCAAGAATTGTTAAATATTTTGGAAAATTTACAATAATTGTCAAAATTTTCGAAAGTTCTCAAAAATGGTCAATAATTGTTAAAATTTTGAAAAAATGGTCAATAATTATAAAAAACTGTCGAAAGTGATTAATAATAATTGTTAAAAATTGTCAAAATTTTTGAAAACTGGACAAATTTTTGAAAAATTGTCAAAAATGGTCAATAATTGTCAGAACCTGTCAAAAAGCTAAAAAATTGTCAATAATTGTTATAATTTGGAAAAACGGTCAAAATTTTTGAAAAATTGAAAAAAATGATCAGTAATTGTCAAAATTGCTCAATAATTGTCAAAAATGGTCAATAATTGGTAAAATTTGAAAAAATGGTCTAATATGGTCAAAATTTTTGAAAAATTGTAAAAAATTATCAGTAATTGTCAAAACTGTCAAAATTGGTCAATAATTGTCAAAAATAGTCAATAATTGTTAAAATTTGGAAAAATGGTCTAAGAGGGTCAAAATTTCTGAAAAATTGTAAAAAATGATCAGTAATTGTCAAAACTTTCAAAATTGGTCAATAATTGTCAAAAATGGTCAAATTTTTTGAAAAAATGGTCAATAATTGTTAAAAAATTGTCAAAATTTCTGAAAAATGGTAAAAATTTTCGAAAAATTGTCAAAAATGATCAAAAATTGTCAAATTTTTTGAAAAATGGTGAATAATTATAAAAAACTGTCAGAAATGGTCAATAATTGTCAGAACCTGTTAAAAATGCTAAAAAATTGTCAAAAATGGTCAATAATTGTTAAAATTTAGAAAAATGGTCTAAAATGGTTAACATTTTTGAAAAATTGTCAAAAATGATCAATCATTCTCAAAACTGTCAAAATTGGTCAATAATTGTTAAAAATGGTCAATAATTGTTAAAATTTGAAAAAATTGTCTAAAAACTGTACGAAATTTTGAGAAGATGGTCAATAATTGTCAAAATTTCGAAAAAATGGTCAATGGTACTGGGCCTAATGTAATTCCCAACATCGCATTCTATTGCCCGTATTTTTATTGATGGTTTTTCCAACCTCGCATTCTATTGTGCATAAGAAGCATGCTTCTGTCGGCGGTCCGACGACCGCTCACCTTTTTTTTTACAGAGATTTAACTTGTTTTTTAAAGTCTGCTTTAGCATTCCGACAAGTTGAATCAAACCAAGCTCTATTTTTATTATGATTATATTCCAAAAGGCACTAGTAAAACACTACCAATGCTTTTAGCAGTAATAAAAATTGTATCAACTACATATATTTTCATAAGAACGATCAATGTCGGTGAGAATACCAATATTAGGGGATAGCTGCATTAATAACTGGTATTCAACTATTTTTTCGTTTTCCCATCTGAGGATATCATGCTTTGAAACGGATCCTTTCAGGTCAAGGCTGTCAGAACTACAGAAGCACAGATCAATGACACTTTGAACTTGTGAACCAAAAAAGGTAAATTGAGCTGGTCTATCTGTATCTATGTGTCCATTAATAAGTGACAAATTATTAGATAACATAAAATGCAGCAATTTACTTAATTACAGTTACCTGTAAATAATTGTTGTATTAGTATAACACTCATTCCACCAATTGAAATCACCCACAATAACAATGAAAATATCTTTATATTCTCTAACTATGCCATCAATTGGTAATTGAAATAGCTCTTCAAATTCCAGCGACTGGTTGAAATAAGTTATGCGAACTATAAAACTAAAGCTACCATTTCTAACTAAACATATTAGCCACCAGGGAGCACTTTCACATTAATAAATTTTCTATAAAACATGGTAATACCACCACTCGCACGTCCTCGAGACTTTTCCCTGATCGCTGGAGAAAATACAACATAAAATGTATCTGCTAAAACAACAGGCACCTCCATATCACTGGAGACCCAAAATAGGTCAAAAGATATTAATATGTTGTATGCCATTTGGATTCCAAAAGATTATAGAGAGGCTAGAAGCATTAGGCCGCTTAGAAACGTAGGTACGATTTTGTCAATTACAAAGATGATTTTGTTGTGGAATACATACAAATCTCCTACTCGTATTATCTTTCATATGTTGCCTATAGAACTAGAAAAAAACAGTAGATAACTTTTAAACATTATTGTTTTTCAAAGTACTCTCCACGAAAAGATATGCATTTTTAGCATCATTTGAAACCAATTCTGGAAGCAGTTGAAACCTGAAACTGAAACCTTAGACCTCGCAGTTCATTTTAAATTTTTTGAAAAGTAAAAAGGTCGTTAGGACATAGGTCGGGACGACTGTATGGAGAATAGTCCAACAATTTGATGTTTCCTTGCTTTGAACTTGTTTTTGGAGCTGTTTGGGAATTTGCTTTGTCTTGATGGAGGATCATTCGACGTTGGGGGTTGGTTTTCCGAAGCTCAGCAAACAAACAAATCGATATGTACAAATCAGATATTTGTTGACAGGTGCCAACTATGTTGTTATATGCAACCCTCGTATCCACTAAATCCAGTTTAATTAATTCGTTTCATAACCAATTTTTTCCGATATCCGCTAAATTATGTCAGCTAAACACTTCCAAAAGGTTAAAGATAACGACCTTTTCCTTTAGAATAAAATTTTCTGACAACTATTCACATTATAAACTTTCCTTGTTTCTGTAACAGTTTGCAAAATACAATGTATTTTCATTTTCTCGACTCCGAAAAGTTGGGAGGATGCAGTTAAGACATTAAATCTTTGAAAATAATGGTAATACAGCGGACATTACAGAAATTAAACTTTCAAATTTTGTGAATTATATCCTGCCATAAAATGCAAGCTTCGCCTTCGACAAACATTAAAACAGACTTACATAGCGAATGATTTCGACAAGCTAGCACGTTTTCTGGACTCGGCAACACCTGCGCAATACTACAAACTTTGAAACGTGAGAATTATGTCAAATATTTGATGTTGAAAAGAATATCGAGAGGAAAAAGTTTCTAGAAAATTTTATCCATATAAAATAATTTTCAAAAACAAGTTATACCGGATGTTTCACAATATTTTGACAATCCAATGTCTCTGTGCGCTTTCCATCTATAATATATCATACTTGAATAGATCGATTGAAAAAATCTAACAATGAAAATTGCTTTTGTTGTATCAACTCAGATATTTCAATGAATTTTTTTTTCGCTCTAAACAAACTTTATTGTCTCTATTCGATTAACCAGTATTAACTTCAACTGAGCTGCACTATATTTACATTTCCAGTAAAAAAATACCGCACGGTTGAACTAGGTTTACCCACGGAACGTTAAAATGTTCAACATACTCCGAAAATAACTCCATGCAAAATACACCGCTCAGTTATATAACTTTGTTGGGTATTTTTCTAGCGGCAAGTTTAATTGAAAAAATAAATAAATATACAGTAGAAGCGTATTACATGTTTTAATTCGTAATTTATGATTTTGAAATGTCACTGAAATAAAAAGTCTACAAATTCTTAGGAACTCAACATCTACAATCTTTCAAGCACAACTTATTGCTATAAGTTTATGTATTTTCATAAAGGCATACACGAAAACACAAATCTATATCCAAGGTGCTCTTATTACCTTTCAAGTCTTGTGCTATGGAACTTCCAATCAACTGACAGGATCAATAAAACAATTGCGATGTGGACAGAGCAGGAGCACTCCGGATCTGCAATTGAGTGTCTCGGGTTCAATTCCCGGTGTAGAGTTGTTTCAGAAATTGATGTCATAGTAATAGTTTAAGGCCTATCGCATATTGAACGCAAAACAGTCTAGCTTAGAGGAGGATTTTGTAATAGACTCAATTGTGGAGTGAGCACAGTTGTGGAGTGAGCACAGTTTCCAGCTTACCTTCAAGAGAGAACCAACTTTCAATATGCGCTCATCGCAAAGACAAAGCACAGGAAGAATTTTCCTCTGCTATGTCTCGGGTCTGCTGTGCTGTTAGGAAGTAAAAATATTTATTAGGGATATAAAAATGGTTTATTTGTTGAATCGATAAGAAAATTACGAGGTTCAACATTTTTAATCCAATTTAATCAAGATCCAATGCAATTGCTCCCTACTTAGATAGAGTCCTGTATAATTTAAAATGGCAACATACTAGCAAGCACATGTGTGTTGCGTGACTGTATAATCAAAATTAATTAATTTATCGTTTTATTACGCCCATGGCTATTGACTGGTGCTTTTTGATTTATTAACATATGGTTGAGATAAGAAAAACGATAACTCCAAAGTCAACCTGGTATTATTTCAGAAAAATGTTTAAAGTCACACTATTAACGATGAAATTTCATATATCCAACTTTTATCAGATCCTTTTACGTCCAGACAAATTGATTGTTTCTCAAAATATTAATTTTAATTTGGAAATTCCAAATTCGAACCTTCTCATTAGGGTTGTCCGATTGTTCGTTGACACGCGAAAGGTTTCTTACAGGAAACATTTTCCCCGTCATTCGTTTTATTAATATTTTGGTATGGGAGTTCGTCAATCTTTCAGCTCAACTTTTTATCAGATTAGTCATTCGAATAAATTAGTTACTAATTTTCATTTTTTCACATAAACTTTTTCGACTTTGCTTGTTCCTAATGGTATAATATTGCAATTAAGATGGAAACGGTGATAAAAATCGGCGCATGAGTTTTCCGGACTTAAGCAATGTTATATCTATCACAGGATGTATGTCAAAATCAGTTTTCTTCAGTTTCAGTGAAATTATTCAAATCTGCAGCTTTTACAGTTAACATTCGAAAACTGTAACGATGGACACTTCATAAACATTAAGTTTCTTGGCCTTCATTTTGAAAAAGGTCTTAAATACACACTTTATCCTGTTCCTGTTTTGCCTTTAAATGGAGTACTTTGTAACATTTCTACTGCAAAAGATGTAAATAACTTAATTCAAAATTAAAAGTTTGTATCACGGCAAAAGCACTGGGAAACCGTCGTACGATCTTCACACAATTCCTATTTCCTAATATATCCTAGTTTACCCTCCCCTCCAAACTATATTTTCAACTATACAATCCCGAAATTTCATTCATCAAGTATATTTAGGATGGAAACTAATCATGGGAGATTTCTCGCCCATCTTGCCAATCTTGGGATAATACGATCATCGTCCTAATGGACCTGCTTCCAAGCCATTTTCTTTCCACACACACACATTGATATTATTCCAGCCATTGCCGCGTTATATCCAGACAATCAAAATCCAAACATGCCAAGCAATTTGGTATGGTTTCAATAGGACGGCGCACCACCACATTATGCGCTAATAGTGCGTGATTATTTAGATACTATTTTTCCCAACAGGTGGATAGGTAGGAGAGGATTTATAGAGTGGTCAGCAAGATCTCCTGATGTAGCCCCCCTTGATTTTTACTTTTGGGGTTATCTTAAATCTAAAGTGTACTTCATTAGGCCTAAGAATATCGAAGATTTAAAAGAGAGAATTCTTCATGAGATAAGACTCATTCACCGGGAAACATTAAATAAAGTGTTGGAGGAATTTAGAAACCGTCTTGGTTATTGCCAGGTAGTCAACGGAAATGAAAAAAAAGGTGAGCGGTCGTCGGACCGCCGACAGTAGCTTGCGTCTTATGCACAATAGAATGACCATTTTTGACCATTTTTCGTAAATTTTTGACTATTTTTTCAAATTTCAACGGTTATTAACCATTTTTGACAATTATTGATTATTTTTGACAATTTTTCAAAAAATTTGACCATTTTTCCAAATTTAAACAATTATTGACCATTTTTGACAAGTTCTGACAATTATTGACCATTTTTGACAATTTTTCAAAAATTTTGACAATTATTGACCATTTTTGGCAGTTTTTTATAATTATTGACCATTTTTTTTTAAATTTTACAATTTTTGACAATTTTTCGAAAATTTTGACAATTTTTCAAGAAATTTAACCATTTTAGACCATTTTTCCAAATTTTAACCATTATTGACCATTTTTGACAATTATTGATTAATTTGACAGTTTTGACAATTATTGATCATTTTTCAAAAGTTTTGACCATTTTAGACCATTTTTCCAAATTTTAACAATTATTGACAATTTCTGAGCATTTTTGACAGGTTCTGACAATTTTTCAAAAATTTTGACAATTTTTAACAATTATTGACCATTTTTGACAATTATTGACTAATTTTGACAGATTTGACAATTATTGATCGTTTTTCAAAAGTTTTGACTATTTTAGACCATTTTTCCAAATTTTAACAATTATTGACAATTTCTGAGCATTTTTGACAGGTTCTGACAATTTTCAAAAATTTTGACAATCTTTAACAATTATTGACCATTTTTGACAATTATTGGCTAATTTTGACAGTTTTGACAATTATTAATCATTTTTCAAAAGTTTTGACCATTTTAGACCATTTTTCCAAATTTTAACAATTATTGACAATTTCTGAGCATTTTTGACAGGTTCAGACAATTTTTCAAAAATTTTGACTATTTTTAACAATTATTGACCATTTTTGACAATTATTGACTAATTTTGACAGTTTTGACAATTATTGATCGTTTTTCAAAAGTTTTGACCATTTTAGACCATTTTTCCAAATTTTAACAATTATTGACAATTTCTGAGCATTTTTGACAGGTTCTGACAATTTTCAAAAATTTTGACAATCTTTAACAATTATTGACCATTTTTGACAATTATTGACTAATTTTGACAGTTTTGACAATTATTGATCATTTTTTAAAAGTTTTGACCATTTTAGAGAATTTTTCCAAATTTCAACAATTATTGACAATTTCTGAGCATTTTTGACAGGTTCTGACAATTTTTCAAAAATTCTGACTATTTTTCAAAAATTTTGACAATTTTTAACAATTATTGACCATTTTTGACAGTTTTTTATAATTATTGACCATTTTTTCAAAATTTTGACAATTTTTGACCATTTTTCAAAATTTTAACAATTATTGACCATTTTTGACAGGTTCTGACAATTATTGACAATTTTCCAAAAATTTTGATAATTTTCAACAATTATTTACCATTTTTGACATTTTTTTATAATTATTGAAAATTTTTCAAAATTTTAACAATTTTATCAAAAGGGCCTATAATTTTACCATCTAAAATCCCACATCATACATTAACTGACCAGCGACCCTGGTTAAAATCTTGTTGCGTTACGAACGCTTTTTCGTAACACTACACGTTTCACGAGTTCACTAGCCTTTCCAAAAGTCCTATGTAGAGAAATAAGAAGCAAGCTTCAAAAATAAAAATATGAACGCAAAAACTATAATAATTGTATATGGACCAAATGAAGACGATACAACAGGAAATAAATATACATTTTGGGAAGATCTAACTATGGCTACATAAAATGCAAAAGGAATAATAATTATACTTGGGGATTTGAATAGCAGAGTGGGAATAAAAGATGGCATTTATAAAGCAGCAATAGGAAAACATGGTGAAAAATTCAGGAATAATGGAGAAATAATGCTGGATTTTTGTGTATTACACAATTTTATAATAACTGATACGGTTTTTGAATATAAAGATTATATATACGTGTGATGGAAAGCAGGAATGAAAGGTCGATAATAGATTATGTATTACTGAAAAAGAGCAATAGAAAGGAAGTATTGGATACCAAAGTTAGAAATAGGAAGTGACCACTAGGTACTTGGTAGGTACTTGTCACAAAAATAAAAGAACCACACCATACAAACTTCAGAATAAAAAAAATTGCAGACAGATACAAAACAGCATTATCAGATAAGTTCTTAAATACTTGTGATATAATGAAAAATGGTATTTTAGAAGAAATGTGAGATTATTTTAAGAATACCATTTCGGAGACCGCTAAAGAAATATGTGGTTGTAGCAAGAAAACGAATAAGAAAAAACATACAGCTTGGTGGACGAACGAAATAAAATTAAAAGTAAAATCAAAAAAGAAGCGTGGAAAATGTATATAAATAACAAAACAACGGAAAACTATGAAATGTACAAAGAGAATAGGGAAAATGTGAAAGAGATGGTAGCAGCAGCTAAAAGAAACCAGTGAAAAGAATTTGGCGAAAAAATGGAAAGCAATAGTAAGTCAAATCAAAAAATGTTTCACAAAACATTGAAGTCAATAATAGAGGAAAATACACGAGAAATAGCCTGGATAGCAAATAAAAAAGGAGATATACTGAGAAATGAAAGCGAAGTAAATGATAAATGGAAAGAGTATTTTGAGGAATTACTAAGATCAGACAAAAAAGTTCAAGACAAAAACAAAAAAGGATGCAATACCTAATTGAAAATGAAGACCTTGTAACTATAAAAGAATTACAAGAAATAATAGGTGGATTAAAAAATGGAAAATCTCCAGGAATCGATAAATTAACAGCAGAGATGTTCAAGATCAAGAATCTAGGAAAATCGGGAACAAAAATATGATTGGAAATATACAACATTGCGTGGAGGGAAGAACAGATTCCGGGAGATTGGAAAACAGCCTTAATAGTTACAATATATAAAAAAGGCTGTAATAAATATCGAGGAATAAATCTACGAGAAAATTATAGACAGTAAGTTGAGATCGCTGATAGAAAAGAGAAGAATCACTGAGTGGATTTAGAAGAGGTCGAAGCATCCAAGACCACATATTTACGGTGAAACAGATAATCAATCAAAGTTCTCACAACAAGAAAAAGAGGTATACCTTATAGGATTTGTAGATATGGAAAAAGCTTTTGATAAAGTTCCAAGGGAGAAGTTATAGAAAATACTAGAAGGCAGAGGAGTCAACCACAAAATAATAGACATAATTAAAAACATCTACAAAAATAACAGAAATTGAGTAATATACAAAAATACAACATCAAAACAATTTTCAACACAAGAAGGATTAAGGCTTGGAGGGGCACTAAGTCCATTATCATTTACAATTTTCATTGATGAAATGATTAAAAAATCGTCAACCAAAATAGCAAAACTACATGTGGGAGAGACGTTTAATAGAGTGGATATATCAGAAGCAGCTTTTGCAGATGCTTTAATGATTATTGCAGGTAAAGAAAGGGATTTACAAAATAATATGGAAATCTGGAAGACAGTATCTAAAGAATTTGGAATGACGGTCAATCATAGTAAAACCAAAGTTATGGATATAGGACAGAAACAAAAACAGTTAAACATACAATTAGACGGAATAAAAATTGAATAACAAGTGAGAAGATATAATTACTTGAGAATAGAAATGGAAGAAAAAGGAACGCAGAAAGTCGAAATTAACAATAGAGTACAAAAAACGATGAAACTTTACCACACGATAAATTCGACATTTATAAATAAAAAAGAAAGTTCCAAAAAAACAAAGATGTATTTAAAACAATCTACAGTCCAATATCAATATTCGGGTGTGAAACTTAGGTATTAACAAAAAGACAAAAGATTAAAATACAAGCAGTTGAGATGTCACAAAGAAAGATAAATTGAAAAATACGAAAATAAGAGAAGACCTTGACATAGAATCAACACTTAAATTTATTGAAAAGAGACAATTGAGCTGGTGGGGACATTTACATAGAATGAATGACACAAGAACAGTTAAAAAAGTATGGCAATCAAAAATCCAAAAAAGAACGAAAAAGAGAAGACCAAAACAAACATGGGATAGTGTTATGGTAAGCATACTGAAAGAAAAAGGAAAAACATGGTCGGAGGCAAAAATAATGGCAAGAGATAGAAAGCAATGGGCTGAATTTGTACATGGATAAAATTGTAGCTGGACCGACAAAGCATCGAGGAAAAATGGATATATATGTCTTAAGCATAATGTAATATATAATATATATTATTATATATATTAGGTATTATATATTATTCAACACTACCCACCTCTGAACTGTTGAAAAATACCATCACCTTCAATGCCATAAAATTTTACAATTGCCCAACTTTAGAATTGAACGCACTTATAGTACATAGGTGCAATAAGTTCGGAAGATTTACAAAAAAGGCATTATTTCATGAAGTAATTGTACATTGTATATTAAACTTTTGAGTTACATTGTCAACTTAAGAATTATATGACAATTTTATATTCATTACTCACTAATTAACTTTGTCGCTTTGTCTATAAAGTTTTCAATGATAATACAGCATATTTTTCTCTCCAAAGTTTCTTATATCTTTTTTATTCAAAACTCCTCTAAATACCTACTGGCTATTCCTATAAAACCAACTTTCTAATATCTCTCCATTGACACAAATTGAGTGGTTGAACTATCTCATTTCTGCCATCTACAACACCACTACCACTCATCATAAAAACTGTTCAAACCGAACATCTTAAACATTCTCCAAAAACCATCTAGACTTCGATTTTTTTCCATATTTTCAGACTAAATCATCGATATTTATACTTTACAGTACATCTTAGACTTTTTTACGAATCTTCTGTTTTTATCCTTTCCTCAAATAGTTCAGAAAGACGAAAAAAAACCAGTTGATGCATACAAGTAGACTCACATACACTTATTTGAAACACAAGTAGCAGTCAATAATAAGCATAATCAATGCATGTACAGGATTGTAGTCTGCGGTCTTCTGTGGTTTTCCCATATCCTAATTAAAGTAATGATTGTGGATTCCTCATTTATTAGCCAGATTAGTCGATCGGGAATAGACGACACAGATACAGCTATCCCTACGGAATTAGAATAATAAGAAGATTGTTAGATCTGAAGAAGAATTGAATACAATAAGAAAAGAGATAATGTAATATTTGGTGTGAAAATACGGATTTTATTTAGAATTGCTAAAATTTGATTGATTGATCTCGGCATAATATAATTATGGCTATTAAACACGAGTGTGGCTATTTATTTATTTGTCTGAATTAGCTGAATCCATGGAAATTTCAACTTCTGAAAAAGTATAATAACAGATATCATTTTTTACACATCCATAAATGCTTTTTTTTCAAGCTCGCATGATTTCTCTGAATTTGTCACGCGCGCACGGAAAAAGCCTATTTTTTAAATCCATAATAAAAAATATTATTAGCGACGTGGTGTTGCGTTTGTTCATTCATTAAATTGTTCTTTTGAATCCGAGATATTGTGGGAAAGAATATGAAATTTGTAAGGAATGTGGAAATTGAATTTAATTAAATTATTTTTTCGTGCATCTAACCTAGAAATGAACTGGTATTAATATAAATTTTTTGTGTCATGTCATATATTATTTTGAAACTGAGCCTTTGTACTTAGATCATTGAATTTGAGAGGCATTTTTTGTCAGAAAATAAAGAGAGAGAAAAAAATATTGTGTTGTTACGAGCGGCAGATAAAAAACGAAAATTGTTGTTTTGAAAGACGGCTGGACCGTTGGATGGAGAGGCGCATTTACGCAAACTTAATTAATTACACCGGTCAACAAATTTTAATTTTTTTTTGCGCGTGGGTTTTACTTGATATGTTTTGATTATATAAGCATATATATATAAATTATTGTTAGTCTTATTTATGTCGGTTAAACGGTATTAATGATTGGATATATTTTTTCGCTACCCTTGTGCAATGAAATAATTGAAGCCGTTTCAAATGAGTTAGATTTTACGTTACCATTATTTTAATGATAAAACCCAGCTTTTTGTTTCATAACTTTATACTTACTTTTAAACCGCATCGTTCCATCCTAGCACATATGAATTATTAATGAGAATAAGCTATTTATCATGGTTAATTAAAATTTTTGGCTGCACTGTTTGAACGTTCAATTCTTCAAGATAAAGTCTTCTCATTTCCACTTAACTCTCATTACAGCAAAACTTGCTTGCAGATTTGCGTTTGCTTCCCTCGTTATAATTTTAAATATATATATATATATATATATTTCAGGCTCGGAACCACAGGCGCTGCCTTCCTTAAACATTTACGTGCTAAACTGCTAAATTGTTTTAAACCTCAAGTCTTAATTTCTTCATATGGATGCAGATGGCAATGCGGGTAATACTGCAGACTTTAATTTCTATAATGAATTTACCGCCGACGGCAAATCTTTACACCTTCCTACAATAGAGTATTCTAATTTTACCAGATTTTTTATTTTTTCATTTATTTATTGATCGTATTTTTATATTCCACAAATTTTTTTCAAAAAAACAAATTCTGGAACAAGAAACTCCAACAATTCAACAGTTGGAACCTTCAAATTACCGCCGATCGATTAAGGGTAAAATTTTACATATCTAATTTGCGAAAAGAACTGTTCTTGTAAACAAAATGGCAGACTAGAAAACTTATTAGCCTACTTAAAAAACCGTAAACGTTTCTAGTATAAGATGTGTCCGTAAACAGTTAAGTCTACAACTTTTATAATTTCATTTCGCAAAAGTTTCGTCAACATACGAATAGTTTATTCAGGCCGTAGCGACTCCTTAAAAAAAATATTATTTCAGGAGAGTTTCCGAGTGTTTTTCTTTCCAATATTCTCGAGGATCAATTTGATTGATGTTAGGCAAACACGTGGCTATGTAAATATTTAAACTTCTAATATTCGGGGTTGGAATATGCAGTGGATAAAGAAACGTGATTCATTTTCCTGCTCCCGCGATTTTTTTGCAGGAAGTTTTTTTACAAAATGAGAGGTTTTTTTCCAAAAGACACCGATATTTTTTTAGCATTTATTATTAAAAATTAATTTCTAGGAATGGGAGCAATGTATTTCAGATATTTAGGCTATTAATAAAATATGTTACTTTTTGAAGGCCGTTGAAAACATTTGGTTATTGAATTTAAAAAAAAATAATAAAAAAATTTGTATTCGCTTTACAATAGTGTAATTTTTTTTTGAAAATCGACTCTGTGATATTCTATAAATATCATTACCATACATTTATTGATTTTTTTTATACAAAATCAACTTTTACAACTCATCAAACTTTGATTAGTACGATAATTATATTGGCTTCATATTTTTCCATGGTAACCCACCGTTCAACTACGATCCATATCGAGTTTCAATCATTGTTATTATAACGACAAAAAAAGACTGGAAATGATGACAATGATTTGTGGAATAAATTCAAACATTTTGGCAAATAAATGACTGAAAAATAACCATATTTTTGGGGTATGGGATTAATAGCGATGCAATAGAGCAAATATAGTAATAAGGTTGGCGTATTTTTCTAAAGAAGTGTAAAGTACGACCAGAAATTTCAGAAGATCATAAATCACCAACTACTTGAGTTATCAGCAGGCGGTCGTTTCTACCTGCCCTATTACTTCTTCGAACTGCTGACTTCAGCTGATGCTTTATATGTTCCAAGTTTTCAGCCAATAAATGCGTAAAACTTCTTCAACATATATTCTTTTATAGTGGCTTCGGTGTCATTTGAACATGGTGCTTTATCTATTCTTCGACTGTGGAAGCTGGCATTATCCATGACGATAAAACTGTTGGGTGGAATATTTGGTATGCGTTTATTTTGGAACCAGTCTTCAAACACAACGGAATATTAGGTAGGTAATGACTAAATGTTTAACTTTCTCCCTTTTATTTCTGAAATTGAAAAGCGGTCAGTTCTTAAAACGGTCTTATTTTCCAAATCTGGTAGGTAATTTATTAATCTCGTTAATAGCCAATTAGTGGACAGGTAAGTAAATTTAATGATTAACAACACATTCAAACAGATTTTTTATTATCAAATAAATTCAAATAAGTACAAAAATTTCAATAAAAGCCAAAAATAATGGAGAGTTATTAAAATGCCAAACTATTCCACCTGGGAATTTTTTAAGGGACACACACTTTTATTGCTTATTTATAATAATAGGGGTCGTCGGGCTTAATATTGATTTACGGCCTTCTTAGATTTCTGGTTTAACTTTACCTTCTGTGGCTCGCGTCTTTATAAATGTTTATTTGAATATTATTTGATTATTATTTGTCAAACATTTCTGTGTCAAATTCTCTTCCAGAATTATTAATTAACCCGTAGGAAAATGTCGAGGTTTTCTCGAAATAGCATAAAATGAAAATACGTAAAACGGAAACTGGTTGTTTTCATTCTAAATTTTGTCATAATTAAATCAAACACAGGCCAGAGTTAACGTAAAGTTAAATTTCCACTCTATGCAATAATGAAGCAACGTTAGTGAAATTACAAGCGTAGAAGACAAGCATCTTGCATACAAATGGGAAGTTTTAACAAGGTTTCTGCTAAAATATACTTCGCGATAAATTAGTACAAGAATTATGGGTAAAATATAGGAAAGATTCATAATATTTTATTAATTAAACTGAATTTTTTGAATTATTCATGGAGCATTCGGATTAAATTGAGCAAAACAGAAACTATGAGCGTGAGCAGAACCTTAAGCTTCAACATTAATCTCGACATTAGTTAAATACTTGCCTTGTTATTATTTTTGTTCAAGAATAATTATCTTTTAATTCGACACTTTCAAAACATTCTAACAAAATTTCTTTTGCTCTTATGGAAAGTATTATCTCGAGCTATACGCTTTCGTGATTTTGTCAGAACAGCTCTCGTTTAATTGCCAATGAAATTAAGTATTCGAAAATAGCCATGTTGTCAGCTGATCACGGACAACCTTCAGAAAGATGGATGGAAATAGTATTTTTTACTGATTCAAATATAAATCGAGAACAAAAGTTATATTAATTGGTTTTGGTAAATTTGTATACTAGTGTCTATTAATTGGATACTATAATAATTTAAAAGTGTAAAAAAGCTATTGTTATGAGTTTTATCGTGCTGTATTATTCGGTTTGAGGTTATATTAGAATTGAGTTTGAAGGTTGTCCGGTGACAGAAATTCGTCACGATGACGTACGTGGAAAAGGTCAATTGTCTGTAAATGTTGTTAATAATGAAGTTTACATAATCTAGAAAGTGTATCCAAAAACTAATGTTAACAGAATGAAACAAAATCAGTTCGGCCCCTAAACAAACAAAAACATAGTATTATCTACCACGATAGTTGTATAAATAATGGGGTTTAACACAAAAAACATTCTTCAACAAATACGAATATACTAAAGCAACACAAACAACAAGAATCGCTACTTTACCCGGTTTATTTTGAAACGCGAAAGGGCATCCAAGCGAACTTGAGTACATATTATATATAAATTTCTAGTTACATGTCCACACTTTAATTTTAATATCACGTATATTTTGATCATCTACATTTAGAATAGCTAATTTTTCGCTTGCTGTTATGTAGGATTTTAAAAATATTTTGATATGCGTGATAAGTGGAATTTATCGGTAATCAAAGTCCTTTGTTTGGATCTTCAACATTTACCAATAATTTATAAATTCTTCTTCGATGTTTCATGGTAAATGCCTACTGCAAGCATCATTTTTTACAATCATGCGTCGAAGTTCGATAGTACTTGATTGATTGATGTTTCGGCACCATCAGACAGAGGGTAGAGACCTCGGCACCTTAGCCTTTAGGCTTTTTATGCTCTTGGTTATACCGTTCATGTGAAGAGACCAGTAGCCCTTATCAGGCTCAACAGTCTTTTCACTATGTCCTTCTTGGAGAAATCCTCCCTCGGATACTCTAGTCTTCGGCATCTATACCTCCAAAGAGACAGTGCTTCACAATCGAAGATAATGTGAGAGACTGTTTCTTCCTCTTCCATGCACAACCGACAGATAGGTCTCTCCCTATATATGCAAATTGTATGCATGTGCTTCCTTAGGGTACAGTGACCGGTGAGTAATCCCATCACTTTCCTTATGCTGAGGTTTAATATTCCGTTAGTCAGTGACTCCGACGGTTTTTTGACAAGGAGTTTGCTGTATTCCTGTTTTGGCACGTTTCTTCGGTACGTCTGATGTTTAGTTTGAATCCACCGAGATGTACAACCACGTGATATTCCAAATACTGGTTCAGGACCAGTGAATGCAGTTTCAGACCCTAAGCTGTCTGCCTTTTCATTGCTTACAATACACTTGTGCTCTGGTACAGTGGTACCCACTTAAGAGTTACTCTATTATGGTCCCAGACCAGTCTAGATCTGATCTGGGGACATGCTAAAGATTTCAGTGCTTCGCCTCGACAATGAAATGCTAGCCGCGGCAGTAAATCTATTACTTCTCTGCCGAGTTAAACAAATAACTATTAATGACTAAACCTTCCAATTTGGAAGTTAACTTTTTTTTCCGAGATACTTTTATAATATTCAATAGTTTCGTTCTTTATCCCATTTTAAAAATCAATAAAACCCATTACAAAACGTTGCTGATAATATAATTTGGTAGCAGTTCTTTCCTTCTAATAAAATAGATAGCTAAGGAACATAAATATTTCTTCTTGACATTTATCAACTTCAGTTCACTGAAAAGAATGAAGCAGTAATGGAAGCGAAATGGTCTTGTGCTTTTTCACCATTTCTATTATTTATTAAGTAATTATCTCCAGAGATACACTGTTGAATAACGAAAGTATAGTTGTTTTCCGACTTACAAACACAAGATGTTCCTATAACTGAGTAATTTTCAACTTAATTTCTATAAAAAGCTATAAAGGCAGATAAACAACTGGAATTCGATAACCCAAAAGTAAGTTAAACCATCAACTTTAGAAAGAAAAACAAATAAAATGATAAATGTGTTAAGTTTCCCCTAATGGTGAAAAATATGTTATCGATTTATGTTGTTCGGGCGTATTTACAGAAAAAAAAACCAAGCACTTTAAGTGGATTTCCTTCTGGAGTCTAATAAGTAATGAATGATCTGGGTCATGGCATTTTATTTGTTTTGCCTCTTTCTGATGATGTATACTCCCAAGGAGACAGTTTATTCCTTGCAGGAGGTAGATAATTTATATCTTAAAAGGGAAAACGACGGAAAATGATCTTATCAGTTTGTGATCGGTTTTTTATACTTACGAATCTTATCGTGACTCTAGTAAAAAATGTGGTTTGAGTAAATCATACACAGGGTGTATGTCCGTATAAAAGTATGAGTCTTTCCTCAGCCTACTCCCTTCCGAGATATCACTCCTAAAAAATGCTGAGTGAAATTTAGTTTTTATTTTATTTCTCTAAACAATAGGGGTCCCAAGATAGAACCCTGCGGAACGCCTGACGAGGCCTTAGATTCAGCATACTTAAATCCATGAATCTGAACAAACGATTGACAGAAAAAGCGTTAAGAATATTAAAATGGTTATCTAAAACTTGACCTTGATAAGACATGTCCTGTGCGATTCTTGAAAAATTGCGTTTGTTGTTTACAAAAGACCAACATTTCGATGGAATAGTAGATATTTCATTTTCGGATTTGTTAATAAATTTTTTGTATGATTAATTAATTAATATCACTTTTTATTTAAGATCTGACAAGTTTTAATTTAAAATAGGCCTGTAGATCGTTTTCTTGTATAACCTTAAGCCAAATCAAATACGTTTTCGTGAATTTTACTTTTTTTGTGTGATCCACATAATTATTTTCAAATATAAATTCTTTTTTCTTGTCCTCTTTTTTGAAAATTATAACATTCATTCTTTAAAACTTACACGTATCTTTAAAAATTCTTTTAGAAGCAGTTTTTTTATTATATTCAGTCGTAAAGTTCATATTTTTTTGTACATGTTATCCGATAACCTTTTTTTTCCAAACGGAAATATCACAATAAAAAGGAAAAACCAAATCGACCTTCAATAACTGCCATGATGCATAACAACAATAGCTCGAACAACGCAAGCACGTATCTACGAAATCGACATCAGTGATGACCCAGCAAAAGACGATAATCGAAGGGCTGTGTCAAGCTAATAGCCTTTCGTTCCAGTTTAAATTCATAGCAGACCCGCAAGCCGAAATAGAGTCCGGCCCGACTATGGCTCGGCTAGCAGACCGAAAATTTTATTCATAAGCGCAACTATATCCACTTTCCATAAAGCTAAGTATTATTGGAGGTCTTTGGTACAATATTATAAATAGTATTTCAAAAATCACCATCGATCCAATATGTGCAAAAAAAACCAGACACGGCTATTTCTTCTGATGACTCTAAGAATAAGCAAGGTGTTGGTTGCACAGTTACCTCTTCAAAGACAAATAGATTACCATTTCTTCTTCCCAAAGCATGCTTCATACACACAACATAATTGGAGGCTCCAGCAAAAGCTATCAGAACATTAACAATATGGACCGATTTATATAAAATATGCCTCCATTATACTTTTATTCTAGTCATTATTTCTATTTTTTGCAGATAAACTCATAAAATACCTTCGTTACATAGTGATATTTAAAATGTATAATTAGCCGTACAATGGTAACAATTTTTGTGCAGTAAAATAATGTCACCTGTATATTTACGAGACAATTAGAATATTGTGCACAGCGCGCATCGACGCATAAAATTTTGGTTTAATGGTACACAAACAATTTAATGTAATTGTTATAGGCGAGAGGGGTTTTCTATTTTTTAAAATAAATAAAAAATCACCAGTAGTATGACTAATTAAATTACGAATATGTACGCCACTGTAGACCAGTCGACCGAAAAGAGAAAGTTCAATTACTCACAAAAGGGCTCAAAATCGTGATGTAACACGACAGGAGATCAACTTTGACACTTGAGAATGTGTTCTACATGTGTCTGTAGGCACTGGAAAGTGATAATGGGGGTTTTGGATACTTCGTAACTTTCCCAGAATGAAGGGGTTGAGTTCTTCTGGAGATGGTCGTCTCGACTCGACTCGACACGAAGGTAATCTTGATAATCTATGACACGGTGACCGCTGTCGAAAGTTTGTGCGTGCTACTGTGAATGGTTTGATGAGAGATTTAATTATCTAGTTACCTCCACAACTACAAGTTCAGTGTGGAAGGTTGAAGGACGTTAAACTTGGATTTATACGTACAAAGTCACCCTTAATACTGAAAATGTGAAATGTTAGGATGAGAGAACGGTTATGAAGAGAAAAATTAAGAGTCAAAAAAGTTATAGTAGGAACAAAAGAATAAGTAGCCAGATTCCGTCACAATCCTGATATAAAGAAGACTTGCAAAAGTGTTAGGTTATGAGAACGTCAAAACATTAGCCTGCGGCTCAATGTGATATCCTGAGTTTGCTCTGAACTAATAAAACTTATCCCATCGTCTCGGTTTCAGTTTTGAAAAACTCGAAACCAATAAAAATGACACAACCCGCAGAGATATTTTGCTCTCGCAAAACAGAATGCGGATGAATTAATTGCTGCGGAGTGCCCTTTCTAACGTACGAAGACCGGGACAGAGAAGGTATTAAAAAAAACTTGTTCAATACAGATTTTTAGGTATTTCGGCATTAAGAGAACGTTTTGACAACTCCAAGAAGCGAGTTGTTTACTACCATTCGTAAACGACTGAGATTTGCTCCTTGAGGTCCAACTTTAACTCGAAATCACCGTAGAGCTGGTATACATTTTGCCAGGGATCATTCCAATTGGCTGGAGGGTGGATGGGAACATGTTTTTTTATTCACAGATGATGTTGTCTGTACTGAAGTGATGCCTCAATGTTTGGAGCAGAATCAGTAATGGTCTGGATAGGTATTTATCTGAATGAAAGCTAGATTTGATATGGAAACCTTGAATACATATTGGAGATTTTATATCAACAGCAGCTAGCAACTAGCCCAGTGTGACACCCCCTTTACGTTAGTTCTGTTGTTAAAGTTCGGTTTACTTAGAGACAAGTTATTCAATGAATCTTTTTGAGTTTCTTTTATTATTCTATTAGTTCACTAAGCCACTGAAAATATTTTTGGTAAATAAATAAATAATCATTATCATAATTTACTATTCAGATCAGATTTAAAAATGGTCTGTTATAAAAAAGCAATAATCGTTCTTTCAATACATATTTACATTCACTAGAGGTTGATTTAGGTTATATCCGTTTTTAAGATCTAATATTTTGAATGTATCTTCAAATCAATATAAAGTTGATGCATTTTCAATTTATTTTTAACGATCTGTTCGAATCCATTATTTGATTACAGTGAATTTTAATAAAAAATATTTATAAATAAACCGAACGTCGAGTTTAATTACCAAACTGTACATTTCTTGAAATTCAGTCCAATTATGTGAAGTTTGTATAAACTAAAAATCCCAACCAAACAAGATCAACAGAAAATTTCCTCGCTTTTCGGCATCAACCACTTGTCAAAATAAGTGCCAATCTCCAGAGTCTCGCCATAAAACCCTAACTTTAGACTAATTTATGAATCTTGGTATCAGATAACAATAATCAACCATTTTGCTCTCCGTAATTTCATTATCGCCTTCTTTGCATTCGTTTCGCTCCGTACTCGTTACGTTTCCTCTCTCACTTTTCTAATCGAATTAATTGAAAATTTTAATGGTGCATGAAAGAGGAAAATCCGATGTTCAATTTCGTGATTTAGTGTGTATGAAAAGACCTTCGCAACCAAATTAATTTTAATCTCGCAACAATTTCTCACGAAGCATTCCAGTACATATTTTCAGTATAATATGAAAAAGTATATTCATAGATATTTCGTACCAAATGAGATGAGTCCCTAATGGGCCATATCGAGCCCCTCTCTTTCTTAGAAGAGGTTAAGTGTTAAGTACCTAAGGAGTCATCTTTGATAGCACACCTCACATATATTATCTCGAAAGCAGCAAGTCTCTCTGAACGTACCACAGGCGTGGGGTCTGAAACCGAAAATGATCTACTGGCCATATCTAACGAATGTCAGACCCATTATTACCTATGCTTAACTGTTTTGATAGAACAATACAACGCAGTAAAGGACAAAAGCGAAGTTGCAGAAAGTACAGCGACTAGCCTGCATATTAATCAAGAGTACAATGAGAATGTGCTCCAGCGCAGCCTAATAGGTACTACTAGACCTCTACATCTACAAGTCGAAGGATCGTTCTGGAAAATGTCTATATGTTAACTCAGGCTAAATCTTTGGAGCCCAGTGATCCAACTGAACATCTTGAGATACTTTAGGTTGAAGCAACCCAATCCATGAAGATGAGAAACTGGATTTCGAACTCACGTTACCGTTAATTTTAGATTGGACCATTAATTACGGACCACCCTTTATACTTAAGTCAGTAAGAAATGTGACAATTTTGTTTTAAATTATTATCTTGATTGCAAGCTACAGACGATCTAACCTAAAATCTTGTACTTACATCTCTAGCAACTTATCACGTCCTAATTTGTAAAAGATAGAAAACACGCAGACAAGAAACTCGAAATGAGATTATGTTTTAGCGGCTATAACATGACTTTAAAGCCAATTTCAAATTCAAATCGTTTTCTATTTTGGTTTTTATTGTCGTGATTCAGCAGCAGCGTATTATAAAGTACATAATTACCAACAGAGTTGGCGGGTCAGAAAATTATTCATAGCTTTCCACAACAACGAAAAATAAAAAATAAAACAGTTAAAGTGTCTTGAGTACGTGTTTTTGTTCTAGTGGAATATTACTACCAACAGATTAGCTTGGTGGAGATCAATAAGTAAACTTCCTGGATTATCCATATTATTCTAAAAAAATTGCATGTTTAGAAAACTTATGAACTCCAAAAAATAATAAATTAATTCCACTGATTTAAACCACACTGTATAAAAAATGTTTTCAATGCCGTATTGCTAAGTATAATTCGACTATTGCCTGTTTCGGAGGTATAATATCAAAAGTAGCATATTTTATTGGCAATGACTTGGTCATAAATCGTTGTGACACATGAAACTAGAAATCTGAATTCATCATGACAATGACATGCGAAAAAGGCATTTTAGATCTTATATCATTTAAGTAGATTGAATTAATAGGTTATTTAATTTAGAATACGAACCAATATTGTATATGTTTTCTAATTTTTTAACACAATGGATTATATTTCGTAAAATAAATCAGTTGGGTTTTATAAACAACTTCATAGAGAAAACAGAGAGTGGTAAATCTGGTGACCTGGGTAGCCACTCAATGGGACCTCTCCTTCCAATCCATCTATTTGGATAATTATTGTCTAGCCAGTCCCTGGACAAAAAAACGTGAAAATTGTAAGATATGAATTTGAAGAAGTGGATAGAGTTAAATATCTGGAAATAACAATAAGTAGTGATGGGGACAGAGAGTCTGAGATAAGGGAAAGAATCGTTGCAGCAAACAAAGCATTTCAGGATAACAACAAATTATTAAAAAATAAAATAATTAGCAAGAGCGAGAAAATAAGAATATATAACACAATAATCAGACCGGTGATGATGTATGGGGCAGAAACATTAACTATGAATAAAAAACAACAAGAGGATATGAGAATACAGGATCGAAAAATACTCAGAACAATATTAGGACCAAAAAAATAGGTTAAGAATATGGAAGAAGAACAAACATGGAACTTTATCAAGAGATAAAAGAAGACATAATAAAAAAAATTAAGGAGCAAAGATTAACATAGTTGGGACACATATGGAGTGCAGGTGAGAAAGCAATAATATACTCAATGGTAGAGTAGAAGCCTTGTAGTAAGAGAAGAAGGGGAAGACCCAGGATAAATTGGTTGCTGGAGGTAGTAGGTGATCTCAAGAAAATGGGAATTAAACACTGGGAAGAGCAAACTCAGGACAGGAAGCAATGGCTAAAAATGGTAGAAAAAATATGAAAAAGGAAATGTGGTCTGATCCACCCTCACAAAAGGATCTAGAAAGCTCGTAAGAGCGGCGCTACTCCTACGGGAGTTTTAAGACACTATAGATATATATAGTCCCTGCTACTGCATAATGGGGAGCTGCTCCATCTTGCTGGAGTGCACACTATCATAGACCTAGATTGTCATCGTCCTCCTGTTGGTTCTTGAGTTCATGAACAATAAATTAAGGACATCGAGGTACAATGGATTATATCTCGTAAAAGGAGGTCGGTTGAGTTTTATAAACAACCGACATGGTAACTTCATAGAAAAAAAACAGAGAGTGGTAAATCTGGTGACCTGGGTAGCCACTCAATGGGACCTCTCCTTCCGATCAATTTAAAAAGTGTCAAGAACAATTAAAGACATCGAGGTTCATTTTTATCCGTTTCAATTTCCTATTATGAACTAGGAATATCCTAATATCCCTGCTCAAAGCGTTTCTCAGGATACTGAATGTAACAAATCATTTTAAAAAGTGATTTTATATTGGTTGATTATAGTATAGTATCATTCTTCTTTTGTAACTTTTCTGATAAAAAAAATCTTGTAAAAATGAGGGTAATTAGTTATTTAAAAATACCAAATGTAAGTCTGGATATAATTTTTAAAAAGAATGGGTCGTTTCCCATATTTTCTAAAAATTAATCAACCCATATAAATCGCTAGTCTTGAAAAATTATTGTTATGAAGGCGTCTTCTTTTTCAACATAATTTAATTATTGCATTTAACTTTGTAAAGTTTTATTTATTTCTATCCCTTGAAAATCAGAATCAATATTTGTACAAAAAAAGGTCCGACGTAACTGGATTTAAATATAAATATCTGCTATTATCTTCATCGATTTATTATCAATTGCTCATTAGGTTTGTATTTCCAATTTCTTTTAAATTAATAAACGGATTGAGCGGACCTACGGTTGTGTGGCTATTCAGAAGCTATAACTATATTAATTCGGTGACTTACTCTTGAAAGATTTCCATTGATAGTAGTCAGAAAAATAATAATTCTTGATAACAGACAAATAGATTTTTAAATTATATTCAGGTTCATTAGACTCGTATTTAACATTTTAGAATTAATAATACTTTTCATAAAATTTTTTTAATCAGAGATCAATAAGAATATGATACTCCACCTTTTATACAAATTTTATTATCCCTTCAACATCACGTTGAAGTTTGGAGTTTAACTAGATAACTTTATTTACGCATTAGGTATCACTTTGATATTCTACACTTAATTAATGTATCCCTAATGAAAATGTATTTCAAAAATACTCATTTAATATACCTTTGCATCACCAAAGCTGTATAGGACCAAGCTTACCTGAAACAAACGTATTGTGTAAACATTAGAGTCAAGTTACAACCTGAAATATATAAAAACATTAAATTGTCATACTATATGTAGTAACTTTTTTGGCTAGTAACAAAAATGCACATACACAAGGGCAGAACCGAAACCTTTCATGAGACATACCCAGAACATAATCGAGGATATTCGTTAGAGCCTTCGAAGAAGAATATCTCAGATATTAGCAGGTTTCTCTCAAAAATCCATTATCAGACTATGAAAAGCTTTAGGGCCCCACGTTGGGCGCCAATTTGTTTGCTCGGGCGCTAGTTAGAGACCACTCAAGAATTATGCCGACATGTCTTATGGTCAGGGTTGGGAAATTGGAAGTGGCTAATGATACGTCGAACGGGCATTGTAGAAGGATTTGCGATATAAAATAAATTTTAGAAAAGTGGAAACATATCGATAGGCATGTTACAATGTTTGTGTGAAAAGCACGTTTAATTAACATTTTGTGCTATAATACGGTTCCAGAAACTGCTATTGCGGCAATTTAAAATAACTGCAAATATGACTTGTTATCGTGTCATCGAAAGTTTACGCGAATATTTCGCAAAGTAAGTAGAAATTTCTTGGGTTGGAATTTACTTCCAGACATACAAAATTTTCGCGTGTAAAGCAGAATATGGCACAACATTGCAGTTAACACCTGAAAAGTGCCCTTACTTATTCCCTTTACCGACTTCCTGCAACCTCAAGATAATAGATTCATTAAAGTTGAGAGTTATGCCCCAATTTTCACGGAACCATTTGCATAATATGCACACCAATTAAATCTAATAGTATCTTATTCGTAATGATATGCCTTCTCCACGGAATTAAATCCATGTTAATTTGTGGACTGCGGCTCCTATGTAAATTAGACGTTTGGGTTACAATCACACACACACACCAAACATTATACAGTAAACGCGGGGATTTTCAAAATTGTGAGACACTTGACTAAAACAACATGACACTAAGAATTCCCATAAAAAAACACTCACTCGGCTTGAATTTTAAGTGATTTTTATGTACCTAGCTGCGTCCCTACACAATGAATTTTATGCAGATGCGTGCCTCGTTCCATTTCATTTGAAATGATATTGTTTTTAAAGTGTCTCATTTTAAACCATTCCCATAATTCACAAATAAAAGTGAATTAAATTGCAGCAGTTGATGAATTTTCCAAAAGTCAAAGAAAGTGGAAAATAATAATAGTAACCTTTCAAATAACTTTTTTTGAAGCACTGCAAACAGTCAGCATATTTGCTTATCTCTGAATGTGTATCTCAAAATTAACTTAAAAAGTATTCTGTATGGGGTCCTGCTATACAACGGAGAATTATTTGTTTAAGTAGTCCTCGAACTCCGTATATATACTAGGACGAATGCCAACGTTTAAGTTGGGCGAGATCCCATTATCTATTTAGGTATTTACTATTCCAGTTTGGAAACAGAATTTAATTAGTGCAGTAGAGATATTCAAACAGTCAGGACTATTGCAGGATTTCAACGATCCTCCTTGTTCTGTAATCTTTATCGGTAAATTACCGAAACTTTCGCAACTTTGAGTTATTATACTTGAGGTTAGTTAGATGAATTGATTAACGCTCTTCCTAATTACTTATCTCTGCAATTAGAATTTTATTGAGTGTAGATGAGAAGTGATGGAGGCCAAATTAAGTTTTGAGGTGACCACAAAATCATCAGAAACAGTTCGGAAGAGGTGAAGACGCAGCACTGTATGTCCATTTTTAATTGCAAGCGTATAACTCACATACTCGTCATTATTGTTAAAAGCCTTTTTCTGAAACTGTCTGAATTATTGTTATCCTTTTGCCTTCATTCTAAGGATCTTCCATTTAGCCTTTTGTTGAGAAACTATTTCATCCTTTTCGTGTGTATTGAACCATTTTGAGACGATGTTATTTTCTATATTGTTTAATATAAAATGTAATGAATTACTCGGTATTTTATTACTTAGATTTAATTTTTGGAACCAATTTTGTACCATGGCATAGGTACTACTTCTTTTTATACTCATCCTTCATGTCCTCTAGTTCCACGATTGATTCTGAAGCTCTGTTTGTCAATTATTTTTCTAGAGACCGTTAAGAAAAAAATATATAATAAGTATAACTATGTTATTGAAGCGAAATGAAATAATGAATAATCGTGAAGCTCTTGGAAACTCAGGTTTTCATTATTTTAATGAGAATCGGGCGAAAAAAAAACAGCTGCATAAAAATAATTATATAGAAGACAAAATGCGTGTACAGAATAAATATGTATATAATAAAAATTTAGGAACAAACTGAAAAACTAACAAATAAAATATGGTTATTGAAAAGGAACAATTTGAAACTATAGCAGGTCGCAAGGTATTCAATGTGACACAACCTTGTGCTTTCTTAGAACCATTTTGAGGATGACGAGCTTTTGCCTTCACAGTGGTTTCCTAGAGTGCCCGCAGCTCTCGTGCAGTAGCATTCGAGAGCTCGTGACAGTCCAACAATCTCAGTTGCGAAGAAACTCGGGAACCAATCAATTCAGGAACCAACTATTGCAGAATTACTAATTAATATTTGTGAAAATCTGCTAGACGGATAATAAGCGAGAAAAAACAGATAACTCATTGGCAACATATTTGAATTATGCAACGGAAAAACAGAAGCAGCTCTGGAAATCGACGATTTCCATGAAAAAATTTCGCATAGATCCTGGACGAGTTATTATCCAAATGTGCTGAAATAAGCCTGGGTAGTATCGATAGTGGAAACTACCGACGATCTTCCCACTCACAAACCTGACAATAGTTCTCGATTGTTAGATGCAGAACAGAAGCTCAAAACATGGTCCGACAAACAATTTTATTCACACTCGATGTACAAAAGCTGTTTGATATTGTTTGGGTCAGAAGTTTTATATTTAATCTAATTAAAACCAACTTCTTGTACTCCTTTATGAAATTACTAGGGGAAAATGAAGATCAGATCATTATCTACAAAAATGGTACTTATGATTTTTGCCGAAAACTCGATAGTTTTTATCAAAAAATGTATTGAACCCAGGCAACCATGAGGCAACCTCTTCATTTTTCCCCTATATACAAATTCTCTTAATGCCATATTTTAGGAGATATTGGCGGAAAACCAAATTTTGGAACTTTGGGACCGGGAATACCCCCCAAAATGGCGATGAAGTGAGTGTGAAATTTCTGGATGTTCAATTACTAGTCCAAACCCTACCCTTCACGGAAAATTCATGGACCGGCAGTATTTTTGTACACTTTGCCTACTTTGCATCCTTCATTTACTGGACTATAGACTAAAGTGTCTAAGGCTAAACTACAGCACTTCAATGAAGACTTTTATCATGTTTTTGAAAATGTTAATAATTAATAATAAATTTTCATCTTTTTTTTCCGTCTCTTGCAGTTTCTCCCTCTCGTCGAAGTATATTCTTAAATTATTAATACTTCTACTTCTTGGTCTGTTTCTGAGTGTTATGGCCGGTACTTATCTTAAAATATTAATTTTTACGTTATTCGTTAACAGTTTTGTTCTTTTCTGTCTGCTTGTACTTTTGCTGCATAAGTTATTACAAGTGAAGTTGTTTTTTATGCTTCAATCTGGCTCTTGCATTCAAAATTCATGCCTAAGCTCACTTTGAACTTAAAATATGCAAGTCTGCTCACAAATCCCCCGATAATTGGAATCATATTAAAGAGATACGTTTTTAAATTTCAAATATATTCACTAAATATTTTATTTTGACAATTTTTAAAAATATTTCTATATAAAAACATTGAATTTTTCAAATTGTACGGTCTAAAACGTGGCCTGTGTACAAATTGACGAATATACACAAACTATATAAATCACAAGTCGATAACATTCCTTTTTCTGAATGCACCTCCCAAATATACATAGCTTTACATAACAAATTTACCTAGGGATGCAATTTCCAACTCTAACTGTTGAATCAAAACAAATTTGGTTCAATCACTATAATACACGTAGCTTGGTAGCAGAGAAAGAGAGAGAGAAAGAGAAAGGGGAAACTCTAAGGCTTCTACATTCACTACTTTATTGTATGTGAGCTTGTAATTGTTAATAATTATAATAAGTTGTGGACTTGTTCACCAACTCCACACTGTATTACATTCAATACCTGTAATTATGGAGTTCTCAAATTTGATGATTTGAGCGATCATCAATTTTCGGTAAATATGTTGTGTAACTAAAAATACATTTAATCCATCGAAAGCTTTTAGTATAGTTACGATATCTAATTTTAATCTATCATAAATGGTAGTTGAGTAATACACATATTGTTAATAAATTACTTGAAAAATTCAACAAAATATTATTCCTAACAGTACTGAAGGTAATTATTAATTTTTGTATTAAAAATGTAATCACACTTTTTTTGTTCTGAAATATTTTGTTACTGAAATTCATACTGGCTAGTTCAACCCATCAAAATGTTGTTAGTTTGGTGTAATTTTGACCCAAATCGCTTACGAATTTAATCGATTGGGCCAGTTTAGTCTTCCTTGTCATTATTATCAATATCTTTTGAAATTATTTTCAGACATGTAGGTAGACTACATACTCTTTCTTATGGTCTATATTTTCCTAGTTGCTTATTTCCTTCATAGTGACATTCTGCTTCTTATTCCATTATTTCAGCATTCATCTCTTTTTTCCTTCTCTGCTCCATTCATCATTTATTATCGTTGCAAATGTTTTTTTCGCCTACCTTCCCGGAAATTCAATCATATGAACACCAAAAATGGGGCAGAAAATTAATAACGCCACAATTTTTGAAGTTTTTCGCCATCTGTCACTTTGCCGTTTCACCAGTATATGTAAAAGTGTTTTGTTATATTTTCCTAATTCGGTAAGCGAAAAACGCTTTACTATCAGCTGCCCCCGACTCACTCGTGTTTCTAATAGTCTTAGGCTGCCCTTGTGTCACAATATACTATAGCAGCACTTTCAATAACTCAGCCATAAAAAGACAATCAAATATACCCGATCTATGTTCTTCCAAGATCTCTTAATCAAATGCTTTCCGGGGAATTTGACCTGCTATCCTCTTAAAAATATAACAGCTTTTTTTGTAAAGTTCGGATATATATGTGAGCGTATTGTTGGAATTCTAATATTTAGTCGACGTATGCATTGAATATTCAACTAGGAGTTTGCCAACAAATTTTACAAGAAGTGAGGTTGTTATATTTGAATTGAGTTTCTTTGGCTTCTTGTTTGTTCACTTACTTTAGTCCTGTATTTGAATAGTTCATAAAAAGGTAGGCATGATGTGAACTGAAAGTACACATTAAGACATACATAGACGAATGGATTTGTTTTACGACTGTTAATGGGCCATGGCAGCAAAATAGGCTCAATTAATGTTTACTGCACACACTTTTCTCCTATTTGAGAGAAAGTCCTACAAGAAAAATAAACTATGTAGGAATATCGCAAATGATCTATTGAGCCCCCTTCGTCTACTACTCAGATCCTAAGGCCGACAATATTGCACTTATTCCTATTATATTTAACTGCTACTCGAAGAAATTTTCATTCGAGTTTTCTCCCAGAAATACCTAGAAAATATTACAAAAGGAATTCATTTTGCACTTCCGTTTAGCTTCATAAGTATTTACAATAAAAGCATAAAACATCTTCTTTTAAGTAGAAAATCTGGTGTATTATCATCGTTAGAAAAGGAAGTAAAAGAAATATTGTGCAGTCTACCTATCTAATGATTTCATAATAACGTGAATATTTTGAGTTTTTGTTTTTATTAAAATGAAACCTTTATTTGACATTTATATTTATATTGTTACTAGAGATGGGTATTATTAATGTTGGAAGTTATGTAAATAACTAGGATATCAACAGCCCTTAGAAAACACTCCAACTATAAGCAATAGGGGAAAGGAACTTAATGCAGCCTACTGGAAAAATATTCCAGGCAAAAAGCTGCTAAATGATGAAATAAATCAATTTAATTTGTTTAAATCTTCATTTTATTTTGAACTAAAGTTCAAATTAAATTAGTGACGCGTTTCGCTACCCACTAGCTTTTTCAAACTAGTGAAGATGCAATGAAAAACTTTTAATTTATATAGTGCCTTAATACGGAATTCTAAGATATTGACAAAAGTATACAGACAGGCAATTTTGAGATTCTTAAAAAAAACCAAACAAAAAAATTTCAGAAAGAAATAAAATTAGCAGTAGATAACGCGAAATCAATAATTAGCGACAAAGAAAAAAATAAATTAATTTTACCCAATCCACAACACCCTGAACTTTATTCATTAATGAAACTCCATAAAGAGGGGTACCCTATTAGACCGGTCGTTTCTTTTTTCACAGCACCTTCATATAAAGTTTCAAAGATCCTCATAGATATAATTTCTAAATATTGTTCTTTCAAACCTCGATTTTCTATTAAAAAATCAACGGAATTAATTAATAATATTCAAGATATAAAATAGTATACCTCCTAAAGAAACTTTAACTCTTGTTGATAACTTACTCACGTATAATAATGTTAACCCTATAATTCATTCTGATATAATAAATTCATTAAAAGTGTGCTTAAATCAAAATTATTTTCATTTCAATGGAGAGATTTATAGCAGTGAAGATGATTTGATTATGGGCCACCCCCTCAGTCCCCTATTAGCAGAAATTTTCATGGATAACATAGAAAAAATAATTCATAAACACCCCCTTAGTAAAAAATGTATATACTGGCACCGATATGTAAATGACATTTTAGCGAGCTTCACTGGCACTACTAGACAACTAGACCGCTTCATTACTTATATTAACTCGATTCGAGCAATATAAAATTTACCGTAGAACATGAAGAAAATAAGTCTATAAACTTTTTAGACCTTACAATTTCAAATATAAACAATAAACATGATTTTTCAGACATTACAATTCATAATAGTTCGGTACACATTCAGTCATAAATTAGCAGCTTTCAACAGACAACAGACTTTTAACAGTCCCATTAAACACTAATAATTTCAACAAAGAACTAAATATCATTAAACAAATAGCAGTTAATAATAATTACGATCCAAACTTAATTGACAATATCATAATTAAAAAGATAAAGAAACGCACTTTAGAACAAGTATATCCTTCAGATAAAAATAAAAATAATCAATTTAAAAGCTTAACATACTTTGGAACATCATCCTTAAAAATCAAATCATTTTTAGAATCTTTAAATATGAATATTTGCTTTAAAACCGATTACAATCTATCTAAATTCATTAAAAATAACAAATCTAAATCCTCAAAATTGGACAAATCAGGTGTTTATAAATTAAAATGTGGTAACGACAACTGTGATAAAATTTATATAGGTAGAACTTTAAGGAACTTTGAAACTAGAATTTCAGAACACAAACGCAGCTATGACAACAACAAATTAGATTTCGACTATTCAAATCATCTATTAACAAACCAACACACTTTCGACTAAAATTTTGAAATTTTGCATGTAGAACCCAAATCCTTTAAATTAAATCTTTTAGAAGCCCTCGAGATTAACAAAAACAAATATTCAGGTAATCTGCTCAACGACCAAATAGATATCAATCATTCCCCCTTATTAAACCTTTTTGCCTAGAAGATGTGATGGTTGTGAATAAATTTTCCAGGCACTATTTTTCAATACCTTTGTAACATTCATAGAATTCCGTATTTAGCCACTTTTTGTACTTATCCCTGTTCAAATATATACTATATAAATTAAGTTTTTCATTGTATCTTCACTAGTTTGAAAAAGCTACTGTGTAGCGAAACGCGTCACTAATTTAATTTGAACTTTAGTTCAAAATAAAATGAAGATTTAAAAAAATTAAATTGTTTTATTACATCATTTAGTATGGATCTTCATCAAGTAAACGCCTCATCTATTCAATTTTACAAAAAGCTGCTCACTACGCTAAATTGTTTTTGGATCTTTAGAAATCTGATCTCAAAGTAATCACTGAAATTCCCATTGGACACTGCTCCCACTCAGATATCTGTAAGTTAGGCAAAGTGGACAATGGAACATTAATGATGCAGATGAGATGGCGAAACACATTATCTGCAGTTTACGTGGATCTCTATTAGGGGATAATAAACTTTCCTAGAAGCCTAGATGTCTTGGACCGAAATGTAGATGTAGGGTATACACAAAAGATCTCTAAGTAGGTCGCAGTGTGGTAAATATATAAATTTCGAATAGAGAACCTCCCCCTTTTTTAGAAGTCTGTTAAAAATGGAAATTTAGAACGGATTCAATCAGTTATGTATGAAAATTTTCGAATGAATTTGGTATATTTTCTCGAAAAAGTCTTTTAAAAAAGCATTAATTTCAAACTGGATATGATGAAAGTTAACTTTTTCGTAAGGTGGACTCGAAATAAAAAAAGTATAATTTTAAAATGAAAATTTGTTAACCAAATTTTAAAGCCGGAAATTGCTCAGTCTTGAATTAAGCAAATTTCGAGCCTTCATCTCTAACAATTATTAACATCCTTGAAAAGTAAGGATAAAAAATATTAAAATCAGGCTATGCGATAATGGTCGGGTTGAAAATTTAATTAAAATTCTGGTGTCAGAATGTCTACGTTTATTCCAAGTTAAAGGAATCGTAACGGTGTTTTAACATTTTTTTATTACAGAATTTTCCAAAATTTTAAAAGCTTTTCACATTTAATTTGACCTACATGCTCCGTTTGCGTAATTTTCTGGTATTTTTATTATTAAAAAAGTTAATAACAAGTTACAAGCAAGATATATATCAAATTCCATAGTCGTGCCGAAATGGTTTTATTATAATTATCAATTTCCACTTTCCAGAAAAAAAAAATTGAAACTTGCTTATCATCAACTATCAGTTAAATGATAAGCCCCGTTAAACGACCGCGAAGCTTTCCAAATTCAACTATTAATTAACAATTAACAATCTTGCGGGATGGTAGACGAGCAACATGGTCAAATTTGGTATTCTTGAGGCGAGCAATCTCAGTGTAGCCCGTCAACGATGGCGACGAACAATTTAAGAGCGTTTAGCGTTAATTGCCGAGGCGGTGGGCGGCTAAGGGCAACTTGTCGGGTGGCGTAGGGCGGCGACACTCTAAACAGAATATAAATTGCGACCGATGAATGGCCATAAATAAAGGGAACGGGCTTGATGTAGATAGTTCTTGTTTGATCTGCAGAATTTGCGTTAAGGCCGCATTAATTTATGGGGCATGATGAACAGTCGCCAATGAGAAAATTAAACGCATTAACAATTTCGAATTTAATTTTGTTGTTACAGATTTAATAACGAAATTAATCGAAAATATCAGACACATTAGTTCGAATGGAAGCCGTTTTTACCATTTAGTTTCATGTAAAAAACTAGTAGAATTGGGATATTCTCCTTGGCCCAAACTGGATAATCGACATTAAAAATATTAGAATATTCACGAAACTAGAAAAATTAACATATGGATGCCGTGGACTTGGATACATTCCTTGGGTGCTACTTTTCATCCGAAAACAACATGGTATACAAATCCAAGTGATACTAAGGGTTGATACGGGAGGGTTAAGAATTGATAAAAAGGTGAAAAAAAAAACAATTAACTCATGTAAGCCGATCGCTAGAGCCAACAACAAACGCTGGAGTGGTGGAGGAGGAAATGGAGAGAAGTATGGAGGAGTATGAGGGCGCGCTAAAAGGAGCGATTGGATGGACCGGAAATTCGGGAAGGTGAACAACTTCTTTACACAGGTGCTCACTGGACATGAGTCGAGAGTGGGGTACCTCCACAAGATTGGGAAAAGAGATACTGAAGTGAGCAGAGAGGTGTGAAGTGGAGGATGATGAGGGGCATATGTTTAGATGCTGGAAGAATGAGGAAGTGCTGAAGTAGTTGAAGAGGAAACAAGAGGAGGTGGTGTATTGGGATAGCATGGTGGAGATAATGTTGAGGGGTGAGGAGGAATGGATGGAGGTAAGTGGAGAGCATGATTAGGGGAAGAAAAGGACACGATATGGCATAAGAGGTAGGGAGAGGACGGCGGTGTGAGCGGAAAGTGTGCGAGGGACCGCCGCCCGTCTCGAAGTATGATAGGGAAGTGATTCCGAGGCGGGGGTAAAGCAAGTTTGAGGTAGGTTTGGTTGGTAGGCATCCCTTTAGGGATGATTCCAACACTGTTTGAGTCCTGAATAGGATCCTTTCGAACATGAGTTTCCGATCTTGACCCGAAAAAAAAATTGGAAAATCACTTACAAAATGAAATATCGCCGCAAAATATATGCCACTAATATTTTTAACATCTACTAGATATTTTTTCCACCTTCTTATCAAACAGCATCCATTCGAAATAATGAAGCCTACATGTGTCATGAGCTACCGGTCTATCCATTTCTTAACGATACTACCCTGAATTAACATTTTAAACCAGCAAATGCTGAATGTTTTTTCATTCCAGTGACGACTTTGGTAAGTATGCAAATCCAAAGCAAATAAAAGGTCTCCCATTGTGAGGCAAGTACCTACCCCAGCCATATATGTTTTATTAGCAAACACATAAATCCCCTAATAAAACAAAGCACTCACTCTACGTGAGAACATTTTTTAATGAACAACTGGATTTTAAAAAAAAAATGAAGGCTTTGTCGTCGTTTCGTTGTGGAAAAGGTATAAGTAATGGAGCGAATTGCTATGAAAGTTAAATGCATGAAGTTCCGGGTTTTATTATAAAATTGTCGGTGCTTATATTTGATAACAACTATATAACTATGTGTTAAAATGATTCTAAAATATTCATCACTTTACTTTAAAAAGAAATTTTCGTTCTGTTAAAAGTTTTCAATAAAAATTGGTATTTTAATTAGTTGACAGTATTTGCAGATGACATCTCCAACTTTTACGGTAGACCTACTAAGCAAAGATAGGAAAACTGTCAAAGCCGTAATAAGTATGTCAACAGGGCATTGTAAGCTTAACAGGCACGCAAAGCTAAAGGGTTTGATGGACGAAGCCCTGTGTAGATTCTGTCAGTTATAAGAGGAAACTGCAGAGCACACACAGTGTGACTGCCTGGCTAGAGTCGGGCTGGATAAGGAAATCTTGATTAAAAGAACCGCACAATAGATCTGAAAAGGTCGAAGTGGAATAGGCCGATTAGCCACCTCATCAAATCTAATCTAATCTAAAGATTATGGAGGTAATGTACGAACACAAATCGAAGCTGCTCGCCTACTTTACGAAATATTTTCAGAACTGCCGCCCATAATATCCCAAGGGACAATATTTTGAGCTTGGAGATTTGGAGCGAATAAAAAAAGGACATTCTAATCTAATAAATAGTGATACCAAATTGGATGTAATAGAAAAACCCTTAAGCAGGTGCATCATTGGATATTAGTCAAACATCGATTATTTTATATCGAATGGAAATAAAATTCATCCCTTAGGAATAATGGCAGTTCGGGAGCACAAACAGTTTTTCGATTTCAATAACTTATTAACGGATGCAGTGGTCCGTTGATCCATTTCTTTACAGAATTCCTAATTCTTCTTCTTTCTCTGTCTTGCGGAATTTTCACTAATACTTAAAAATCCTTTATCGAATTTTCCAGTCTAAATCCTTCAAAACCATTACCATAAAAATGACATTGAACGGTATAAAGATGGTACCAAAATAAAATATTTTATAGGATTGTACTGGCCAGGTACCAAAGATCTATCGAAAAATCAAAACTTGTACAGGTCACCCACAACATAAACAATATGTATGTGAATATATCTATTCCCTCAGGCAAAAGTTAAAGGCAAAATCAAAACGTTTGTCACGATATGGAAACTACAGAACTACTTATTCAATGACAATCAGAAGTTATTTTACATGCAATTAAGGGGAAACAGTAAACAATCACAACCAAAGTCTCCCAAATAAAGATGAGATAACGGAGTACTGGTCTTCTTTATCCAACATAAATCCAACGCTCACTGGATAAGAACTGAGGGGGAAAAATTAACATTCAACCAATGCCTTTCGTTAACTTGACAACAAGCGAGATAACCGAAGCTATAAAGAGCACCAGTAATTGGAAAACACCAGGAGTTGACCATGTTCAAAACTTCTGGTATAAAAAGTTTGACAGTCTGCATGAAGCCATGGCAAGATCATTTTCACATATTCTGCAACATCCAGAAGATACACCACCATTTCTGACACTGGGTTTGACCCACTTGCTTCCCAAAACGCATCAAACTCACGATCCTACGCAGTATAGGCCTATAACATGCCTTCCAACTATATATAAAATATTAACGTCTTGCATTACTAACCGTATTTATAGACATGCGGATCAAAACAACATCTTGTCGGAAGAACAGAAAGGGTGCAGACGAGATCACCAAGGCTGCAAAGAACAATTCATCATCAATTCGGTAATACTAAAACAGGCACAGAAGGAACAGCGCAACATCTACACGCCTTTAGTAGCCTATAGGATAGCGTTCCACATTCCTGGCTTGTTAAAGTTTTGCAAATTCACAAAGTACACCCCACTCTTGTTATTTTTCTTGAACCATCGATGAAGCACCGGCGAACGAACCTTCATTTACAAATAAATAGTCAATACCTCGAAACTGATCAAATTTCTATCCGTAGGGGGATCTTCCAGGGCGACTCCCTGAGTCCACTTTGGTTTTGTTTGGCAATGAATCCACTCTCCAATCTACTTAACGATATGGATTACGGCTTTAAAATCAAAGCCAACAGGAATACTAGCTGCACTGTTTCCCACCTCTTATACATGGATGACATCAAAATATACGCATCAAACCAATGTCAAATTCAACATTTACTTAATATCACTGAAAAATTTTCCAGTGATATACCAATGGGATTTGGATTAGACAAGGGCAAAACCTTGAATATCGAGAAGGGCAAAATTGTTATCGGAGATGTGGTAGTACCTAATGGGAACATTATAAATACCATGCAAAATAGTGAAACCTACAAATATCTAGACCAGAAGCAAGCAAAAACCAAAATAAGAGGAGGTTAACCACTTTATTGAAATCCCAGTTGAACGCAGTAAATCTCGCCAAAGCAATTAACACCTACGCCACACCGGTCCTGACACACTCATTTGGAATTCTGAAATGGACAAAAACAGAACCGGAAGATATTCAAAGAACAACGCGAACCATGATGACCAAACACAAATGTCACCACCCGACATCATCAGTTATTATGACCACACTACCAAGAAAAAAGGGAGGGAAAGCTCTAATGGACATGGTTAATTTACATTACGAACAAATATCCAAACTCCAAACATTCTTCATTGGTAAGGCTCAAACATCTAAATTGCATGAGCTGGTCGCGAAACCAGATAAAAACTATTCCCCCTTAGATCTTCTAAACCCTGATAAGAAACTTGAAATCCTTACAGACAGGCGGTGTGGGCCCAGAAAGCGCTCTATGGTCGACATCATCACGACCTCAATCAAACATATATCGACAAGGAAGCATCAAATAAGTGGCTCTCTGATGGATCATTGTTTCCAGAAACAGAAGGATTTGTGATGGCGATCTAAGACCAAGTAATTAATACCAACAATTACAAGAAATTTGTTATAAGAGATCCAAACATCGTGACGGTACAAGAACAGAAGGTGTCAACAAAGAACAAAAACGATACAACAGAAACTTCGGGATGTTCAGCCATAGCTAACATTGATTACCTACGCAGGCACAATCAACTTTGCAACATCATCCATCAGAAGTTGGACAACAAATTTCTTCTAGTGGAAAATTGCAAAATACACCGATCTGGCAATTGAGGTAGGATAAATGTGGCATGCAGAGAAAGTAGAGGTGGTGCCGGTCATCGTTTCATCTACGGGACTAATCCCCACAACTCTTCAAGACAGCCTCACCAAACTAGGTCTTCACAAAAACACATATATCGGTCTGCAGAAGGCTGCAATTTTGAATACTTGTCACACTGTCCGTAAATTTCTAAATATGTAACTGCTGTGCCTAATCCCATTTTTGTTTACAAACGCTCGGGATAGGTGAACATTACCAGCAAGAGCTTAGCAAAAGTACACTTGAGTTGGAACTGTAATAATAATATCCAAAGTTTGAGACTCGTTTCCATTTTTGATTGGAAAGATTAAAATTAACAATTATCTAACAAACAAAATTCCAAAAAAATGTTACTCAACATTAAAATCCACTTTTTGAATATCTAATTTATCATCGCCTCGTGTTTGATTTGAAGACTACACTCCATTCTAAATAAAGTCTTATTGGAACGTGCTTGGAATTGGGAGTAAAGGACTTAATTAAACTTCCTAATGTAAACACCGTCATTGCGTAATTTATGAACTGCGTGCTCAGAAACTTTTTGCTTCCGAAATAAAGATGGGACATTATTAAAAACAGTTAAATCAACAAAAATCAGATTATTTATAGCAAGCAAGCTGCTGCACGGCAGCTCCCCCAAAAAATCGTGTAAAAACAAAGGGAAGCATCCCATGCGATATTACATTTTGATGTATTAAAAAAATTATTCCACTTCTGTTATAAATAAAAATACTATTAACATCAACTAACGAAATTGTTGTGAGTGGCTTATGCCATTCAGGAAAAGTCCATCTTCTTCCCTTTTCGTAGAGTTGACGTTCAACTTGGACATGCGATAGAGTTACTGTTAATGAAAGAACTAATAAAGTGCATCATAAAGTATATAACATGGCGCAGTCAGTAATATAGAACCCGTAGTTTTAAATTATTATGGAATATTTAAGACAGCCGTAGGAGTGAACTGGAAGAGGTTCAAGGCAAATTTTCAAACATACATAGTAGCCACAGGATGCACTGAGGAACCTAAAAAAGTGAGAGCAGCAGTACTGTTACATTGCATTGGTGAAGAAGCCAATGAAGTAGTCGAGAACCTTTAAGTGACATCTCAGGAAAAAGAGGATCCAGATACAATAATCATAAAACTGGATGAATACTTTCTACCAAAAAACAACACAAGTGTAGATACACATGAATTTAACTCTAAAAATCGGTTAGCAGGCGAGACATTCAATGAATACTACAAGGAAGTTCAGAAAATAGCATCGAACTGTGAGTTTCGTACATTCAAAGAAAGATTATTAAAAGACAGGAATGGTAAGTGGAATAAGAGATCAAAAACTAAAAGATAGATTGTTAAGTGAGAAAACTTTAGATTTGATGAGGGCTATTGAGATATGAAGGCTGTAGAACGAACAGAACAATATTTACGTGATATTGCTGAAGGTGAAGCCAGAAAAGTTGAAATAGAAGATATAAGAAATGATAATTCGAGAAGCTTGCAAAGCAGAGGATTTTTAAGAGAAGAAGATGGCCTTTTACTAAATGGCATAAGCCACTTACAACAGAAATAACTTGTTTATTAAATATACAACCATGGTTCCACCGATACCGTTTTGTTCTGTTTGCGCTCTGTTAATTTCTGGAAAACAACGACAATCTGATTCACACCACTGTAACGTTAATTTTGTCCATATATGTAAACATGTCATACACTAATTACCCTTGTTCCGGAATATCTGCCATAACATTTTTTTTATTTAAACGTTCAATTAGTATTTCATCTGAACTGGTAATTTTTCAGATTGGTTCGTACACATCCCGATGACGGCGTATATGCAGTACTTAACAGCTTTGAGCGTTTGTAACGCTGATTATTTTCGGTAGTGGAAAATTCGACAATTGCTCGTTTTTTAACGGCATGTTCGGGCATAATTTGTTGTTGCTGTTTTAACAAGTTTTTGTTGTTCTTATAATTAAAAATTAATGATTAATTATGTTTATTGGCACAACAAATTGACAGATTTAACGATGAATGCTCGATTTCTAAATGTGTTTCAAAGCACTGTAACGCAAAACATTTTTTAGAGCAACAGGAAGCCTAAAATGAGAGAAGTAAACGTAGCTGACCACAACCTCAGCTTACTCACTTATTCAATAATTGCTCTCGACATCCCTTTGTGCAGCTAACATTTCAATCCGAATTTCCATAAATGCGCTATTTCATCCTATAGAAAAAGCCACCTTACAAAAATAACACCCCTCAGCTGCTTCAATACGATTCATTCAAAGTAACCAATCACTAACCTTCTTCTCCCATCATTATATCCTATCCTGTGCACTAAACACGTAAATAGCGTCCTAGATCAACAGTACCCAGCCTTGCAAGTGCTTGCAGGATGTCACAGGAGAGAAATGACAAAAAACTTGGGAATACCATGACAGTTGAGTAAGAGTACTAAAAAAAATTACAGTATGAGCATGCAAGTAGGAAACATGGAGTACTCAGCTACTATCTAACGCAGGATCTGATAGGACACGCTAGTTTCGTGACATATGGTGGAAGGGAATTTAAAAGGAAGTGTTTCACTATTAGATGGAGAAAAGAATTGGCAGTTAGTAAACTCCATAGTTGAGAAGATGATAAAGATCAAAGATGCTGACGTACAGTACAGTACAGTACAGTACTCACCGAACCCGGAACTAGATGAAGTTAGACTGAACAAGCAGCTCCATCTAGAGAACAATAATTTTGATCATAAACATTTTGCACTTTGAATCAATTAGTGAGAGTACAATGCTATTTTTGGGAAAATATTGGATGTTGTAGGCAGTAAGGAGGTGGGAACTTTTCGGTGTTTTATTCCTACCCCTTTTCTCCTTTTTGGGAGTCGTTCCCATGCTGGAAGCACTGCAGCCTGCTGGCTCTACTCCCACATTTAGTCCATCCCCGTACCTTCGAGTAGACAATGTCCACTAGATGTGTGCCATATGTTTCATTGGCTTCTCCGAAAATTGTTTGTCTCCTGGAGTCCAGTGCCTCACAGTCAGATTAAATATGGGTTACGGTCTCGGTCTCGGTCTCCATGCCACAAAGTCTGCAACTGACCTGTAACCTGTAATGATTCTTAGCTGATTCCTACTGATATTTGGTAGTTATCCGGCCCGTTGAACATAAGTATCACCTATAAAGGTCTTACAGTGTATCTTCTTTGGAGTGTTCCTCCACTGTAGTATCTGTTGGTGTTGTACCCATTTTTGTTTTTTTTCCTCAGACAACTTTCCTAAGAGCTGGTTCTGGTTCATAATGTCGTTGCTGAACCTCTTCTCGCGATGTTCCTATCCATATATAGGAACATGTTCACCTAATATGGAAACTTTTTTTTTCTATTCGATGTTTTTGTTTAATTTTCCTGTACTTAGTTTGTTTAGAAAGAAAATATTTAATCATTTGTAATGGATTAACTGGAGTTGTTTTCAAATTTTTCTATTTTATGATAAACTTTTGAACTGTTAATTTGTTATTTAATATATTGAGGTAATGAGGTAATAATTAAATGCATCTGCCTACATTCTACATGATTTATTAGTAATTTAGAAATCGTGTATTTCGGTATAAATATTGATTGGATCTGTTTGTTTGTTAATTTAATTCGAACTAATACCAAATTGGTTTGCAAATATTTATAATATTGACTTTTGACATCATGGAAATTCCACGCTATGCGTATTGCTATTTATATTTCGGTGATAGAAAATACAAAAACAGACACTAGTGGATGGAAAATAAACAGACGCAAGCGCTTTTTAATAGATTTTATAGACCCCGTAGGAAGTAGAAGTATGTACAGTTTCTTATGACTCGCCCTGTTTGATCATTTCACTTTTTTTTGTTCTTTTCTATTTGTAGAATTTTTTTTGTCAAAAATATCAGTATCTGTATCAGTTATAGTCGCTGGAAATTTTCCAATATTGCTTCATAATAATTATATCGAAATATTGTTCTTTTGTGTGACTAATGATTTGATTCATGTATAAATAGAGTGTGCTAACACACTACAAAGCAGATTAATATACAAACTTTCACCCCCTACATTATTATCGAGATTCATTATCTTGTCAATTATAATTCAAAACTTAAGTAATTGTTCTTTAAGCAGCATGTGAAATTTCAATTATACAAAAAGCGTCTTCAATTCACCCCCATCTCACACATTACTTTGTAAGTTTTCGAATTATAATTTATATTTATTGGATGACTTTTTGCACGCTTGTTAAATTAATTCCTGCGTCTTTAATTTGTAGAATTAGGTTTATTTTTGTGACATCTTACCTTTTACTGACAATTTAATTAACAATTCCGAGTAACTGAGATTGGAATGTAAGGGTTGGGATAAAGTATGGGAGCGAGTGAATGTCTTTAAAGCGAAAAGGACGATATTCATGAGACTTCGCGAATAAGTAAAATATGCAACTGGTGATTTTTTCTTGGACATAATTCCCAACTTTTGTAATTTAAATGGGGCACCGTACATATTTTTGTATAACTTTCTTATTGGGCTTAGTGGCTCTGCTTAAAACTATGTAACTACTGGGTCTAGACTGATGAAAAACTACAAAGAATCCCTTAATAGGCTGGCAAGAGACAACGAAGTGTCTCTAATAGGGTTCCGGCACATGAGGAGATTGCAGGTAATGAAATGGTAGACCAGTTAGCTAAAGAAGGCTCTAAAGGAGACTTCGTAGGTCCGGAACCGTTATGTTGAATCACAAAGGATTGCATAAGAGGGGAAATCCGGAACTGACTAGATAAGGAATGCCAACTTAAATGGAGGTTGACACAAGGACACCTCCATACAAAGAGTTTTCTAAACAAGGTAGACAAGGAACTTTTAACCAGGCTACTGTAACTGGGTACGAGACATTTGAAGACAGTTACCGACTGCACCCTGAAGAAGCATCTGCACAAAATGGGCAAAATTGGTGCAGAAAATGTGAACTTGATGATGAAACACCTAATTACATACTCTGCTTCTGCGAGACCTTACAAGTACGTAGACGAAAGTACTTTGGAGATGAATTAATACAACCATCACAACTACTGAAAATCCCTCCAGCCAAACTAGTGGCCTTTATAGAAGCTTCTGGAATGAAAGTAGATAACATGGGAAATGGTACAAAAATTCAGTTCAAGTGCCTGGGCTGATGAGCACAACCCAAATATACGAATGAATGAACTGGGCTTAGTGAAAATAATATTCATTTCAAATGATCCAAATGATCCTAAGAATATGCTAGTCGATTAACAATTAACATTTATCGAAGACTCCTTGTCTTAATTCCTGCAAGGATGCTGGTCACGTCATGAATCAAAGACGACTTATAAAATTTATAAAAATAAACATATATGTGTGACAAAAATTTCCGGAAAGAAACCATTACAGTGATTTGTCCTAACATCAATCTTCCATTGAAATGCCATCAGAAATGTTGACCAACTACTTAAAAACTTAACTATTGTATCATGTTGTTTTTCACGACCTTCGCTAATATTCGATGATACACAATGAAATATTGTGTTAGGTTTTCACAAATAAAAAATAATGGAGGAGTGAATTATGGCTGTAAATTACAGGTTTTTCTGTGAAATGCTTTCAATATAATGCTTCACTTAAAGATAATTTATTTTGTTGATTCAATGAAAATTACATACAATCTTGAAAATTATATTTTGTAACCATGTCATCCGGTTTTCGTCCTGAAACTATTTTATTGACTTCACTCTAGACTGGTGAAAAAACTGTGAAGAATCGTTTAATAGGCTGGCGAGAGACAACTCATAGTCTAGTCATAGTCATAGTCTCATTGGCGGACCAGTTAGCTGAAGAAGGCTCCAAAGGAGACTTCATAAGTTCCGAATCGTTCTGTGGATTGTCATGCAAGGAAGACGAGAAATTCTTAACCAGATTATTAAAACTAAGTCAATTGAAAACAGTTCTGGTCACTGGACACTGAGAAAAATTTAAATTCAGCTGTAACTCCGGAGTATTCAATATTTTGTAAGGATTTCAAATTGAAAAAATCTACAGAATGATATATTATTTGAATTAACAAAATTTATATTTCCAGAAAAACTGAAGATCTGACAACAATGTAAATACTACTATTATAAGATCAGCTGTATAACAAATATCTCATAAACCAAAATTTTTGAAAATCGTGATGTTTCTAAGATAATTAAAGCGTTCCATACTTAAATCTCACTCTGTATATACCGAAAACTTAACAAATTTTTTTTATTTCTTCCAAGAATAATACTTTGATGTATTAAAAATTAATTTAAATTGACATGCTAGATAATTTTGACATAATACCTTCTCTTTCTGATGTCACATGTCCAACAATCACCGCCATAAGAAGAATTCCCACTAATACTTGGAGTTTCATTTTCTATTTGTAGTTTTTTTAACTAAACACTTATAAACAATTATAATTTACATTTAACACGGAATAATTTATATCACTGTACGTCTCCACTAAAATTCACAAATTTTTGTCTCGGAGAAACTTCCGAAATTTAACATAAAACTTGTGTCACTGTTTTGTTTTTTGTTGTTAATTTCTTCTACAGTTTTACAAGATTTTAAATGTACATAGAACGGCGAAGGTTCACTAATGGCTTATTTCTTTTCAACATTTTCGTGTGAAAAGAACCGAAAAATCTTTTTTCATTTACAACAACTTGAGAAACATCGCGCGCATTCAAATCAATTGTTAAACAGCTTCAATATAGAGTTGACTACACAAGAAGTTTGGAGAAACTGCAGAGGTTGAGTAATAAAACCCTGTGGATCTTTTTGGTCATGCGCCTCCACAATAGGGGTTGGATCGTATATTTGCCATTCCGCATTTATTTGTTAAATTTTTTTACATTTTTGTATTTCAGTAGCCACTTTGATGTTCAGAATTATATTCGAACTTATTAATTCTTGATCAATAATTACTTTTTCGACATTTCATTTTATCGAATGTGTTTTTCATTTATTGTTTAAAAGATTGAACTTTGATACTTTTATAATTAAATGGAATACCAATAAAAATCTGTAGCATATGATGGATGTAATAAATTCAATGAATGATGTAATGTGATTAGCACGAAATGGAAAACAATTATTTATCAATGAAAATATAAAGCAGAACACACCGTCACTTGATAATTATTTACGACATAAGCGGAAAAAGAGCTTAATTAACGTAGATACGCGAAATTTGCAGAAGAACGTTAATAAAGCATTATCACACGTATGTTGTACACATTTTTATCTACGCATTCAAAATGTGAAAATAAACGTTATGACCTGCCGATGATTGTTTCGAGCAATTTCTCGCAGTTTTCATCCTCTTCAGGAATTTAAATATATTTTTAATATCGAGTAAATAAATAGTAAATATATTCAGTTTATATTGTGAAAATGACAATGACAGTTTTAAATAGATTTTAACATATTAATGTATTTAATAACTTCTCAGGCAATCCACAATACGTCTCCTTTCATCATATATCATCAACTGTTTATTATTGGCTGGTTTAATTGATCGTTGTTCATAAATTACTACCAGGTTTTGAAAACGGCACTCTCATTTACAAATGTTATAATAAAGGATCTCTTATATTAGATATTTGATATCCTTTCTGAGCGTATCGAAGCAAACAAATACTGAAAATAAAACTCGTTCCACTTTTGCTCATTATCCCTTGTTGTATATAGAAATCATTAACGGTTGCCGAAAAAACAGCTTTCGGGTGAGTTGTTTATTGGAAATTAATCAATTCAAATTACATTGAGCGGAACGGTCGAAGACAAAACAAAAAAATAAATAAAATTGACCCTAATGACATGAAAGAATCTTGGATTTTAATCATTTTTTTTATAAATCAAGTGGAATTGATTTGTTAATTACTTTCTTTTTCGAACACGTGAAAAACAAATTAAAAGTGGAAGTACGTGAAATGAAAAATATAGATATAATTTGGTTTAAGTCGATGAATATTCAAAAGAGCTACAGTATGGTAGGTTAGTGCCTATATATGTTCAGGGTTATTGGTTATATTTGTACCTTTACCTTAGTAAATATTTCAGATGTGGAAAAAAGTAATAAGCGAAAGTTTCTTACTTTATATTGCAAAATTGCCCATAATAAATCTCCAAAGAAAAAATGTTTTTCCGAATTCTCGTATCCCTCACTTTCCGATTCCCTCGTATACCAAATATAGTAGATACGACGTCGCTGATTTTTTTTTATATTTCTTCGTTATTTGAGGAGGTCTCTCTGGAATTTCAGCTCAAAATTCGCATTATTATGGGCTCTACGATTTTTTTACTTACTTTCGACCATTACTTAAGCACATTTGCAGAATTTTCAAAATCAGAACCAAGTTCTCTCCGACACTTGCATATATGGAAATACACTGACTCGACCCCGAAGTATACGAAAATGTCCATGAAAAGTGTCTAAAGTTTATAATGAAAAAAAAAAAGTTTGAATTCTCGTACCTCACACTTTCTGATACCCTCGTATACAAATTATCATGGATACGATAAAAAAATCTGGAAATCGGTTGACCCTAAAGGCCATCCCTGCGATCGATGTAGTTTTTTGAGCTCTATAAAAAATTTGGAACAAAAAAATTGATGTGATGGAACATTTCGGAGTTATTACAAAAAAACACTTTTTTTCGATTTTTTTCGACAACGATATCTCACGAACGCATCAACCGATTCTGACTCACGATGGCGATCGATGCGGATTTTCCAGGTTAAGAGCTGATTAGTTTTTGAGGTCGATCGGTTTAGCCAATTCGGAGATATTTTGAAAAAATGAAAAAAAAAACTGCAATCTACTGGTCCGAATTGGTTCCAACTTACAGGAAATCTAAGTTTGGCGAAGCCCTTTCGAATGATACATGGACAGACAAACAGAAAGACAGACAGACACACAGACAGACAGGCAGCTTCTTATGGCTTCAAAACGTCGAGATCTGTTGAAACCTCGATTTTTGCAAAACGGGGTAAAACCAATAACTTCCCGATTTTTCGAAAAATCATAGATTTTCTTAGCGGGAAGTTAAAAATTCATTATAATTTTCTTATGGGCATTTTTGTGAACTACGGAGTCGAGTCAGTGGATTTCCATATATAAAAGTGTCGGAGAAAACTTAGTTCCGATTTCGAAATTTTGGAAATTTTGCTTATGTAATAGTCGAAAATACACCCTCTAAGTCAAAAAATCGTACAGCCCATATAAATGGGAATTTTAAGCTGAAATTGTAGATACACATTCTGAAATATCGAAGAAATACAGAAAAAAAATCAGCAAAAGATTAGAATTCTCGTACCCCTCATTTTCTGATACTTTCCTATAAAAATTATTATAGATACGATGTCGCTGATTTTTTTCTATATTCCTTTCATTTGAGATGCTGTATCTAGATTTTTAACTGAAAATTCCCATTAATAAAGGCTCTACGATTTCTTGGCTTCTCGGCTATTACATAAGCACATTTTCTAAATTTACAAATTTTCAAAATCGAAATTAAGTTTTCTCCGACACTTGTATAGCTGGAAATCCACGAGTTCGATCCCGTTAGTTATAAAAATATCCATACAAAGTTTCTAGAGTTTATAATAATTTTTTTGCGAATTATCGTACCCCTTACTTTCCGATTCCCTCGTATACAAATTATTATGGATACGATGTCGTTGAATATTTTTAAATTCCCCCGTTATTTAAGCAAGTGAATCTAAATTTTAAGCCTAAAATTCTCATTATTATGGGCTCTACGATTTTTTGATTTAGAGCAGGTACTTTCGGCTGTTACATAAGCACACATTCCAAATTTTCAATATTGACATATGACAAGTACCAGGATTGTCCCGATAAGTTAGCGAACTACTGTTTAATCAATTCCGTAGAGAATTTGAAAATATAGTGTGGCTACAAGTCGGGGCAGTTGAATAGTGTATCGATATTCATCAGGAATATTTTGGAAGCAAAAAGATATTTTAAATAATGAATATAAATTTTTCGGTATTCTATACTGTTATATTTTAATTATTGAAACGAAAAATATTTTCAATTGTCTGAAGTTAAAAATTGATAGTTACAATCATTTCAACGAATGAATAAGGTCGAAAGTAGAATCTGAACTTTCCCGTTTGCATATTTCAATATAATATTAAAACCTACTGTATTCCTCAAATAATGGAAATATTCGATTTCACTCCCGTATATATATTCGTATCCGGAGATAAAACAAACATCCGGAATCGAGCTTTATTAACTTATCTACTCCATACAAACTTTTCAAACATATAATAAACCGTAAGGCGTATGCAATATTTTTTTATACTTTTGAACACTAAAACACCATTGAGTTCAAGCGGTTCTTATCTATTTTGAAAAATAGAATATTTGCAGTAATCCTAACGTTTTCCAGAGAAAAATGGCTACTATTTTGCCAGATATTTTATATAAAACACAGTTCAAATGGAATTTACATTTCATTTGAAAGCAAATAAAAATTATTGTTGACGTACCTATATTAACCTTCAGTTAGTCGCGCCCGGTCTACGAGACCTACCATAAACTTTTTTTTTTCTACACCCACATGTATATTATCCATTTTCTGCACAATTTACAGAATGTAAATGTAGGCCATTCCGGTTAACTGAACGCATATGATTTCATATACATCCTAGAACGTATATGAAATCCACCAATCAGCATTTGCGTTTAGTACCCGCCAACTAATCTTTTTTCAATTTCATAGAAACGTCAAAATAACTTGTCAAATATTTCTATAGTTTTTAAGAAAAATATTAGTAAAAATGAGTGATTCCAGTGATGAATCAATAAATAATTTTCCACCAGATATTCGCTAAGCCGCAAAGGAGACGTATAACGTATAGAAACAGAATAAATTGAATATTTGAGGGTACTCCTGACAAACGTCAGTTTTTATGTAATACATTTGACGTTATAGAAAGATGATTAGTATATTCATCGGTAGTCCAGTGGTAAGTATCCCAGCCTCTCACGCGGTAGATCAGATCATATATCTCATTTTCTTTTTCTTGGTCATTTTTGCGTTGCTAAAACGTTTCCACGTGTATTTTTTGAAAAGTACCTTCCTCTATTTATTTGGGGGTTATTAGGTTGTACGGTCTGTGAGACCGACGCGACTACTCACGATGAAATTTTTGACGCTACTATTGGAAGGTTAATTGATTAAGAAATATCGATTGGTCCTTAAAACAGCTTTAATATCTTGGATACAGAAATAAATTAAAATAATCATAATACAATAAATTATCACCTACCTGTCAGTTTTGTTGACGAGTAGAAGCGTGCCAGCATCCTATCCACCAGCATATGAAACAAAAAATGTTTCAAAAATTAGTAAGCTTGGAGTGAAATAGAACAAAGACAATGTTTGCTCATAAATTACCAAACCAAACAATTTAATATTTTATAATGGTTTCGAAAAATTATAAAGCAACAATACTCTGGGGAATGTTTCTAATATGTTTATACGATATATAAACGTGAAATTGGCTCAATTCCAGGGAATAATTTAGTTTCGTTTAATATTTTATATAACCTTTTTGCAAAAATTATAATTTTATGAACAGTTCTTAGAAGAATTTAATAGCAGTATCATAAAACAGGTTTAGTATAGCCTTTAATACCGCTTTGGAAAATATTCTTCACTATTTCTTATATTATTTATTATACAGGATGTCTCCAAAGTAATCTGAAATATTGTTGTCGACATTCTTTGAGACGAAAAGTTCCTATAAACATCTGTTATAAGTTTTAGAACAGAGCAAATAATGTAAGTAAAATCATAATTTTTTTCATAAATCATGTCTTTGATTGTACACTCGAATTTTTTTTGTACCTTTAAAAATAAAATAAGTTTAGCAGGTCTTAAATCTTCGAACAGTGAATCAGTTGATTGCAATCATCAAGTATATTTTGACCGCGGAACAAAGAGAAACCACAAATTAAAGATCAACAAATCATTGTCTACAACAAAACAAAATACGTGAGATTTTCTCCGGGATGCTTCCTAATAAAAATTCATTGCAGGGAATTATCTTCCTGTACATGTATAGCCGCAACACCTCGTCGGCAACGAAAAATTCACTGCCGTTTCGCCGTTAAAGCGTTTATCTTTATTCGGATGATGCATTAAATTCATTCACAGGCAAGTAGGTGTTATTAATTTTAAGCAGGGCTCCGTGAGCTGACTGTAAAATATTTTTCCTGTCTATCAAAAATTTCAATATCCGTAAAGCTTCATTTCCACGAAATTATTTCTTCGCGATAAAATCAAGAATAAATTTAGAATTAAACAAAATTGAAATAAAGTATTTTTGCTTTTTTGCGTATTGCATTTCACCATAATTTTTGAACTCCCCATTATTCCTGCCCAATTTTTGTAATTTATATTAATTGATACCCACCTTGATTATAATATTTCCGAAAATGAATTCGGTGCAAATGGAATACCATTCTCTATGATCACTAAAAAAGTGATCAAATCTGTTTAACAAAACACCCCACGTTTTTTATAATCAATTGGATATAATTTTCTACTCTCCAGATGAACATTCCATAGAACCTTTTTTTAGTCCCTAAACCCCGTTTAACTTAGAAGTGTTATTCAATGTCTATCGGGGCATATAGCCCGAGAAGTAGTTGTTTCTTCTAAGTAAACGGTCATTGTTTTTGAAAATATTTTCAAAATCTTTTATTCGATATCTACCTAAAACTATTATTTTTCCTCATATTTGTGCTGTGATAGTTGATCAATTTTTCATTCTAAACAATTTATACTGAGTATAATATTTAATATTTCCTCGGCCATCGCTAATTTATGAACGTACATTGTTTTCAACAAAGCGCCTGCATCCACAACATGATTTTGAAGTGTACTCGAACGACAGTACAGTTTAATTCTTGCTGATTGTTTGTTACAATTCGAATTATCCATAATTTGCATGAGTGAAGGAATAATTTATATCGATGGAAATCAGCGAATTTATTCATTCAGCAGTTCTATCAATCGAAATGATGTAAATTAAATGAGATAATGTTAAATATTCCAGAAATTCGCTGTAAAAACATCACATTTTAAACTGAAGCACGAACATTTGAAGTATCCCAATCCGTTTCCAAGAGAATAATCCTTCCTCATAATTTGGATGATGATGTATTAATATTTATGGTGGAAGTATGAATAAAGAAAAGGGTTCGAATGTAAACTGAAATGAACCATTGCTATAATAAGAAAGGAATGAACCTTCGCGTCAATATATTAATGAAAAACGAAAAGCCGATCTGACAAACATCAGAAACATATGTACCTATAGGAATTGATATCCTCCAGAGACCAACAAACACACATAAACAGCGTCGGAAGTAAACGTGCGACCTCTATTAACACATCCTACACATTAACAAATCCTACATTACGTTAATTATGTGTATTCAGGCCGTATTGGATGGTTGATAAGGAAGTCGAATTACGATGGTATTCTAACAAATAAACTCTCTCTGCCATGTTTGTTTTATTAAAATGTCGTTGTCTCAATGGAAAAGTGCGAATTAATTAAGCAGGGTGCTATTATTATTGGACGGTTTGTGCAACAGAAAGTTTTTCATTTTTTTGTTAATTTGTTCCTCATTTTCATCTTGTTCGTGTGTGTATGCATAATGGATTGACATTCACTGAGACCTAAAGGATCTATTGGATCTCCTCACTTCTACGTAGTCTCAGAGACTAGTAAATCCTTTAATCATATTTCCTGAAGGAGTCTTGGGATATCTGCAGGTTTCATTTTAGTGTCCTATCTCTATCCAGCAGCTTATCAGTTGTTGGATCCTAGGATTCTGTATTGCTACATTCGAGTTTCTGAAGATGTCCAGTTAGGCATCCTGTTAGGACAGGTAGTGTAAATTGTGTTCCAAAATTCCCAACCAAAATATTTTTTCTACAACTGCTATGAAAAGTGACGTATTTCTCATAGCTTACTTAATTTCAAAACCAAATATTGCTCATACTGTGAGAAATAATATTTCTCACGGCACTTTGCCCACGCCACATATATTTATATGGAGAATCAAATAAAATCGACAAAAACTTAGTAGGCTACTGTCATCTTCAAATACCTGCTTAGTTGTCACAAAACTGTCAGATTATATTCGAAAATATGTTAAAAATTTTAAAAAATTGTCAAAAATTTTGAAATATGGTCAAAGATTGTCAAAAATTTTGAAATATGGTCAAATATTGTCAAAAATTTGGAAAAATGGTCAATAATTGTCAAAAACTGTCAAAGTTTTGAAAAAATGGTTAATAATTCCCAAATATTTTATAAAATTGTTAAAAATTTGGAAAAATGGTTAATAATTGTTAAAAATTGTCAAAAACTGTCAAAATTTTGAAAAAATGGTCAATAATTATAAAAGACTGTCAAAAATGGTCGATAATTGTTAAAAATTGTCAAAGATTTGGAAAAATTGTCAATAATTGTCAGAATCTGTCAAAAATTGTCAAATATTTTAAAAAATGGTAAAAAATAGTCAATAATTATTAAAATTTTGAATGATGATCAAAAACTGTCAAAATTTTTGAAAGTGGTCAAAAATGGTCGATAATTGTCAGAAACTGTCAAAAATAGTCAATAATTGTTAAAATTTTGAAAAATGGTTGAAAATTGTTAAAATTTTGAAAAAATTGCCAATAATTATAAAAAAATGTCAAAAGTGGTCAATAATTGTTGAAAATTGTCAAAATTTTTGAAAAGTTGTCAAAAATGGTCAATAATTGTCAGAACCTGTCAAAAATGCTCAAAAATTGGCAAAAATGGTCAATAATTGTTAAAATTTGGAAAAATGGTCTAAAATGGTCAACATTTTTGAAAAATTGTCAAAATTAATCAACATTTTTGGAAAATTGTCAAAATTGATGAATAATTGTCAAAAATGGTCCATAATTGTTAAAATTTGAAGATATGGTCAAAAATTTTGAAAAAATGTTCTAAAATGGTCCAAATTTTTGAAATATTGTCAAAAATGATCAATAATTGTCAAAATTGGTCAATAATTGTTAAAATTTGAAAAAATTGTCAAAAATTGTCAAAATTTTGAAAAAATGGTAAATAATTATAAAAAACTGTCAAAAATGGTCAATAATTGTTAAAAATTGTCAAAATTTTTGAAAAATTGTCAAAAATGGTCAATAATTTGTTAGAATCTGTCAAAAATTGTCAAAAATTGTCAAAAATCATCAAAAATTGTTGAATATTGTTAAAAATGGTCAATAATTATGAAAAATTGTCAAAAATGGTCAATAATTGTCAGAACCTGTCAAAAATGGTCAAAAATTGTCAAAAATGATCAATAATTGTCAAAATTGGTCAATAATTGTTAAAATTTGAAAAAATTGTTAAAATTTTGAAAAAATGGTCAATAATTATAAAAGACTGTCAAAAATGGTCAAAAATTGTTAAAAATTGTCAAAATTTTTGAAAAATTGTCAAAAATGGTCAATAATTGTCAGAATCTGTCAAAAATTGTGATAAATTGTTAAATATTGTTAAAAATGGTCAATAATTATGAAAAACTGTCAAAAATGGTCAATAATTGTTAAAAATTGTCAAAATTTTTGAAAAATGGTCAAACTTTTTGAAAATTGTTAAAAATGGTCAATAATTGTCAAACATGGTCAATAATTGTTAAAATTTAAAAAAATAGTCAAAAATTGTCAAAAATTTTGAAAAAATGGTCAATAATTGTAAAAAATTTTGAAAAATGGTCAAAAATGGTCATTCTATTGTGCATAAGAAGCAAGCTTCTATCGGCGGTCCGACGACCGCTCACCTTTTCTTTTTGTTTTACTAACCATGAAAATAAATATTGAGTTACTTCACTTGTATTCTTTAAATTTGTGCAGTTGTAGAAAAAGTATAGTGTGCAACATGTGGGGAAAGTACTTTTCTCACTCACGTGTTTGCTTCCACACTCGTGAGAAAAGTTGAACTTTCGCCACTTGTTGCACAATATACTATTGTAGTTGTGTATTTTTATATATCTCATGATTGATCGAAGTAGTTAGTTCGACACACCAGGCTGACAGACAGACAGACCTTGAGTCTTATCAGTCGCTCGTCTTATCAGCTCTTACACACTCCTATTTATAACCTCGGTATCTGACATATCTGGCGTATGTCTAAGACATATCAGGTGGATCTCAGCATATAGTCAGTGTATCTCTGGTGTAAGTCAGCGCATAGTCAGGTATATGTCAGCGTATACTCAGCGTACAGTCAGATGTCAGATATGTCTTAGACGTACGGCAGATACCGAGGTTATAAATAGGAGTATATAAGAGCTGATAAGACTGAAGGTCTGTCTGTCTGTCTGCCTGGTGTGTCGAGCTACCTACTAAACAATATACACGAACGAATTTTCCATCATAAGTTATACCAATATAAATAATTATTCAATAGTAAATAAAAATAAAATAGAACGCGAAAACAAAAATTAATAACATAAATCACCAACAGCGATTATTCTGAAATTTTATTAAACCAGCACAAATTCTACCATTATCCTTGAAATCTGCGCCTGGAAACAAAGCACATTAAATCTGCACGGCCATAAATTAGTTCTGTAATGCGGCAGTAATTCAGTTAGCCGATCGTACGTCCATCTCTTCATTCACATCAATCTGGATTTAGCTTACACCTATCTCTGTGTTTCGTTGCTCTCAAACAAAAAAAAGGAAATTTCGCGCATACTACGATGCTACTGCAGCAATCTAAACGTTAAGCTTTTAAGAAGGTACAAAATATGCTTGACACACTTGGAACCGCAAAATAATAATTTTCTGTTATACTGAGGGTTCATGAAGATTTTCAATGCTGAAATTGACCTGCACTCGAAAATCTCCAGCCAAACGCAAACTACCGATACTAGAAGTGATTTTATGTCCATCTAACCTTACTCCCCTTTATCAAAAAGTTCAACGTAGGAGGGGTGAAATTTTTATGTTTATCAGTTTTTGACAAACTAACTATACAAATAAAAACTTTACTTCTGTCAATTTAAAATAGAATGATGCCTTTTGTCATTATTGAGCTTGTTAGAAACGTCATCTGATAGTTTATATTCCATTTGATCAATTGCCGTTGCATATCCAAGTGGAAAAACGCTTTTCTCTCTTTAACGCTGACGATGTCGGTAACATTTCAACTCAAGTATATAAATGAAGGAATTGCGGAGAGAAAGTTTGGCGTTTTATCAGTGGGAAAGTGTCTTTGTAGAATACTGTTGTTCACTGAGCCTGAAAATGGCCATCACTGCCTCCGGTCATTTCGAGCACTTTTGTCTTCTAAGTCCAGATAACTTTTGGAATTTATTTATTCTGTGTGCTCGAAACGATTATTTCTTTTCTGAGAAATTAGACAAATTATTCGGAAACTTCAATAAGAACTTTTACTTTTATAGTCTTGGAATATCCAACGGAAAATCTCAGAGACGAATCTTCGCATTTTATAAAGTGACAGTTAAAATTGCAATAAAGAGTTTTGTTACATTGAAAATTTCATTGCTTGGCGTAACTACTGCGAGTCTTGATAATTTGCGATATTATGGGGTCAAGGTCCTTGTTTATATGTACTACTATCCCAGGTGATAACACCTTTTGTATAATTTGAAATACTGCACTCGTATTCATTCATTCGTTTGGGTTGTGCTCAATAGCTCAGGCACTTGAATTGAATCTTTGTGCCATTTCCCATGTTATCTACTTCCATTCCAGAAGCTTCTTGTCTTCTGTAAAGATCACTAGTTTGACTGGAGGGATTTTGAGTAGTTGTAATAGTTGTATTAATTCCTCTCCAAAGTACTTGGTTCTCCCAGAAGCAGAGTATGTAAGTAGGTGTTTCATCATCAAGTTCACATTTTCTACACATTGGCTCACTAACTCTGCCCATTTTGTGCAGATGTTTCCTCAGGGTGCAGTGTCCAGTCACCAAGTCGGTAACTGTCTTAAAATACCCTGGTTGAGAATTCCTTGTCTACCTTCTTCAGTAAACTCTTTGTATTGAGGTTCCCTTGTATCAACCTCCATTTAAGTGGGTGTTTCCCATCTAGCCAGTTCCGGATTTCCCCTCTTATGCAATCTTTTGTGATTCCACAAAACTGATCCGGACCTATAAAGTCTCATTTAGAGCCTTTTTTAGCTTATACCTGCATACCCTCATGTGCCGGCACCCATATTAGAGACACTTGCCAGTGCAGTTCTTTACCATTCTAGACCTAGTTGTTGGATTACTGATAACTTTAAGCAGAGCCAGGCCACTAGTTTGACTTTGCCCATTTTGTGCAGATGTTTCCTCGGGGAACAGTGTCCAGTCACCAGATAGGTAACTGTCTTCAAATGTCTCTTACCAAGTTTCAAATTTAATGTCGCTTTGCTGAAGGCAAATGATTATCATCATATCGGATAGTCAAGCAGCCATTAAAGCTCTGAGTTCTTGCGTAATCAGATCTAAAATGATATGGAAATGCCTAGGGAATCTCAATGAACTTGTCGAGTAAAACTGCTCTAAGAGTTTCAACAAGTGTCTAGACAAGACAGTTGCCTGAATGGGCACCTTAAACAGCTCAAAATATGTAGCAAGTAGATTATGTGGAATGAAAGAAGAAACCTCCATCCACATTTTTAGTCTCAACTACTAATCTCTGAGACTCTCCTCGGGAACTAAGTAGAAGAAAGAGGGCACAATAGATCTGAAATTTTGGAAAATACTACCTTGTGATCTTTCAAATAAGGTAAGAAGAAAATTTTTTTGAAATTTTTTTTCCTTCAAGTACTTACACCAAAAAATTTTCAAAAATCTTTTTGAAAACGATCCATGCAATTTTTTGACAAAAAATGCCAAAAACGGACCTGCCTCGTCAGAATTTATACTAAATCGTCATTTTGCAAAATTATATTACCATAGATTTCCAAAAAGAGCATTATATATGAGATTTTTCAAAAAATTATATCATCCACGCCTATGGAATCGAAACGACCAAATTAACATCAATCGACTGTTGATGAGCTATATTTTCCTAAAAAAAATATTTCACGGGTTATTAAATTTTTAAAAAATTTATATTAGTTAGGCTAGATAGAGGTTTAGGTTAAGTTAGGTGAGGTTTGGTTAAGTTAGGTTAGATAAAATTAAGTTAGGTTTGGTTGAATTTCAAATTGGCCGTTTCGAAAAGTGGATTGGTTAAGAGTCAAATTTGTATGATTTTTTTTTAGACATACATCCCTTAAAAAAAGTGTATCACCTACGCTTATGAAATCACAGAAACCAAATAGACATAAATCGACAGTAGAAAGTCCATATTAACAATAAAAAAATATATAACTTCTTAATTGTCATTCGGAAGCGAGTTATTAAAGGTCAATATTGAAAATTTCTAAAAAAATTTCCGGTTTCGTTGAAAATTTGCATAAAGGGGTTCTTCGATACGGCCATTTCAGAAATTTGATCCGTTATTAAAAAAAATTGTTTTCCCGGAAAATCGAATTTTTCCATCTAGAAACTAGCATGATTTTTGAATTTTCCGACCCGGAGGTCTCAATGAATATCATCCACACAGCCGAAAATACAGAGGGTTGTCCAAAAATAAGTAGTCAAGTGAATAGCTTCAAACCAACAATGTTGATATTTTTGAGACTTTGCTTTTTTAAATGACTAAAACAATTTCTAAATTATGATATTTTTGATACCAAGTTTGTTAATATTATGAGTATAAATATTTTTCCTTTGAAACTAAATTCTTTCGCTTCGCTACTTCTGGTAGTTGTTTTCCTCTGTAGCTCCTTACTTTTGAAAATGTTTTAGTTGGTCAAAAAAAAACAATAGATCTAAACTCTACTTTTTACAATTATATCTCTTTCAACAAAAGAATTGTCATTGTTTTTACAACAAAACATAATTTCTAAGACTAGTCTTCGAGTTAAGAATTTAATGTAAAACCTGACCTATAACCAAGTAACAAGTTTATTTTTGTACAGAAAACATCTAGAGGAGCTTTTTAACTGTTGGAGAAATTCTGAAACCCAACAGTATCATTAAATTTTATTGTTTAGACCGCAATTAAAATGTTAATGGTAATTACAATTTCAAGACATTATTTCTTATAATTGGTAACACAATGTGGAAGAAATTTGTCAGTGTATATTTTGAATTCAACGTTTTTACGATTAATACTTTTGCACCAATAATTTTATTGTATTTCTATTTGTATCAATCAAAACAAAATAAATTACCTGTTTCGAATTTCGATCGTCATTTATAAGTGTGGCTACAATCCGAGAAGCTTTCGACTTTAGTGCCCTTAATCCGAAAACTTCCACTCGTTCTTCAGCACGCACGTTGAAAAATTAATTGCTTAAAAAGTTTACAACAAACTCGTTTCGGATTTTCAACAACTATACTTTACTTAGGTGTTAAGAAGTTCCAAACAAAAAAAAACGTGAAACCATCTTCTCTTTTATTTGTACCTCACTGTGTTAGAAGCAAACAAAGGACTACTTACAAAAATAAATAATGAAATTCCGAATCGGATTTACTTTCTACGTTTTTTCGAACATTTCTTTTCATATAATTTATCATTTAATATTCTGAAGTTATAGGGCCATCACCTACATTTCAAAACAAATAATCCATGTTGATGTAAAGAAAGTTTCATTGTGTACTTTTTTACTCAACAAAGGGGAGTGATAACTGTCAAGTTTACTCACCTGTGTATTACAAGGTCATGAAAATATGAACGTCCTGTTAAATCTACCACCACTACACATCTTTATCTTTAAATCAGTACTGACTATTGAAAGATTATCCAGGAGTTAAAAGCGGACGACTGGCACAATCACAAAATATAGATTCAATAGAATGTTTCAAGGAAGATTGGATGGAACTCGTAACCACACAGGTTGTGGACGACTACAAGACGGGGAGTACGAGGATCGTAAGAGCAACGAAAATGGAATGGCTAGACAAATTCCATACATAGGACCGGGACAATTATTCGGTGTCGCAAAAGTACGAGGTACATAAAACTTAAGAATGATGGGAAATGTCACCAGAGCAAATACATTGAACTCCCCTTGAAGTAGAGCACTTTTTAGCGGCAAAACACCTTCATTAATGCTTTTCAGCAATTTTACATACACTCAATATATTAATATTGAGGAACTTAAAAAATAGCGCCCAGTTATCTTCGAAAGTGTTAAAAAGTACGAATAAATCTAAATCCATTACCAAAAAAAATAACTGTTATGAACATTACTCTCCAAGATACGATCCATACGATCGACAGTCTCTTCTCAACAGATACAACTACATACACATCAATGTGGCTTATAGACGTTCTGTCCTATACCAAATTAGTACTCGTAAGCAAATCTGATCATATTCGCATCGCCAACAATACGTATGATAATTTCAATTACGGTTGAAATAATTCAGTTGGATAATTGTTTGAAGGATGTCATCGGAATGGTAGTTATCATTCAATCACTATCGAAGGAATATTCTGATAATTAGTTACTTTGACAGACTGAACTGCCTCTGATTAATTTGTAATACTATTGATAATGTTACGGATATTCTGTATTGATGCGATGACGTGAATTCTCCAGTCACTTAATTGTGAATAAATATTAAAGTTGGGGAAGATATACGTGTGCTAGTCTTTACTTTGATTGAACTGTGATTGTCTCTAGCTAAGAGAGCGATAGTTTAATGAATGAATTTGGTGAGGTGTAATATCACAATAGACCTACCGGACCACAAACTCTGCTCCTCTGCATACCACCTAACCTTATTCCTTCTATGAAGTGCAGGATCTGTTAGTGTTTCAAGAAGGGGATTTCTCCTTTCACATGGAGTTTGCCCAGGTGGAGAAGTTTGTTCAGAAATAGAGAGGTTCGTATTTTGTTAATAAATGCAGAGATATTTCCCCTTTTTACTGACAGAAGCGACATTCATTCAATATCTTCAGCACCATGTAGCACACATGTAGTTCCTGAGAGATATTTCCAGTCCTATCCAGAGATATGCCTTCCTGGCTTGCTCGTTGCTTGTTTACCGCAGCCAGTAGACTGTGTTGTTTACTCCTAGTTTATTCAGTTTATCTAGGCAATTTCCAACCATCTTCGAGCTGATATAAAATGATATCGAGGCTTTGATGACTGAGAAAATGGCGATTTTCTGGCTACGATAGTTTCTATCGAAATTGAATTGTGCACATGTTTCTATTAAGAGAGTGAATTTCCGCTTGAAAGATGCTCGGTGCATTACCCATTGGTCCATTGAAATCCACTATCTCTGATAACGAAGGAATTAGTACCGATTTTGAAAATTCGAAAATGGGCATAATCAAAAAATCATATAGTCTATAATAATAGGAAGTTTGAGCTAAAATTTTAAATTCATACTCTCAGATAATAAGGCAATATTGAAAAAAATCAGCAAAGATGCATCTAGGATATTTTGTATAGAGGGGTATCCGAAAGTGAAGAGTAAAATTGGTGGAAAAAATAAAACAAATTATTAAACACTTTTAATTGTCAGTTTCGGAATTAACGGGTTCTAATTAGTAGATTTCTGTATATAAAAGTGTTAAAAAATACTTTAGTATCGGTTTTGGAAGTTTGACATTTCGAAAAAGTGCGGAGCTGGAATTTGAAATACATATTCTCAGAAAATGGCGCAATATGGAGAAAAATTAGCGAAGATGCATGTATGATATTTTGTATACAGGATTACCCGAAAGTGAATATACTACATGATGATATGCTTCTTGAGAGCATAATTGTAGGATTTGCTTGCCCATTCTTTTTAGAGCACAGTTTTTGCCTGAACCTCTTTACAAAATTGAATTGTTCAGTCATGTCATCTCGAAAGGCTACGTGGGGAATTCGATAGTTATTTTTACAATACTTTCACGTTCATCTAGTTTCACGGTCTTTACCCAATTCTTAATTTTTTTTCTTGAATATTCCAGAAATAAGCTCAAAATAGACTTGTTAGTGACAAAAAACTAATTATATCATTATTTATCACCTCATCAGTTATTATGTACCAAGATATTGATTTTCAAAATTCAACATCATCATTGTTTAACATATTCTGTGCGTTCTCATAATCCCCATATGTGCTACCTTTAAATATTCCTCCCTCGTGAAGAGTTCGGAAATAATGTCAACAATCTTTATTTTTCCTAACCCAATTTTGCACCCTTGTTATTTTTGCTTTTGCCGTTATGCCGCTTTGTTTTATTTAAATTATTTTCTCAATTTCCATTATGAATTCAATCAATCACTGGCTTTGATCCATCGTTAACTGGATCAAACATTCACATACACACAAAAGACACTGAAAAGTTTTTTTTCCATTCACATCAAATGAAATTGAAACTGCATACCATACAATTTTATTGCAATATCTTCACCAGGATCATCAGGATTCAAGATTATCTGATTAATTTCTATATAATAACACATGAAGCACTGAAATTAATGGATTCCCATACTGATTTAAAAAAACATTTACTTTTATTTTTTATTTTTGACGACTCCCCAGTCACCAGTTGTAAATGTCGCACATAAACGTCCATCTAGCACTTTCCGAATTAAACGCTTATCTTCTCTCTTCCATATATAACGCACTCACACGCACTTCAGACCATTTTATTCCTCATAAATTATTGCAGAATCTAATTCGCAGTCATCTCAACGAACATAAAAGATGATCGTAAACGATAGGATAAATAAAAAAGAGAACAAAGAAATAGAGGGTGTGTACAAACGTTGAAGTTGATAACATCAAACGGCTTTGGTCGAAGTCTTAGAACGCTTGATAATGGTGTCATTCGACAGCGCCTTGATTTAGGGTCGTACACTTGAGATGACGTTTTACTCGTGGTTTTCTATATATGCTCTGTGCTCGCCCGTCTCTTTGATAGTTTTCTGGGTGTGATAGAAACTGAATTTTGTCCGAAATAAGTCTTACAGGAAGGTCGGAGTGAATTCTCTTTGATTTAGAACTAAAGAAACTAACCGTAAAGCAACTGACGCTATTTTTTTTATTGGAGTTGTTTGGTGATTTTTTATTAATGCAGCTGTACTTTATTATTTAGAGAGAGAGAGAGTGAGAGAGAAATATACTTTATTGTCATTGAAAATTTGGAAAAATTCTAATTTTCCCAATGAACACAACTTTAAAATGAAGAGATCTTTGATTATAGTAGAAAGCTGGCGTATAGGAGGGACGTCTTTTATATTTTTCATTTAGAGCTAAAAAAATAGTGCAATTCATTCTTAATTTTTAGAATAGTAAAAAATTCGTTAGGACTTAGGTCGAGACTGTATATAGGATGATCCAACAATTCGATGTTTTCTTGGTTTAAAAATTCTTTTTCGAGTTGTGTGGGAACTTGCTTTGTCTTGGTGCAGAATCATTCGTCGATGTGGGTTGGTTTTTCTAAAATCAGCAATTACTTCCGGCAATAAAAAGATATGTACCAATCAGCAGTAACAGTTCTTTGATCATGCAGAGGAATTGTTGCTACATGACTCGCTTTTGAGAAAAATGTCGCCACCATCTTTTTGGAAACACTTGGAAACTTTCGTTGGTTTTGGGTTCATCTAGGAACATCTAAACAGCCGACTGACACAGGATTCATCACCACTGAAAATACTGTATAAAATTTTTGAGTTTCCTGAATTTTTTGACACCAAATGACTCTAATTGCTGTCTGTTCTCCCATCAACAGATATCGGTATCAAACGAGAAACTAATTTTTAGGAAGCCCAATTGTTGGATAGTTCTATCGATCACCGACTTTCCATTTTCAATAACTGCATCAGATAGTAAATTAACAACAAAAAATTAAAAACTTCTTATTTTAAATGAAAATGAAATACCTACTATTAGAGCTGCTGTTTCATATAATTTCACATGTGAATACTGCATCGCTAACAAAAGTAGATTTACTCCATTATATGTATTTGATATGATATTCTCTCAACACCTGCAAATCCTCTTTCACCGCCTGAATTTTATGAAGAGTCTAAAAGGACTAAATGTACATATATAGAGATATATATATGTATATACCTACCGACACTCTGAAAGCTCTTTGATGTTGGAATTTAAGTTTACGTTCCTTATACATATGATTAAAATTCGTCAGTTATGCAATATCGATCGTGAAAGTTATAATATAAACAAACTAATACCAACAACTGTTTTAAAAGTTGTCGTCTGGATGATTCTAGTAATAAATCACATTAATTTATTCAGTTACAAGGAAAACCTGTTTAGAATTTCAAACTTATAATCATCAAAATAAAATATGTTATACCTAATATGAACAAATGCTAAAGAGGAATTAACTTTTTCACAAAAATCAGGTGTATAATATGAGCTAAAACTTTCTCATTGTAATGCGGTTTATATTGTTGGATCACAGAGAAACCTGGTACTTTTTGAGAAGGATTCGTCTTGGGGTAAGTTCAAAGAAGACAGACCTAGTACTATTCACTAGAAGATATGAGACCCCGGAGATTACTTTTCGCTTGCAAAGGGAGGATCATATTGGTTTCGAAACTTTCTTGGAATATGAACGTGGAGGAAAAATGGGGATCATACATTGGATGTATACTGCAATTGTGAGACACATTCTTATATATGAAGACATGAAAAAGGCAACAACCAGAAAAACCTCACCAAAGTTCAAAGGATTATTTTTTTTCGGGTCGAGATGGGAAACTCATGTTCGAATGGGCTCAGGGCCCAAACAGTGTTGGACTTATCCCCATGGGGATGCCTACCAACCAAACCCACCTCAAACTCGCCATTACCCCCGCCTCGGAATCACTACCCTATCATACTTCGAGACGGGCTTCGCACACTCTCCGCTCACATCGTCGTTTTCTTCCTTCCTATCACTCCTACCCCTCATGCCATAACGAGTCCTTCTCTCCTCCTAACCATGCTCTCTACTACGCCATCCATGCCTCCTCTTCCTCAAAATTATCTCCACCATGTTCTCCCAATACACCGCCTCCCCCAGTTTCCTCTCCAACTTCTTCAGCACTTCCTCGTTCCTCCAGCATCTAAACACATATGCCTCATATCATCCTCCACTTCACACTTTCGCACACTCCATTCTCTCTTTTCCCAATCTTGTGGAGGTACCCATGTCCAGTGAACACCTGTGTCCAGAAGTAGTCCACCTCCATTCCCACTCCCCCAATAATTCCTAATTCCTTATATCCGTCTCCACATGCCTATGTAAGCTCAAGCTTTTCTCATCCTCCAGCACCCTCCAACTACTCACTCTTTTCGCCAGCCATTCATCGCATGATGTTATATCAATGAATACCGAATCCACGTCCCCCTCACGAAGGTCCATCATTCAGCACCTCCAGCCCGTTGGATGTCAACATCACCATTCAGTATTCTAAGCAATAAAGTCCCCTGTCGCCATTCTCCTAATGATCCTCCTCTTCCCTTTTGACACCATTATATCGTCCTCCTATCCTGTCATGCTCCTCTCATATTCTTCCAGGCTGACATTTGGGCTATATATACACATTGTACACCACCATGTCTCCCATTCGCACTACCACCCATCTGTTTCCTTTCCTCGCTTCATCCGCCCTCAGTCCATCTACCACCACTTTTATTCCTGCCTCTCCTGTATCATCTAGCATTTACTTAAGATCCACACACCACATCCACTTCCTTCCTGAAAATCCATTTCCCTAAATTTATCTGAAACACCCTCCATCCATCCCCTACATTCATTCTTCCCAAAGTTCAAAGGATTGCAGCCCTAGGAATCATAAGAAATAATACAGTACAAATGTTACTGAATGTGTACTGGTTCAGAACAAACCCAGGATATCACAATGGGCTTCAAGTCTTCAAGTGCTTTTACGCCCTTTTAACCTAGTCTAGCCTAAATCGTCGTTCATGAAAATGTTATCAGTTTTGCACCGAATGTGAAACAATATTCTTGAAAGCCTTTTTTTTATTAAGATTTAAATTATATATAATATAGATTTATTGAATGTGCTATAAAATCATCAAAAAAGTGGTTGACAGCAAAGTAGGTACACTTCTTGGTGATATGATGATACGAATTTATGTCAGTTAAAGAAAAAGGTAAAAAGCGAAACAGTGTTTTCCATAAATTGATGTATTAACTCAACCCCATTTATTATCCGCGGATATGATGGATTAAATCGATATTCTCAACAGTTTTATACGGCCGGCGCTCAGAATTCACAAAAACATAACCTTCATTACTTATCTTTGGATTTGTATAAGGAGGGATTTTGACATCGAAATAAGATCAACTTCTACAAAAATTTATAGAAGAGTTTTGTTATTTCTTCAGAATAAATTTAAAAAATGGTAACCCCTGAAAACAGGGTTGGATTTTAAAGTATAAACTATAGAGGGGTTTTTATTCATTCGGTTATTTAACGACGTTCTATTTCTGCAACTAGGCTAATCACCGACGCCAGGAGCACTCTATCCCTAACCGGAATTTTTTCCGAATCCACTAGTGTTCCAACCAGTGGTATGGATATTTATCGAGCCCAACATCCATGGACTCGGGACCTCGGTTTTACGGCTCATCCGACTCATCTACATTATACCTCATGCTCATTGGTATAATGCCTGCGAGCTGTGATATGCTACTCACCCTAGTACTCTAAAGTGCACCCTAGTAGACTAAAATGTTTCGCTGCAGGCTGTACGGGCTCTACGACGGTGTTTCCCCAGTGGTGGTCACCCATCCAAGTACTAACCTCGCTCGACTCTGCTTGACTATAGTTATAGCATCAGAGGCGTTCCACTACAGATCTGGTGTAGAAGGGTTAAAGTTAGAGATAACTGAAACTAATTCTGAGATTTTTAAACTTTTTTATCTCCATCGCCTGTACTAGCATTGAAACTCACTCTAGTAAGTTGTCTGAGATAAAATAACGAATTTTGATATCTCTAAATTTAACAAGTTCGTTCAGTTGAGTTTTAATTAGAAACAAAACCATTTTCCACATTTCCTTCTTTTATCAAACAACAAGACGAAAGCCGTAAACACAAATAGAATTTTTATCACAAGTATCTGACGATCCACAATCGCTTACCAGTTAATGAAATCATTTGTGAGCAAGGTGAGCTACGCTTTCCCTGTTTTTTTCCCAAAACCGAACCAGGAATTTCAGTCACGTCCTAAGCAGTTCCTCTATTTGCCTATTTTCCCATTACGAAGAGAGAGTCTCATCTCAGGAACGGATTCAGATCTTATTCACAAAACACACTTTATCCATAAAACGGAAAATTGGGATATTTACAAAATATCCGGAAAACGGTTCTATGAGCCCTACAGGCTCAGATCATTGATGGATTATATTTTTATCATTATTTACCAGACGAGAATCTTGCAACTATAGATAATTTCATTGAAAATACTGCAATTTACGGGATTTAATCCCGTCGTTAAAAAAAATTAACTCTATATAGCCAAAATATTGTACGTATCCCCAGATTTCCTTTTTTTCAAAAAGACATAGTACAACAACTCACTATAGAAATTTCATAGCAAATTGCTTATTGTGCTAGATCCTATCCATGTGTTCTGTAAAGGAAAATTTACTGGTGAACCAGCAGGAAGTTCTTGTAATTAACTCTAACTTTAAACCAAAGCTTAACAATCCTCCATTAAAGTCAACGGAATACTTATTTCTTCTAGCTTTATGAGGCACTTTCCTTCGCTCAATCAGACTCTTTCCTAAGATGGGACAATTTAGGCCAGTTACAATGGTTATGGAATTATCTATCAAATAATTTCGATTATAGAATTTATAAATTTTATCGATTTATTTATTGACACTTCACATATTGGATCGATAAAATTGAAAGATATCCTTGTAAGTGTAAGGTAGAAGTAGAAGGTTTTGAGTTGAAGAAAAAGGTAGGAGTATAAACATTTCCTTTTTTTCGTATTCACAATGATTACCTTATCCTCCAAGAATAAGTAAAAGGTTGTTGGTATGTTGGCTTGTGACTGTTGCGAGGCAGGTTCCAACCTGTTGTCGATGGTTTGTTTATTTACGGTATTTCTTTCTTAACGTTCTTATTTGAGTTCAGTAATTCGATCACAGAAAATGTACCTATTCACCAAGCAGCGATAGTGAAAGTACAAAAAAAGATAATGAACCGAACTGCAGTTCATAGTAGAAGAAATTGCCAATGCCCCCGTGATTTTGGAAAAATCCCAAACACCAAAAATAAAAGCTAGAAAGAATGAAGCTATTAGAAATGTTACCAGGAAGTACGAGGTGGCATTTGGTAAAGCACTGGGTGCTGAAGGCTTTTTAAAGAAAATAAACGTTATGAAAGGAAGGTTGAAAAAAAACTGGAAATAAAGCTGTTGATATTTTACTTACTATATATAATTTGTCAAAGAGATTAGAATAGTCAAAATTTTGAAAAAATATTTAAAATTTTGTAAAGACGAAAAATACAGTTTTATCAACAAAAATTCCCTAAGACTTAACGAGAAAGTAGCATTGATGACCCCTACTAGTCCACGACATGGGAAGAATAACTTACCGAGCTCTCATATACTTGCATCAGACAAGCCTGAACAAACACGTGCAAGTATCAACAAAAACCTTCCATCAGAAAACGTTTGGCCTGGAAACTTTGGATCTAAAAAAACTTGGACTCATAATATATAGTGGGATCGGAACAATCAAACACCGGTCCAAATAAAACATCTAGTTTGCACTCACAATTGAGTCTAGGAAATAAACGGTTAACACTAGAAAAAGAAAAAAAAACAAGAATTAGAAAAAAAAGGTGAGCGGTCGTCGGACCTCCGACAGAAGCTTGCTTCTTATGCACAATAGAATGACCATTTTTCGTAAATTTTTGACCATTTTTCAAAAATTTTGACGATTTTTCAAAAATGTTGACAGTTTTTGACTATTTTATCAAATTTTAACAATTATTGACCATTTTTAACAATTATTGACCAATTTTGACAATTATTGATCATTTTTGACAATTTTACAATAATTTTGACAATCATTGACCATTTTTCCAAATTTTAACAATTATTGACCATTTTTGAGCATTTTTGACAGGTTCTGACAATAATTGACCATTTTTTACAATTTTTCAAAAATTTTGACAATTTTTAACAATTATTGACCAATTTTGACAGTCTTATAATTATTGACCATTTTTTCAAAATTTTGACAACTTTTGACCATTTTTCAAAATGTTAACAATATTTATTGATCATTTTTGACAGTTTCTGACAATTATTGACCATTTTTGACAATTATTGTAAATTTTTCAAGATAATTAACAATTTTTGATCATTTTTCAAGATATTTAACAATTTTTGATCATTTTTCAAAATTTTAACAAATATTAACTATTTTTGACCATTTTTACAAATATTTAACAGTTTTTTACCATTTTTGACAGATTCTGACAATTATTGATCATTTTCGACAATTTTGACCATTTTCCAAAAATTTTCACATTTTTTAACAATTATTGACCATTTTTGACAGTTTTTCATAATTATTGACCATTTTTTCAAAATTTTGACCATATTTCAAAATTTTAACAATTATTGACCATTTTTGACAGTTTCTGAGAATTATTGATTATTTTTGACAACTTTCAAAAATATTGACAATTATTGTAAATTTTTTAAGATATTTAACAATTTTTGATCATTTTCCAAAATTTTAAAAATTATTAACTATTTTTGACCATTTTTAAAAATATTTAAAAATATTTAACAATTTTTGACCATTGTTGACAATTTTTGACAGATTCTGACAATTATTGACCATTTTTGACAATTTTTAACAATTATTGACCAATTTTGACAGTCTTTTATAATTATTGACCATTTTTTTAAATTTTGACAGTTTTTTACAATTTTTTAAAATTATTGACCAATTTTCCAAATTTTTACAATTTTTGAAAATATTTGGCAGTTATTAACCATTTTTTTCAAGTTTTGACAGTTTTTGACAATTTTTGACCCTATTTCAAAATTTTTCAAAAATTTTCAAAAAATTTTAACATATTTGGCATTTAGAAAGAGGCGCGCGATACTTTCTCTTTCTCTGTCTCTCTGTCTCTCTTCCGACCGTTTGAGAATCCCTCGTGCCGGCGTGTATGGGAGAGAGAGACAGAGAGAGAGGAGATAGAGCGAGAGAGAGGCGTACCACTGTGTAGCCTACGAAAGAGAGAAGAAGAAGGCGGCTGAGGAAGAGAGGGGTGAGAGTTAGTACAGCGGGCAGCCGAGAAAGATACGAAGAATGAGTCATCGCGTGACGAACGCTTTTTCGTAACATCACACGTTTCACGAGTTCACTAGCCTTCCCAAAAGTCCTATGTCGTGCAATCAGAAGCAAGCTTCAAAAACGCAAACGGCTATTAGAAGAAAAAAGAAAAAGAAGACAATATTATTCTTTTGAAAAACTAGGGGATTTTGAGTATATATCTAGTTTGTTTAAAAATCCAGTTTATACAGTTTGATACATACATTTAATTATTAAAGTTGTATATTACAATGCTCAAATTTCTACTCACTTCTCGTCCTTCGGGCGAAAAGGTAGATCAACTTCGTCATTATTATCATTGTCATCTTCTTCTGCTACTTCTTCTTCAGGTGCTTCAAAATCGATGTCCCTTCAAATAGAGTCATGAAATTTTCGAAAATCCACTTTTCAAAACAAAAAATACTCATAACTCGACAAATAGGAAAGATAGAACGTTCTAGTCTTCACCAATCGATAGATGGGACAATTTTACATATTTTAGTGAATTTTGAGTCCATATTTCCAAGGATTAAGGGAGTTAGAAAAAATCAATTTGTATCGCAAAATATTTCCATAGCTACCCCCTTTGTTCTATTCGATTATTTTCGATTAATCGATTATTTTCGATTAATCGATTATTTTAGATTAATCGATTATTTTCAATTAATCGATTTTTTTAGATTAATCAATTAATCGATTAACATCGATTAATCGATTAATCGATTAATCGAAAATAATCGATTATTTTATATAATAGATAATCGATTATGTTTTTTGATAATCGCCCAGCCCTAATTTTGAGTCGATATTGCCAAGGATTAAGGGAGTTAGAAAAAAGCAATTTGATTCGAAAATATTTCCATAAATTTTCGACAAAAAGATTATAAAAAATGCTAAAAATTCGTAGAGGGGTTTTTTTGGCCAAAAAATCGACTGGCACAATCAGTTTTGTGATAAAATCGTTATTTCGCCTTCAAATAGAGTCATGAAATTTTCGAAAATCCACTTTTCAAAAAAAAAATACTCATAACTCGACAAATAGGAAAGAAAGAACGTTCTAGTCTTCACCAATCAATAGAGGGGACAATTTTACATGTTTTAGTGAATTTTGAGTCTATATTTCCAAGGATTATGAGTTAGAAAAAATCAATTTGTATCGCAAAATATTTCCATAGCTACCCCCTTTGTTCTAAATTTTCGACAAAAAAATTATAAAAAATGCTAAAAATTCGTAAAGAGGGGTTTTTTGGCCAAAAAATCGACTGGCACAATCCGTTTTGTGATAAAATCAATATTTCGCCTTCAAATAGAGTCATGAAATTTTCGAAAATCCACTTTTCAAAACAAAAAATACTCATAACTCGACAAATAGGAAAGATAGAACGTTCTAGTCTTCACCAATCGATAGAGGGGACAATTTTACATAGTTTAGTGAATTTTGAGTCCATATTTCCAAGGATTATGGGAGTTAGAAAAAATCAATTTGTATCGCAAAATATTTCCATAGCTACCCCCTTTGTTCTAAATTTTCGACAAAAAAATTATAAAAAATGCTAAAAATTCGTAAAGAGGGGTTTTTTTGGCCAAAAAATTGACTGACACAATCAGTTTTGTGATAAAATCATTATTTCGCCTTCAAATAGAGTCATGAAATTTTCGAAAATCCACTTTTCAAAACAAAAAATACTCATATCTCGACAAATAGGAAAGATAGAACGTTCTAGTCTTCACCAATCGATAGATGGGACAATTTTACATATTTTAGTGAATTTTGAGTCCATATTTCCAAGGATTAAGGGAGTTAGAAAAAATCAATTTGTATCGCAAAATATTTCCATAGCTACCCCCTTTGTTCTATTCGATTATTTTCGATTAATCGATTATTTTCGATTAATCGATTATTTTAGATTAATCGATTATTTTCAATTAATCGATTTTTTTAGATTAATCAATTAATCGATTAACATCGATTAATCGATTAATCGATTAATCGAAAATAATCGATTATTTTATATAATAGATAATCGATTATGTTTTTTGATAATCGCCCAGCCCTAATTTTGAGTCGATATTGCCAAGGATTAAGGGAGTTAGAAAAAAGCAATTTGATTCGAAAATATTTCCATAAATTTTCGACAAAAAGATTATAAAAAATGCTAAAAATTCGTAGAGGGGTTTTTTTGGCCAAAAAATCGACTGGCACAATCAGTTTTGTGATAAAATCGTTATTTCGCCTTCAAATAGAGTCATGAAATTTTCGAAAATCCACTTTTCAAAAAAAAAAATACTCATAACTCGACAAATAGGAAAGAAAGAACGTTCTAGTCTTCACCAATCAATAGAGGGGACAATTTTACATGTTTTAGTGAATTTTGAGTCTATATTTCCAAGGATTATGAGTTAGAAAAAATCAATTTGTATCGCAAAATATTTCCATAGCTACCCCCTTTGTTCTAAATTTTCGACAAAAAAATTATAAAAAATGCTAAAAATTCGTAAAGAGGGGTTTTTTGGCCAAAAAATCGACTGGCACAATCCGTTTTGTGATAAAATCAATATTTCGCCTTCAAATAGAGTCATGAAATTTTCGAAAATCCACTTTTCAAAACAAAAAATACTCATAACTCGACAAATAGGAAAGATAGAACGTTCTAGTCTTCACCAATCGATAGAGGGGACAATTTTACATAGTTTAGTGAATTTTGAGTCCATATTTCCAAGGATTATGGGAGTTAGAAAAAATCAATTTGTATCGCAAAATATTTCCATAGCTACCCCCTTTGTTCTAAATTTTCGACAAAAAAATTATAAAAAATGCTAAAAATTCGTAAAGAGGGGTTTTTTTGGCCAAAAAATTGACTGACACAATCAGTTTTGTGATAAAATCATTATTTCGCCTTCAAATAGAGTCATGAAATTTTCGAAAATCCACTTTTCAAAACAAAAAATACTCATATCTCGACAAATAGGAAAGATAGAACGTTCTAGTCTTCACCAATCGATAGAGGGGACAATTTTACAAAATTTAGTGACTTTTGAGTCCATATTTCCAAGGATTATGGGAGTTAGAAGAAATCAATTTGTATCGCAAAATATTTCCATATAGCTACCCCCTTTGTTCTAAATTTTTGACAAAAAAATTATAAAAAATGCTAAAAATTCGTAAAGAGGGGTTTTTTTGGCCAAAAAATTGACTGACACAATCAGTTTTGTGATAAAATCATTATTTCGCCTTCAAATAGAGTCATGAAATTTTCGAAAATCCACTTTTCAAAACAAAAAATACTCATATCTCGACAAATAGGAAAGATAGAACGTTCTAGTCTTCACCAATCGATAGAGGGGACAATTTTACAAAATTTAGTGACTTTTGAGTCCATATTTCCAAGGATTATGGGAGTTAGAAGAAATCAATTTGTATCGCAAAATATTTCCATAGCTACCCCCTTTGTTCTAAATTTTTGACAAAAAAATTATAAAAAATGCTAAAAATTCGTAAAGAGGGGTTTTTTTGGCCAAAAAATCGACTGGCACAATCAGTTTTTTGATAAAATCATTATTTCGCCTTCAAATAGAGTCATGAAATTTTCGAAAATCCACTTTTCAAAACAAAAAATACTCATAACTGGACTAATACGAAAGATAGAACGTTCTAGTCTTCACCAATCGGTAGAGGGGACAATTTTACATATTTTAGTGAATTTTGAGTCCCAACGTTATGAAGCACAATACAGGCAACAATTCTTTTCGGCACATTCTCCAATTTCACTTGTCAAACATGTTGAAAAATAAGAAATCGACGTTTCAGTTAACCAAAACAACGTTCAATTATCACTCTCTCTTTTTTCAAAAAATCATTATAATGTAGTTCAGCACCTGGAGCGGAATTTCTGAATGGAGTCATGAGCCACGGCTCCATACCATATCCATCATCAGCAAGTAGCACGACATTGTTTTTATTTTGTAAGTGGACCCTTATTTGTGAATTTCTCCTTATTATTGAATCATGGACCGATCCAGGCCAAATAACGTCCATATTAGTGAACATTTCTCTTGTACATTCAGTGTAGGATGACCTTTTCGGTTGACATACTCATCACGATGGCGATTTGGTTTCAGCATTCCATAAGTTCATTAATGGTAGACGGAAACTTTATCCAGTAATTTGATTGCGCCAGTATGCTGTCAATTACGGCAGTTACTGTAGTCACTATAGGAGATAGTGTAGCTATATCCATGCCTTTCTGATATCCAGGGTCACTGAGATAGCGTAAACATATCTGCATTTTTAGGACTGATAATAACGCACCTCCTCGAGTTTCAGCATTATTTATTCCTAAAAATCTGTTGACAGGCCGTTATACATTTTCCTCATCAAACCGGTATAATTCTTGGTAATCACGAACAAGTAGTGATAAAAGCTGCTTCTAGTGTAGTTCCACAACATCTGCCATCGCTTCAACTGATCACTACTGAGACTGTGTCTGCTACTGACCACACTCGAAATTATTGAAGAATATCCTTTTTATTTAGAGTAGAAGGTTACCAAATACTATTTGTGAAAGATATGCTCATACTCTATAAGTATAATATGTATGGATGTGAGCTGAAGGATTTCCTTCACATTCGGCAAGTATAAGCAAAATCTTTTTTTTTTTTCATGAATACGGCCCATTTAAGAGACCAACTTTTAATAAATTATTTGATCCGAGTCTATAATTTTAAATGTCTTGAAAAACCGCATTACATGTATGTTGTTGGTACAAACATAATACAATGAATTCTTCTGGGACGAAAACGTTGCCGATGTGACGCGAACTCGACGAAAACTTTAGCGACACCGACGTCGGACCCGAAGGTGTCGTTCAAAGATTTACTACTTTGTCTGGAAAAAGGACAAACTTTTCTATCTCCGAGCAACTCACCCATATAAACTTTTCCGTTTCGTTTCGTTCTTATCGTTAAAAAGCAGAGGCTGTCAATTTATTCAGAAACGGACGTTTACGTTTTGATCTGTAGTGGTATAAAGAAAACACCGATGATATATATAAAAGGTATGATTGTGTATTTTTGAGGAAATTTATTCATAGAATATCTCGTTTTTATACAATCAATCAAAAATGAGGTAAAATCTTAAAATTTCAAAGGACGTTATCAGAAGAGATATTTGTGTTATAATAAAAAAAGAGAACAAAAAAAAGCAAACATTTTTTTTGGACCACAAATCCGTATTCTTATAGAAAAAAAAACGATAAGTTTACAAATAAAACGTAAGACCAGTAATTTTATCAATAGAAAAAAATCACTAGAGAGAGTAGTAAAAAGGAAAAAATCCCGGATCAACTTTCGTTTAGCGGAAATCAGTTATATAAGAAATATTCGTTTATTTACTATTTGGAACCTTTTCTAAACAGAAATAGTCGATTTTTTTTTGCGGAAATGCATAATTTTCATTTTTCCGACTTAAGAATAGCTGAAACCAGTTACAAGAAAATAAGTTTCTGTTTTACATTTTAGACAATTTTCTAAACATGAACACGCAAAAATCTTCTTGCGGAAATAAATACCATTTTCATTTATTGATAAAATATTGTAGAATCTAGAATAATTCGAACTAAACTCGGCAATTGGACTCCGTGAATAGGCGTGTACAAATCCGTTTGTCTCTTGAGATTTTTGAAGCGATATTAAGCTGATAAGAATAGATATTATTCAATGATCTGTGTTAAAGATTGGGAAGAGGATTAAACTCAATTTTTACATTGTTTATATTATTTATTATAGTTTATTTATTAGTTCCAGCTATTCTGAAGTCGGGAAAATGATGCATTTCCGCAGAAAGTTTTTTGTGATTTTGTCTTTGGAGAGACATTTATACGGGTGTCCCAGAAATGAGAGGCCAAAACTTGGGAATGAGTAGGTGGTGTTAAAATATTGTCAGTATTTCATTTAGTTTTTTTTTTCTACGGACCTCCTTTGTTGAGTTATAGGGCTTTAAAGTTAGAAATTAAAAATACATTTTTATTCGTAACTCCAAAACTGTAATTTCGAACTTGTTGAAAATTTGGTGTATTGTCAAGTACATGAATTCGTTAATTTTGTCCATGCCAGTAAGTATACCAATGTTGCAGAAAGTCGGGATCGGACCTGGCTCACTGGATAAAAGGCCAGAACTAATTAAATGACAAGGCAAGAAACTTTAAAATACTTTCAGTTTATTCTCAATCTATTCTTCTGAAAAAAAGGTACCCTTTGTCCAAATCGATAACATCAGTGGTTTCCGAGAAATATGGAATTTCGTAAGCACATTCAGATTCTATCATTATTTAGAAAATGGGTTATAACCAAGTAGGCTAGCGTCAATTATTTGTCATATGCATTAAATATCCTTTAAAAAATGTCATTTTATCAAGTAGGAAGCTGCCAATGTATGTATCATATGCCTCAACCATTCTTTAAGTAATGTTCAGCAGAACAAATTAACTCATAATTTTCATGAAAACGTATATTAAAAGTAAGAATTATCCAGAGTAACATCATAAAAACTTGCAAATGCAAAACTTTTGCATCTATGTGTATAAGTAGCATTTGAATCGTTATTTTTGAGCATTAACAGACTTAACGAGATTTTTTTTTATTAATTTAAAGTATTGGTAAAGATTTTTTATTAATTATGCGACTCACACACAACCACCAGTGATCTTATTTTTTTTATATCCGAATTCAAATTAATAGACTGGTTTTTTATAAAGACGTTGAAGAATGTTCGGCAGGCTTTTGATGTTTGATTTACATAAATATTCTTCAAATAACGGCAGGGTACGAAGTTTGAAATAAATTTGAATTGATGATTTTTCGATTAAAAAAATGTCGACGATTTATGGAGAAATAAAGTAGGTAGATAACGAAATTTTTCCTTCAAATACTTTTCTCAGCTGTTTTATAATTTTAAATTTTTTTCCGTCTTCGAGTTTAATGAGAAAAATTTAGCTATAAACATAAAGTACAAATAACTAACATCTCATCGTCTCAGAAAATTGAGATCCTCGAAATAATATTGGGTGAAACGTCAAAACGTCTTTCGTAGGCTACACAGCGGCATGCCTCTCTCTCTCTCTCTCTCTCTCTCTCTCTCTCTCTCACACACACACACACACACACACACGCGGGATTCCCAAACGGTCGGAAGAGAGACAGAGAGAGAGAGTACCGCGCGTCTCTCTCTCTAATTGCCAGATATATTAAATTTTTTGAAAAATTGTCAAAAATTTCGAAATATGGTCAAAAATTTAGAAAAATAGCCAAAACTGTCAAAATTTTGAAAAAAAAGGTCAATAATTGCCAAATATTTTCAAAAATTGTCTAAAATTTGGAAAAATGGTCAATAATTGTCAATAATTGTCAAAAATTTTGAAAAATGGTTAAAATTTTTGAAAAATTATAAAAAATGGTCAATATTTGTCAAAAACGGTCAATAATTGTCAAAACCAATCAAAAATCGTCAAAAATTGTCAAAAATGGTCAAAAATTGTTAAATATTTAAAAAAATAGTCAATGATTGTAAAAATTTTTGAAAAATTGTAAAAAAAGGTCAATATTTGTCAAAACTGTTAAAATGGGTCAATAATTGTCAAAAATGGTCAATAATTGTTAAAATTTGAGAAATGGTCAAAAATTTTGAAAAAATTGTTAATAATTGTCAAAAATTGTCAAAATTTTTGGAAAATGGTCAAAATTTTCGAAAAATTTGTCAAAAATTGTCAAAATTTTGAAAAAATGGTCAATAATTATAAAAAACTGTCAAAAAATTGTCAGTAATTGATAACATTTGGAAAAAATGGTCTAAAATGGTCAAAAATTGTTAAAAATTGTTAAAAATTGCCAAAAATGATCAATCATTGTCAAAACTGTCAAAATTGGTCAATAATTGTTAGAATTTGAAAAAATGGTCAAAAATTGTCAGAAATTTTGAAAAAATGGTCAATAATTATCAAAAATTGTCAAAATTTAAAAGAAAAGGTCAATAAAATATAAAATAAAACTTAGTAGAACGTACTTAATGTAATTCACAACATCGCATTCTATTGCGCGAATTTTTATTGATTTTTTTTCCCAACCTCGCATTCTATTGTACATAAGAAGCAAGCTTCTGTCGGCGGACCACCGACCGCATACCTTTTTTCAACATAAATCTCTTTTTCGTAAATTTACAGTGTAAAGCAATTTTTGAAGATTAAATCAAAATATTGACAGAGATATTTTCGGTTTGTATATTCGCGCTTACCATGTCAACACAAAGAAAATAACACTTTTCTCATCCGTATACTCTGCTCTTTTTATGTCACCCACAATTTGCCTCTTAAAATGCCGTTTGGTCTAATAAATAACTTTATCTAATAAACTTCTTCAATAAAAAAGATCCTGAATTTGAAGTTCCGAAATATTTTCGGTTTTCAGAACCAATCAAAAACAATTTGAAAATAGCCAAAATTTTAGAACGGGATATGCTGTGTGTCTCCACAAATGAACGAAAATAGATCCTGGTCAATAAGTCACTAATGTGTAGACATTCCTACTTTGCTCATAAGGTCTGCTGTAAATGTTGGCGAACCTCCTCTAATAAACTGTTCCGCCTGTCTTTGTCCTGGTGAGATTACCCGCCGTTCTACAGATTTCTGTACCACCCACTTCCTTGTGGCCATATTTTTTGTCGACGTTGCTCCAATGAACGGCATTGATTATCTATGTCTGGCCGTTTCGTCAGCCAGTTCGTTGTCCTTATGACCCTCGTGTCTTGGTACTCAGGCTACCAGGACCTTGCAATGGTCTCCAAGTGCGTTTAAGGCACCCACCCTAGCTTAGAGCTGACCTCTATGGAATCGAGTGTTAGTTTTAGTCCTACAATTCCGGCTCCTAAACCTACTCCTGCTTTGATTTCCTCAGCTTGTATGGGTACACCAGTCCCCTACCTGGTATGATTATTTGGAACTTATTATTAAAGTTATATCTCGTGGTACTTGCATCAATGGGTTGCACCATCAAGTCATCCGCCTTTAGCTCCTCGATAAGCTTACGATAGTCAGCACTGTGCGTTTGGCTTATGTGTTGTTGACTTTGCAATAGTTTGTGCGTAACATATTGTATAAAAATATGTAGTGGAGGGAGATTAAGCAAGACTTCCATCGCACTTGTATGTACTAAATAAACTAACCTAACTTCTTAAAAAATAATTTACCACGCTTAAATTTAAGACCTTCGTACTTCAATTTTATCATGGACTTCATGAATGCAATATAATTAAAAGTAAATACTCGGACGACAAGTAATCTCGACGCAAAGATTAAAGATCGGCTGAATTCTCTAGGTATTTTCAACGGAGTTGTAAAGAGTTTTAGAAAAGAAATCTCGGAATTTATCGTGATTTAATATTAGAAATAAATGTTTCTGGTTTGTTAGAAAATCATATCTTCAATCTAGGATTTCTAATTGTTCAAGGATATGAAATTCTAGTTCCTTATCACATATATGAAGGATTTTTGGTATTGTGAGTGTATTTTATCGAGAATCCGTCTAGCGAAGTGTTATTTATTCGGTATTTGAGTTCTCAAATGTGCCTTTCAGTTTGAAATTTTCATTCACTTTCCACAGGCTACGAAACATTTGGATACATTTAGGTGACTTAATAAAAATATATAGAATTTACTGTTTGGTCCCTCACTTTGTGGAATCTACTCATATTACTTTTTTAAATGAAACTAAGTGTTTCTGACGATGATATGTCAATATCTTAGAGTTTTCATAATTTTTTCATTAAATAGTGGAATTAATTATAAACACTTAGTTTCATTTAAAAAAGTAATAAAAATATATATTATACTACTTTTACATACCTCCCCTGCAAGCAATGCAATTTAAGCTTTTTAGGGTATCATATTTTAGAATTTTTAAAATTGAATATAATGATAGCTGTACAAAAAATCTTCTTCTAGTGAAGACTTTGGAAAATTAATAACCAATTGACGCTCGCGATATTTTCCAAACAGAATTACATTATTAGAATATGCCTCTCTGACATCGACAGTGACTTGGAGATCTTAAATGTTTTTCATTTTGATTTGAGATTTGCATCTGGGAGACGGAACAATGGGAAAAGGGAATGATAAGGTTGCGGTTCTATTAAGTAGACACGGTTTTGCTTTCAATGTTATATCGTATATCGGTTTGTATACGATCCAAAGAAGATATTTGCAAATAAGGTGCTGCTGAAAACACGGAGTATAATTATTAAAATAACAATCCTGTATAGGAGAGGTTTACTTTTAGAAGTGGAAAACCTATTGAAGTGAATTTGTGCAGACGTTTTTCATAATTTTGGAAATATTCACTATCTAAGGCGCAATTCATATAAAACAGACGTCGATACCGATATCGGAAGCATCTTAAAATTTTTCCATATACCAGTCTTTCAATATTAGTTCGTCGCAATGTTGCCAATTGATTTTGGTAATTTTTTTAATTCTATGTCCGATCTAGATCATTTGGATCATTCAAGTTTTAATGTCAATAGAGGAGTTCAGTCTAAGGTCAGTGTCACCAACAAAAAGTGGTTTTTATGACAAGAATGACAGTTTACCAATCAAAACATAAGATTTTTGCAGGTTTTTTATCATTACTAACATCTATATTGCTTGATTAAAACAATGAATACACCCCCGATAGAGAATAGATCGTTGTGTATATTTCACACCCTAACACATCAAATTGTAGTTAGATGGAGACTCTTACTAGGGGAGAAAATACGGTATCTCATAATGGGCTGATATCTCATATTAGGTCCCTTACCTCGTTTTAGCTGAATTCTCAATGCATCGGTGGCCAGTAATTCTAGTAACTTTCGGTAAATTACCAATTCTCTTCTGTCATTATGTCACTAGTTATGTCAGATGTCAGTGGAAAAAGCAATCAGAAGAATAAAGTGATACAACTAAATAGAACTACTACAAAAGTATGGAAAATAAACATAGACGAATATCAACAAAAACAAATAAAACTGACATCTGACAAAACTAGTGACAAAAATGACAGAAACAAAATGGTGACTTGACAAAAGTTCCTAGAATTATTGGCCACCGCTGCGTTGAAAATTCAGCTAAAAAGTCATTTTAAATTTTAAGATTTACGCATCACTGTTTTAATAAATCAATATAGATGTTCGTAATGATAAAAAACATGCAAAAATCTTATGTTTTGAATGGTAGACATTAACTGTCATTCTTGTCATAAAAACTACTTTTTGTTGGTCACACTGACCTGAAACTAAACTCCTTTATTAATATTAATTTACTTACGACGTGCCCAAATCTAGAAGCAATGAAAAAAGTTATTGGTCATACTTCTTGACGTGTCACACCAAAATATGTCAAAATTCTTCGTGATATTTAATCTTTTTGGTAATTTTAAATAAATTCTTCGTTAAATGGGTGAAAATAAACAAAAAGAATGCCTAACAAAAGTGAATTTATTAGCGTATCAAAAACCTCAAGGAGAAAAAACAGAATTTCGGCCATGTCAGAATAGAAAACAGCCTGCATACTCAGCCAGTAAGTTTTTAAATATATTTTTTTCATCAAATTAATTTCCACTATAGCCCTACTATAGAAAAATTCATGTGATTTATCAGAAGAGAAAATCTAGTGAATGTGTCTCCTTTCTATCGTTTCCAACTTTCAGATGGTAGAAATTAAAAAATGTTCATTTAATAATTTTGTTCAAACGTTAATTAAAAACACCCTTGCTGCAGCACTTTTTCAAAAGAATAACAGAAAAGTGAAAAAGTATAAACAGACAAAAATATCATGGAAAAATGGATTTGAATAGGTGCTCAACGACAAACACAGAGCGGTGATAAAAATTTTAATGGTTTAAGAGTGGTCGTTAGATGCTGTTTCGCATGTCCTGTCTCGGCTATTTCCAAGACGTATAAATAGCAGGAAGTTTTTTTATGGCCTTGTGTAGACGACGGATTTTCTAAAGTATGACGAAGATGACTTTTGTCGAACAAGGTGTTATTATTTTGATATTCACAGCCCCAGAAAGTTTTGTATATAATTCTCATTATTGTTGTTGTTAATTACAGCCATATCCAGATGCCAACCGAAAATAATTAAAATATGCACGGGAGCCGAGATGAAAAAGATGTGTCCTCCCCCTTGCGATTGCAAAACAACAAAAACAATAAAATCTCCTCGAGGAACATCTGGGGCGTTGGGTTTCCTCCTTTTGGGATTAAAGGCAGCTATTGCCGCAACATTGGTGTATGTAAGTTACGATATGGGAATTTGGGGAACGACTGATGACACGCAAGAGATGTATCGAAAATATTGCGCCGCTAGTAGTGAACCAAGAAAAAGGAACGACAAATGGGATCCGCCATCTTGTGAAGCTCAGAAGGATATGTTTGCGGTAAGATTCATAATTGCACCACCTTTTTTTTTTAATAAACAAAGAACCAGGCACAGCTTTAATGTAATCTGGGGATCCAAAGTATCTTTTGGAATTTTACTAGAAGTATATCTGAAAATGGGATGAATTTATTTGCTACACCACAAAACTATTTTCATAGTGTTTAGTGTCTGATTAGAAATACCTTTTGATATGGTTTAATTGTTGCTTTTGTTCAAGGCGAGAGTTTTCAGGCCTTATGGACATTGTGACGAGGCGCCCTTCAACCCAGAACGATCCTTTAATAAATTTCAAAACAAATGGAATCAAGGCGTTGAATGTGTGTTTGGAGGTTTAGCTGGATTTCCGAATAATCTCATCAATTGGTTTTGTGGTAAAAATAGAAAAAATACAACACACCTACAAAATCAAGACACCCAACCTAGGTGTATTCCTTATAGTCAATTACCACCTGAAGAAAAGGTTATTAATTCCTACAAATGATAAGTTTCTTAAGCAGCGACGACTTTTTTTGCACTCAATATGTATTTAAAAATCAAATAAACAGTTAAGTACAAATTTTTTTCATTCATTCCATCCTATAGGTAGCATGTAAGAAATTGTAACGCTTTTAGTTGGGCGTCAGACTGCTCAGGAAAAGAGCACCTCAGGGGTAGATTCTAGACCAGAGCTAATAGTAATTCAAGGAGTAGGTCTTACCGGTTCCCGGGTAATCCTACTTGAATTTAAGTTACGTTAAGTGAAGCGAAGATAAGTGGGCGCCACCCTGAATTCTACTAGTTTTACGGTTTCACATCAACTTTATCAATCGATAAACCCTGGAATCTTGGAAGGTGAAAAATACGAACAACGTTATTAAATTTACAATAGTATAATTTAAACAAAGTGTAAATTACGATTTGACAAAAATAATAAATTTAAAAAAATGATATCTAGTTATTTATAAACAATTTTTTCCTATGTTGATGTGTTAATGGTAATAGAGAGGTACTTTCCTTTTCCTCTTCTACTATCTTGGGATCTCCATGATTGAGAGAATCATATTGTCTTCTTCTCAGGAAACCAGGAAACTCTTAAGGTTATTATATAATATGAGATGGTTGGCAACGTACTCCAAAGTTCCAGACAGAACAAAGTTCCAAAGTTCAGGACAGAAAAAAGTGCATTCACATAAATGCACTTTTTAAAGATAAGATAAAGTTTGGCTTCAGTAGCACATGCTCACAGGAAAGAAGAACGAAACCTCTTTGCCCCTGTTTAAATACATATGAGAGATAATAAACTTACGTCTCATATTAATGTCAAGCTCAGACGCTTTGACCAGGAAAGGAATTTACATTTCAATAGTGAATTCTCAATTCACATTTAATTAATAATTGATAGAAGAAGAATTTAGACCGATGTCGAAGTGGAGACTAACAAATAGCAGTGGCTATTTTCACCGCAGACGGAACTCGTTCGGCCCGCATTAAAACGTTGATTTCGACTCTTTATCGACAGTAAATGTATTCAGCCTCGGAACATTTCTCAGTGTTGGGCATTAGAAAGGACTGGCTATTCGCCGCCCATACGATTCTTATCAATCGTTCTAAATTAACGTAACAAAATATTTACTCTCTAGATATCTTAGAATACCAGTTTAAAAGAAGAGATCACCAGCTAGTCTCTCGACAGGCGCTGCTTCTTCTAATACGTGCTTTCGTTCATCGCAAAATCTAGTAAATTGCTTCCAAACGTACTCCCTCGAGTTCTTCGTATTTTTCGGTACATTTTCATCAATTTTTTCATTGATCAATTCGATGGAATTTATCCCAAATCTGCTCATTTTTGAATGCGTGCACGACGGGATTATTTATATTTGACGTTCAACTGTCACATACCTACACAAATCTGGAAACACCGAACTTGACAGGCCAATCAGGATCAAGAGTCAAGTTTGGTGTTATCGATAATCCGAACTTGACTAGAGCTCCTGATTGGTTCATTTGACAAGTGCGTGAAATAATCTCTATTCTATGCTTATGTTTATTTTTTTCAATGAATTTTTGTGGTGAGTCCAAAAATTATTTTCTATAATTAACTAGAGTTATTTGAAGTAGCCATAAAGATGATTTTCATTACAAATCATATTCAGCCTTATTTATAATCAAAGTGACTACTTAGACTCCACTGAAATGCTGAAATGCAATGATAAAGGAACCAACACCCAAAGTAATTCCATAATTACAGATGTTATCACAAACTCGCATTTTGAAATGAGAAGTGTTAACATGCTGGCCACAATTAACGACAACCAACCATACTATATCCAGCTAAACTGGGATGGGTTGGAAGCATTCAGTCAGGAAGGAACGTTGGTGTGGTACACAGACGGATCTAAAACTGACATAGGAACAGAAGCTGGAGTTAGACCCAGGTGCAATATCCAGCCATCGTTGGGGAAGTTTGCATCTGTATTCCAGGCAGAAATCTACGCTATCGACAAGTGTTTGCAAATGAACATCGAAAGTGGGTGTAGAGGCCAAAAGATCCCCATACTTTCAGATAGTCAGGCAGCACTGGAATCTTTAGCATATCCCCAGGTCAGATCTGGACTGGTCTGGGATTGCCTACAAAAAGTTTTAACCCTGGCAAACCATAATAGAGTAGCTCTTAAGTGGGTTCCGGGGCACAAGGGTATTGTAGGCAATGAAAAGGCAGACTTCCTAGCAAAGTTACGGTCTGAAACTGCATTCACTGTCCCTGAATCATTATTTGGAATATGAAAATCTGCTGCACGTGGTTGTACATCTCGGTGGATTTAAACTAAATATCAGACGTACTGGGGACATGTGCCAAAACAGGAACACAGCAAATATTAAACCCCAAGAGGGGCCAGATAAGGAAAGTGACGGGATTACTCACCGGTCATTGTACCCTAATGAAGCACATGCATACAATTGGCCAACATGTGGCCATCTATCTGTTTCTTGAATTACTTTACTTTAGTTTCAAACTAAATATTTTCAAATATAAAACTTCGGGAAGTTGTAGGTGAGCAGAGCTGTTATATTGTCCCTGAACTATATAAGATAACCTTAATTTTCATCCCCTTATTCGGTCTTGAGTTAGTCCGAATTATGTATAATGAACCCGAGTTTGCTCTTAGGTACAACCCTAAATATTCGTTAGGACATCAACAAATTCCGCAAAATAATCACCGAAAACATAAACTAGATTGTAAATTTGTTTATGGTTTAGCTTATTCATCCAGAATAAATGACGACTAATCGTTATAAATAAATTAAAGTCCTTTATATGTGCTTCGTCATCGATACATTACAAACTTCCAAAACGAATTGGATCATGTATATATACCCTCTAATTGAATGTAAAGGAAAATCGGGAAAGTGTACATATTTGATGGGCCGATATCGCTGAGTACAATCATTCGTATATATCGTATCAGAGACGCAATAAGGCGGGTCTTTAAATCCGATTGGAAACCTCAGCAGATTATTGGGATTCGTTCAGACGTCCTCTGGGCAGAAGGAAAAAAAGACGATGTACAGTTGAATCGGTCTCTAGGGGACGGAAGAGGGCTTTTCTAAGGACTCGAGCTCCCTACACTGCTGACTTCGTATTATGATGTTCTTCATAATATGTTTTATCGATATATATCGTCTACAAAATAAAGTATATAATATGTTGTTTGTTGTTTTTTTTATCTTTTTGAATATCACGTTTCGTAAGACATAAAACCAGTAATAGATAAATTATACTGAGCGTTGAGGATGTATTTTATAACTGGAAATATGTTTATACAGGGTACGAGAGTTCTGTAGCTATAGTATCTTGTTTGATGATCAACCCACCGAAAATATTTTTAACAAACGTTTGTTAATGTTTTCACATTATGGTGAAAATATCATACTATAAGAGTTTTAAAACAACAATTAACTCCTGGATTATCCAGTTTTAACATGTTGCAGAGCTCCCTCTATAAACGATAACTTATTTCTGTCGGATCTTGAATCTTTTTCATTAAATTTGATAGGAAAAAATATAGATATTTTTTTGGGTGACATAAATTTTGATATACCTACTTAATCCAACTAAACCTACTACAAATAACTATATGTCTATGATGTCACTTTTGGGTTTTAAATCTTACATTAACTCATATACCAGAGTGACTTCAGAAAGCAGAAATTGTATTGATCACATTTTTATAAAAAAAAGCTTGGAAATGAAAAATCTTATTTATGATTCATTCGTTATAGATACTGATGTCACTGATCTGATCACTTTCCTATATATTTAAATATCAGTCTTGCACACAGCATTAAAAACATAGAAGAGAAAACGGTTAGGACGTTTGACAAAATTAAATTGGAAAGAAAATTAAGTACGATAAAATGGAATATTGTCATTTCGGAAAACAATCCAGATCTAGCTTATCAAACATTTATTGATACCTATACAAAGTGGAAAATCTAACTGGAACAAATTCTGTAGCTTGATAAATAAAGGTTTATCGCAAAATTCCTAAAACACGTTAATTTTTATTTTCAATGGGGCATATTACAAAGATATTTGTTTATTTTTTTAATCATCTGGGGGGTTGCAGACACCCCCAACTTTTTTTTTAATGGAAGGATAGGTTGTTTAATTTTTTATTTGAAAGCTTCTTCAATTGCAATTACAATTCCATTTTTTTTGTTACTGTTTATAAGCAATGTGTCGGCTAAAAATGAAATAAGGAGATATTCACTGAAATCACTTTAATGTGTAGGTACACTTTTTTTTACTTGTTAAGCCCAATAAAGAAACCTGCTGCTAGTTTTTCGGTCAATTTGAACTGAATGTGATTGATTTGTTAGTACTTGTTTGCATTTCAACGTGTAAATTAAAAACGAAAAATAATAAAATGCCCTATTTAACCGATACGCATCGTATCGAAATTTTAATGATGATCGGATATGAGGACAGAAGTCGAACACAGGCTGAAGTCGCTCGTTTGTTTAGTGAAGTTCATTAATCGAAGTACGATTAGCAAAATTGAAAGTCGATATCGGGAGTTGGGCCACGTAGGGGATGCTTCTCGACAAAAGCTTTTAAAAGTCGACGAAGAAGCTCAGTTGAATATATTGTTGGAAGTTGAAGAAAATCCTGTTACTCCAGCTAGGCAAATAGCTCGCGTTCATGGAGTCAGTCACACAAGCGTATTAAAAATTCTTAAAGAAGCCAAAAAGCACCCATATAAGATGCAAAACCTGCAGGAGCTCCTGATCGTAGACTCGAATTTTGCGAACGAATTATGGCTTCTATCGATGATGGACAAATTGCTTTGGAATGGGTGCTGTTTTCTGATGAGGCTACGTTCACATTACATGGGCACGTCAATCGACAGAACTGCCGTTATTGGGCTCGCGAAAATCCCCGTTGGATGCGTGAATGCCATACCCAAAGGCCTCAAAAAACAAACGTCTGGGCTGGAATTATTGGGGATCGCATAGTAGGTCCGTTTTTTTCAATGAAAACATAACCGGAGAAACATACCCTAATATGCTCCAAAAAGAACTGATTCCCACTTTAGTAAATTTATTCCCCAGTAATTTGGATCCCAACTTATTTGACCAACGGATGTGGTTTCAACGAGATGCGGCACCACCACATTTTGCTCAAAATGTACGGAGCTATCTTAACGAAGTGTTTCCAAATAGGTGGATTGGAAGAAGGGGCCATCAAGATCACCCGATCTTACTCCATAAGAGTTTTTTCTATAGGGATATCTAAAGAGCAAGGTTTATGCCACTAAACCTAACGACATCGCCGAGCTTCAACAAAGAATCAGGGACGAAATTAGGCAAGTAACGCCGGAAGTGTTATAAAATGTTCGGAATGATGTTTATAATCGATTAGGATATTGTCAGCAACAAGGAGGAGAGCAAATTGCAAATGCAAATTACAAAACATGACTATTATAAAAAGCAAATCAATGATAATGCTAACAATATAAAAAAATCTATCGTCCCAAGACGTTTTGACAGTCCAAATTCTCGAAAACTGTTCATATGACATATATGAAATTTGGCAGATATAAACAGTCGAAACTGATGCTTATTTTTATTATAAAATGACTTCCGTTTCTCCTGTCATTTCGGGTCACGTGACACATGACCCCAACATAATTTTTTTAAATGGGACAACCGGTATATTATTACAATTTTGGATATATAATCAAAAAAAAATTCAACGATACCACATTTGCCATCATTTTATTGTGTAGTAATGATAATAAGGGCTATTTATTTTGATGACCCTTCTTTTTTATAAAAAATATTATGGAGTGATGAAAGTAGATTTAATAACAATGGTATTGTTAATCGCCATAATTGTCATTATTGTTCGCAGGAGAATCCAAAGTGGATGCGTGAAACCAATTTTCAAACAATATGGGGAATCAATGTTTGGTGCGGTTTATGGTGATTGGTCCCTATATTTATGAAGGAACATTAACGGGACAAAGATGCTTAAAATTTCTTCAAAATACTCTACCAGAATTACTTGAAGATATTCCCTTACATGGAAGGTAAAAATTGTGGTGGCAGCAAGATGGAGCATCTCCTCACTTTTTTGGGCCAGCTAGAGAATATCTTGATAACATATTTCCTGAAAAATGGATTGGCCGAAATGGTGTTCTCCGGATATTACACCCTTAGATTTCTTTCTCTGGGGTTACTTGAGAGGTCGAGTTTATGTCACACCACCGATTGATTTGGATGATTTAAAGGATACAATAAGATAGGCATGATTACAGCAGCACTTACAAAAAACCTTTTAACAAGATTTGAACATTGTGTCAATGTAAATGGTCACCAATTCGAACATTTGCTTTAATTTCTTTAATTACTTTTACTTTTTAATCCCCTATACTATATTTGTTGAATTGTATTTATTTTATTTCTTTCTCTAAATACTGGTTGCATACCTAGTAGGTACAAAATTGAAAATGTATATTCCAAAATTTATGCAATATAATATATTAACTTGTATTAAATAAAAAAACTTTCAATTGTTCCCAATAAAATTACCGTAAAGCCACGGAAAACAGTTAAGTCACTATAAAACTTTTAAATTGTATAGTTTGGAACGTTATAAAAGCAGTTCATTGGAATATATCAATTGTAAATTGAAAAATGTTCAATAGTCCAAAATATACCGCCGCCTATGCAAGAACTACGTTATCTACTTTGCTCTTTAAGCGAAAATTGAACTTCAGGTGTTCGTTTAAAGCCGCCTCCAGCTTAAAATGTTTGAATATCCTTATCCAAGGAAGATTGGATTAGATTTGTTTAGTGGAATTGTTGTTTTAATTTGTTTTGCTACCAACTTTTGTTTTTGGTATGTTATGTTATGTTATGGAAATAACATCAAATCGACTACCTACTTTATTACAAATTGGTTTCGAGTGAGTATATTTATTTTAGAAAAAGTTTATTCAAAATAATGGTAATTGAGTGCCATCCTCACTTCTACCTCCCGAGAAAACAAATATTATTTCTTTTCCTTCTTGTTTACTTCGTCACTGCAGTGACAAAGAGAAAATATCTGTCCTCTAGGGAAGCTCGACTACTTCAATCGAGAGTCCGGTCCCTGAAAGGACCTGTACAGTCAATCAGGTCCCTCCAAATTTTATCAGACTAAAGTCACCCAACCAGCTAAGTTATTTTATAATTTGATGGTCCTGCAACTGTTTTGTTAAATTGGTATTTTATTATTACACACTTCCAGAATCTGAATTGGTTATATTAGCAACAACACCCTATATACAAGGTTAGGTTAGCGAGAATGGCTGCATACAGGCTGGAATGCAATGGGAATTTGCACGAAGGAACCAACACCCAAAGTAATTCCAGAATCACAGATGTTATCACAAACTCGGTTTTTGAAATGAAAAGTGATAGATTAACGACAACCAATCATACCATATCCAGTTAAACTGAGATGGGTTGGAAACATGCAGTCAGGAAAGAACGTTGCTGCTGCTGCAAGTGGTTGTACATCTCGGTGGATTCAAACTAAACATCAGACGTAGTGGAGACACGTGCCAAAACAGGAACACAGCAAACTCCTGGTCAAATAACCCTCGGGCTAAATAAGAAAAATGACGGGATTATTCACCGGTCACTGTACCCTAAGGTAGCACATGCATACAATTGGCGTATATAGGGAGGAACCTATCTGTAGGTTGTGCATGGAAGAGGAGGAAAGAAAGACCTAGTGAAAAGACTGCTGAGCCTGATAAAGGCTACTTCACATAAAGGGTATAACCAAGAGCACAAAAAGCCTAAAGGCTGAGGTGCCAAGGTCTCTAAGCCTGTGACTAACAATCAATCGATATACTTGGTTAAATTGGGTACTTTTAAAGATATGGTGTTGTCTCACATACACACGTACATTAACTACGCTTAGACTTGCGTTTGCCTTGACATCTACGCTACTGAACAAATTTGGTAGATAAGAATTCTGTACCTTCATGCAAAAAAACGACGAACGATGTTTCGTATCATTCAAGAGAATAGAAGGCAAATAAAAAACCTGGAAAGTTGAAAAAAAGGGAAATGGAGAATGAGAAGATTTGTATATCACAAATCACAAGTAAAACATCTTAACTTTTCCTATTACAGAATTTATAAAACACGCCTCGACAACTTTACGTTTAAATGTAGATTTAAATGAACCGATTTCTATTTTATGAAATTTTACAATGTATATCAATATATATTCCAATAGAAGCTCCTCCTAAATTTTGAGAAACCTCAATATTTATTAAGGATACAAAAAAATCCGAAATATACACGGTGTCCCATTTAATAATACCCATGTTTGTGTCATATCTACCAGCCTAAGCCACTTAAAAATAAATTACCTACTGCACTAAACTATTCTTTCGATTTTTTTTCATATTCAGTAAAATTAAGAAGATTTTTGAGATAATAGTTTGGGTAAATTCCGGAAAATCGTCCTATATCTCAAAAATGGAATGGCTAACTGAAGATCTGGTTGGGACAGGGCTTTATTAACAAAAAAATAAGTCATGATATCTTGAGTAGCTTTTTATCGAAATTCCTTGAGAAATCGTACAATTTGAGACATCTTGCACTTCTGCGATTGGCCGACTCGTGCTACGCACTTTTCCGGCTAGTTTGATGTTTCTTTCCTCCATTTTTCAAAATTTTAAAGCCTGTTATGTTGAAAACTATAAGCTTTAAGAGTATAGTATCGCATATTTTCATTTTAAAGAATATTTTCTATACTAAAATTCAATTTATAAGATAACTGTATGTTTTCATATAAAACAACAATAGATTTAAATGTGATATATCTGAATCATACAGGTCATCTTTTATTTAGGACTCTTCCATTCTAAAAGCACGCTCTGTATAATAGTATATAACGAAATCCACTGTTTATTAAAAAATAGGTATTGTGGGTATTTAAAATTTTAATCAAGTAGCTTGAAAAGATGGTTTCAAATATTGTGTACATTTTAAAATAATGATCCTCGTAATTTATTCATTCTAAAAAAGGGAAGTTTCATTTAAATTTCGCAAAGAAGTGCGTCTTCCCTTGATTAATAAACGTTAAAACACCTGGCGCAGCTTTCGTCTGATTAATGAATGAATTTTAGAGATGCGGTTATATATTTTGCAAATTAATGGATTCAAAGATTTTTTTCCATTTTTATTTAGATATTTAAATATGTTACCGGCAAAGAGTTCGCGCATTGCCATTTATCGATCACAAACAAAAGCAGGACACGCACTGAATCGACTCGACCCTGTGTTTTTAGCAATGGGAAAAATTGGAAAGGTTCAGGGAAAATGGAGAGATCGATTGGTTGATAGGAGCTGGAGTTTATTTGAGTTCTAACCATCCTCAACACCCTGTGTTTTTAGCAATGGGAAAAATTGGAAAGGTTCAGGGAAAATGGAGAGATCGATTGGTTGATAGGAGCTGGAGTTTATTTGAGTTCTAACCATCCTCAACACCCTGTGTTTTTAGCAATGGGAAAAATTGGAAAGGTTCAGGGAAAATGGAGAGATCGATTGGTTGATAGGAGCTGGAGTTTATTTGAGTTCTAACCATCCTCAACACCCTGTGTTTTAAGCAATGGGAGAAATTGGAAAGGTTCGGGGAAAATGGAGATATCGATTGGTTGATAGGAGCTGGAGTTTATTTGAGTCCTAACCATCCTGTACACCCTGTTTTTTTAGCAATGGGAGAAATTGGAAAGGTTCAGGGAAGATGGGGAGATCGATTGGTTGATAGGAGCTGCAGTTTATTTGAGTCCTATCCATCCTCTAGACTCCAGAAAACGATATTTGGTTGGATTTTGGGTGGTGAATACCCTTCCAAAGGCAATTCTTCTGGCAATCGGTGTCATGTGATTACGAATCTTGATTTTCAGATTCAACTATCAAAATTCGGGAAAATTAGAAAGCCTTATCATTCCAAGCCTTCGTAGTAGAGTGGGGGGAACTAATGGGAGGATATTTTCGTGAAAAACACTAGCTAAGACTCTGGAGGCAAGTTTTAGTACAGAGTCTTAGTAGCCACTAACTTTGACTATGAATAAGACTCTATAAGTTCATGAGGGACACAAAAGAGTTTCGACAATGGCTCAATTCAAAGAGCTAAAGAACGAATTGCTTGACCATCCAGCGACTACTATCTTTTAAGAAACTCGAAGTTTTCACCTTGGTTGTAAAACACATATTCGCGCGGTGAAAATTTAGAGCGAATTATTCTGGTAATAATTTTCTAAACCATCAACAAAAAATCCGAAAAAAAAACCGTTATGGCATTTATCTCCACTATTTTGGAGCGTCAGACGCTATCCGCTTGGCAAAGGCAAACGATCTTACTTTTCTAAAACAAACGCTCCGCTACGACTTTTACAAATAGCAGTTTTTCAGCTGCCATTTATTACTCAAACCTTTATCAATGGTGCGGACAATATAAATTTCCAAATTGGCATTCAAAAGAACAGAGGCGGCCAGTGATACTCGGATGCTAACAATATATATCTTATATTTATCGCCTGCTTCCATTGTTACTTCGGTCAGTTACAACACTTTTCTGTGCGCTTTGTATATTTTATAGGAGGTGATGTAAAGAGGTCGGCTACATTGTCCTCTGGAACGGAATTACACATTTATAATCTAGTTGAATGTGCAGGGACGTTCCCATCAAGGATTTTCGGATATTACGGTGGTCGAATTTAGAGCAGATTTTCATTTGATGGTTAAACTGTATTTCAAGGATGATTTCATTCAGTTGTTTGTATTAATTTTTCCATTTTTGAAAAGATCTGACCATTGGGAAGATACCTCAGGGAACTTTAACCCAAAGTCATAACCACCAGTGGCCAAAAATTTGGTGTCGTGCTATTTGCGTACGTGCTATTTGCGTACAAGGATTATTTAGTGCTATCTGCGTATGAGGGTCGGTGGTTTGATATCAGGTAGCAAGAGAAATTTCGACAGAGTGCTATTTGCGTACACCTACTTGAATAAATATTTTGCTGTGTAGGTACGTATTCCTTCTTCAATCATTTTCCCCCCTATCGATAAATTACGAGAGACACTCTACCAAATATAGATAATAAATAATCGCGTCATGAACACAACATGCTATAGCACAAATGGCACTCTGCCGAAATTTATTTTGCTACCTGGTGTCAAACCGCCGACCCTTGTATGCAGATAGCACCAAATAATCCTTGTACGCGAATAGCACGTACGCAAATAGCACGACACCAAATTTTTGGCCACTGGTGGTTATGACTTTGGATTAAACTTCCCTGAAGTATCTTCCCAATGGTCAGATCTTTTCAAAAATGGAAAGATTAATACAAACAACTAAATTAAATCATCCTTGAAATACAGTTTAACCATCAAATTTTTTTTGATTGATTTTTGATTTCAAAAATTTTGGTCCAAAAACAGTCTTAAGTTTAAATTATGTATTTTTCCAAAAAACTGCTTTTGTTTGTTTAATTTTCATCCTTTCGTCCGCGGCTATGGTTCAGCAGGACTAAGTGCTAAATTTCAGGACTTGACAATGTTGTGTTCACATCTGGATAATATCTTTTACTATGTCAGTGTTTATAAACATGAATAATTAACTTCTTTAGACATCATGTAATGCATTATTCGAATTTAAAAGCGGTTTTAGGTTAGGTTAGATTGTAAACTACATGGAGTTTTAGCATAAGGAGTAACAGTGTTTCATCCATTATTTCATCAGGGCTTCAAAATACCATGATAATTATCGTTACAGGACCGGGAAGTTGTATTTTACTGGTTGAGATGGGGAGATTGCAAGGAGAACTGTAGGTGAGACCTGGAAATTTGGAGAGAGACTTTGATGTAAATATTCAACTGCAATTTTAGGAGAATACTCTCTAGAGAACAGTACTTTTCCTCTCTAGGGAGAAAGTATGAGTTTCTTTGCTCACGTGAACGAGAAAAATGTGTACTTTCCATAGCAGTGGGAGGAAATAGCTATTTGTATTACTAGGGAGGAAAAGGCACTTTACTCCTGTGTAATACATATGATTTCGGTATTTGTAGTTTCGAGAGTATACCTGCGAAGGGTGCCTTTTACCACTTGAAACTGTTTGTTCTATTTATTCTTAATAAAGTCAGTCTGCATTGAAAACTCAATATTTCATCAATAACAAGGTTAATGAGGCTATGTTAGCTTGTTCCCTATTAGATGGCGTATTTGGAAAATAAAAAATCACTTGAATCGCTCTCCATTTTTCAAAAAGTCCATAAAGTTAAATAAATCTAACAATTTTGTACTCTAAAAGTCAATTGCAATATTTACTGTCAGTGAATCGCACTATGTTAGTTTTATTCGTAAGTCAAAAAACGTAACTAACAATACTAAAGTTGAAAGTAACATTTTTAATTATTGTTTACCAGAATACAGGATATACAAGATGTTGAAATTACAGGAACAATTTGAATGTAATAGATTTACAAGTTTCTTCATTCACAACATAGTTAAAATAAGAGGAAGGAAATAGTATATTTTATCACTAGGGCATAAAATGAGCTTCACTAACCCGAGACTATTAGATACATGAGCGAGTGTAGCGAAGCGAGGGCAGTTGATAGTTGAGGGCTGCTAAAGCGTTTCCTGCATGTGTGACACATTACTGTCTTTCGCCTACCGAATAAACCAAAAAATAGGAAAATATAACGAAAAACTTTGACATTCACTGACGTTTAATTAAAAAATGTACTTGAAACGTCAAAATTACAAGTGACAGATGGTGAAAAACTTCAAAAGCAGTGGCGTTAAAAATGTTCCGACGTTGGGCTGCTAAACAAAACTCTCCTCCCTATTCTTGGTGTAAAAATACGTTTCCTCCCCAGAGAGGAATTTGAGTACTTTCCTAGGATGAGAAGTATGAGTTTCCTCCCTGATATGAAGGGGGGAAGTGTGTACTTTCTAGGACGTTATTTTCCAAAGAGTGTATATTTTCTGACCGGTCTCGAAAAAAATAATATTCCACTTCTTCCTATATTGTATACGAGAAATCAATATCTTAATATGATGTTGGTTAGTGGGGTCTAAGTGATTTGAAGGACGATGGCCATGAATCGGGAGTATAAAAAAAGTTGGACAATTGTCTCGAACACAATCCCACACTTATTTCGTCCTTCTATATCCGTCTCCTCCTTCCCCTTCTCACGTTCAAGAAACACGACGCAATAAAGATAAGTGGTCGAGTTTTAGAAGGCAAGTCATATTTCTGACAAGGCCAGCTCTTTTCTCTCCCAACTAAATAAGTTTTATATTATGTCTTGAATTGTCTCAGAAGAATTGTCGATGAGATTTTTACAGGATCACAAAAATATGTCTCGGAATTTTTCATTATGACGGACACCACGTTCGGAACTAAATTAAAACTATTATAGCCGTTAAAATTTCATATGCTTTGAATTTTTTTATTTTCTTTTGATGGGTGGAAGTAATTAGAGCAGAAAATTCAATACCGAGACCTGAAAGATTTCTGCGGTCAGAAAAATGTGTACTGGGGTTTCTGAATGAACTTTTCTCTTCTCCACGTTCCTACTCCTGTTTTGGAAGCGATATACGGGGTGATCAATTTATACCCCGGAAATAAGGAAAAAAGTTTCATATTAATGTTATAGACAGAGTCAAGCTTCACATTTTTGAATTATTTTCCAATATATAGGATGCTTCATAATATTTTTTAAATCCAGCATCCTATATTATATAATATAATCAGGCGACAGGCTAAATCTTTGAAGTCATGCGATCTAATTAACGATTAACGATTGGAGCAGCCAATCCATGAAGATGCCATGATGTCTCCAAAGATTTCGATATGTTTTGGATTGTTTATTGTCTCAAGTTAATTTTTTAATATTACAATCTCATAATCTGAGAAAATTAAAATATTTCCAGGAAAATAAACAGGTTGAAAGAGTATACTTTTTTTGGTACTTAAGTTTAAATTATCTACGACCGTCATTACCGTATAATTTTTATGTTGACAGAATTTAATAATGAAATTGCATTTTCAGTGACAGAATTCAACTCGCAATATACATATTTTTGAGGAATGAAACGACATACCATTTTTATTGTTCTAGACACTATACACCTTTGTATTTAAAAAAAAGTGGTTAAAAATAAGAAAAATAATGAAATTTATTATATGGTATCGTTCTGGAAATATAATAAAAATATCAAAGAACAAAAAAATTTAAGAGCTGTAAAAATATAATTTGAAACCTATAACAAGTATAACGTCAACATGGATATTCACTTTAAAACATTTTTATGGATCCTGCAAATGTAATTTGAGGGATATAAAGGGAATGTTCGTGAAAGAAGAGAGAATCTTATCCAGCAGTTTTATGAAGAAAACTCTAAATAATAAAGAAGGTATTTAATGAATCTTACGAACTTAATTTAAAAGAGTAGACGTAGCAATTATATTATTATAATGATTAGGTTAATGAGAGTAAACGGCAGAATCCTCTCTGCTACAATAAACATAAAGAATTTCGAAAATTATATTAAATAAGATTCATATTATACACTGTACTTAACATGTCTATCGACCTGTTTCGACTCTTCAATTTATATCGCTAATCTTTTTCTAATTCCCGCTAATATTCTCATTAGCCACCCCCAATCTTCAACCTTGACCATAAGACAATTGACATCTACCAACAGGCTAACACATCTAACAAAACTTACCATAAATGTAAGACGGAAACGATTACAAAGATGTAATTTGTTTCAAAAGGGTACGTTCTTGTGAATATACCCGAAATCCTATTAGAGCATCTTTTACATGGAGATCGATAAAATAAGGAGCTTTCCAAGACACTTTCCAAGTGTCTAAAAACGAGGAGATCAGGTGAGATCTATTGGTTCAAAGCAAATATAGTGTGTCAGGATTCCCAGTTGACGGATGCAATTTGCTTACATGTCCTTACTTAAGGAATTTTAATAAGTTAATCTAAAATTAATGAACATTTTTATTACTTTTATATATTCTGCAAGCTACCAACTTTATCATGTACAAAAATGATGTTTAAGCTCCTTGCTTGGAAGTTATAAAACAAAGTAAGTGAGCCCTAGACGTATTTAGAAGTCATAAAACCACAGAAAATATGTTAGTCTGTAAATATTTAAGAACAAGCTCACGTTGGATTGTTAAAAACGAATGAAAACGTTCCATGGGGAAATTTTATTTTCCTTATTATTGTTTTAATTGACGCCATGCAAAGATGCTATAAAACGGGGAGCATTTCTTTGAATTATTCTTGCACGGAAAGTAACTTTTTTATATACGAAATGTAAAAGGGTTGGCAGAGATTAAAAAATACAAAACAGATAAATCCAATTTTTTCAGTGGTAATTCTTGTGGTGAAAATTCTTTCAGAAACTTTTTCCAAAAACCCTTAGTTTTGATTAAGGAGAATTTAACCACTACACAGGGAGAGTTATGAGGAATTGTACCTACTTCTAATTCGTATTGACACTGGCGAATATCAAATTACCGTTAAAAATTTACTTCTCTCACTTCGAACGTTACATGAAACTGATAATTTTAAATTGATTACATAAAAAGCTATTCTGTACAAAATCCATCTCAAAAATACTCTTAACTCGACTAATTGGAAAGATAGGAAATTCTAGTCTTCACCAATCGATTCAGGGGAAAATTTTACATAAGTGACTTAATTTTGAGTCGATATTTCCAAGCAATAAGGGAAATATTTTTTTCTACAAAAAAATTTTAAATGCTAAAAAGTCGTAATAAGGGGTTATTTCGACCGAGGAGTCATCTGTTTGTAGTGGAAATAATCCAAATCATGCCACATTAGTTATAAAACAAAAAAAAATGCAAGAAAAGTCTGACTTTAGAAAATTGTCTTACGCAAGACCCAGAACTTCCAATCTGTCCTGAAAATCCAACAATCCTTAAATTCAGGATGTCAAGCAGAGTAATCCTATCAGTATAGAGCTAACACGTTTAAGGGAAAATACAATAGATAACGTCTTTTACACATCCAAGAGCTTCAAAAGTCGTCCCTCATCAAAGAATAATAATATATTACAACACTGGAAATAAAAAGAATATCCGTAGAGACATGAAATGCTCGGATAGATATATTTTAACTAAATATATAGGACACTTGCTGGCAAATATAATCATACAACTTAACAAGCCACACTACTCCAAGTGTCTCCTTGATTCAAGATTCTAATCAACACACCGGATACGTAGCTTGATTGTTTCGACCACAAAATAAATTCTGCGTAACGACAAATACGATGCCTATATGAATCTTCCAGATGTAAGAAGACGAAGGATGATGCTTTATTTTACTTTGTTCTATTGAAGAAGTTTGTTATTTGAGACACGTAGGCTAAGTTTCGACTTTTTCTCATAATTCCAAACACAATTTTTATTAAAAAACCTAATTTTGTAAAGAATATAGAATCTGCTACATCCTTCAATGACGATATCAAATTTTGTCTAAATTAATTTTCAAAACCTTCAATATCAAAGCTCTTTGTTATAATTAATTTTGTGATAAAACGTTGATATATACCCTTCACTACACTACCGTGTCTACGTCTATGATAAAAGGATGTCGAGAAACGACTTGATTATGTGAAGTAATTTGATGCGTACGAGCAACCGAGCGATAAAATCCCCGTAGACTGAAATGATAAGAGATAAGGTTAGCAGTATGTTCATAGGGCCGTTACTAAAGCCTTAATCTGGCGTCATAAACGGGTTGACCATAAAAATGACAAAAGCGGGAATAATAAGCCAAGTCAGAGATGTGTATGTGAGCGCTTCCCTTTGCGCTTTTGCTCTCTTGTTATACGTTTTGTTCTAAAAATTAATAAAACGGAATTATCTTTATTTTGTTACTTTTCATTTGCCAAAAAGGGTTAAATTGTTGCTCTTTCAAAACTTCTACATTCGAGTTACTCATATGTAATAATTTAAATAAAAAGTAAGAAAAAATTTGGTTACTTTTTTTAACGTTTCTAAGCAGGAGTTTGCTGTTTTTGCTTTAGGCACGTAACTCCAGTACATCTGATGTTTTGTTTGAATCCACCTGCTGCAGTTTTCGATATTCCAAATACTGGTTCACGATCACCTGGCTAGATCTAGCACCGTGGACTCCAGTTCCTGTTCCTATATCAGTTTTGGATCCGTCAGTGTACCTCACCAACGTTCCTTCCTGATTGCATTGTAACTTCTCCAGGTAGATATAACGATAAAAAAATAATTTTATCCTAGTGTTACTTACGGTATGCCTTCGACTAAGCTCTAAGTAAAACAATGGGTCGTGAATTTTCGCCTAAATGTTGTATAACACTTAGATAATAAAAATTTGTCTGGCATATAACTAAGTTGAGCGCCACGTCATTTGTAAAATGAAATAATGTAATTTACCCTGATAAAATGACGAAAAACAGAGTATATGTTTTTTATAGGTACTTAGATGATCATTAAATAAAAATCGGGAAAGTAACTTAACAATCTAATGAAGAATATCCTACTTAAAGTCGACTTTGGTCCCTACTATTTTACAAATATGGCCCTTGGCCGTCGTACATTAAATATACAAATTAATTAGGTTCCTAGGGAAATTAGTTCAATGCTAAAGGTTCTACAAAAGGTATGATTAATCAAATATTAGAAATATATATATATCGGCTTATGCATCTATAAATGGTTTTCGTATTCTCCAATGGAGAAGAGAAACGAATTTTATGTCAATAAATTACTGGACATAATATGATCCATACTTGTAAAAGCAAGTATAACGTAGTGTCGGAAGTAGAGAATCGAACTGAATTGATTTTCAAATCAAGTTGCTAGTTGAATCAGGTTGATTGTAGAATGTAAACCCGAATCAGGTTGATTGTAAAATGTAGAATGTAGAATGTAGAACGTGGAAGGTAGAATGTAGAATGTAGAACGTAGAACGTAGAGTTGTTGCAATCTAAAAAGACACAGGAATTTTTAGAAGCTTCTACAAGCAACAAGTGCCGTCGGCGAAAGCAATTAATTTAGAATGACAGAGTCATCCCACAAACATTTCAAAGATATATACACGACAATCATTAGTAATGTATGAAAAGGTATTGACTTACTTAGAATTTCCTTCGACACAACTCACATTATAATTGTCTTTCTTTTTAGACAATCAAGAGAACGCCGGTCAGGCTTGTCTCCAAAATGGTATCTAATTCCCAACAAACTTTTCTGCGCACATCATTTCTGACAATTTTCGGATGTTTTAAATCTTTAACAGTGCCCTCTCAGAAAAGATATGAGAACATAAGTAAGGAATCTAACGTGCGTCGACATTATAGTTAAATGTAGTTAAATGCGTTCCTAGGCATTGCCGTTAGATGGCTCGAGAGGTACTAAAATAGGTAATATATAAGCAAAACGAATTATTTTGAGCAGAGAAACAGGATCTCCTGTTACAGCATATGCTTCCAATCCATCCCAGTTTAGCTGGATATGGTATGGTTCTTCTTATTTCAAGAAGCGAGTTTGTGATTCTGGAATGACTTTGGGTGTTGGTTCCTTCACCATTGCATTCCAGCAATGGTGAAGTGTCAGTTAATGTTCACCCCTAAAAAACAAACATAAAATGGCATGCTTTATCTGAAAACATCTTAATTTCAATATGGAACATTAAATATGAGGGAATCCAAACTAATTAGACAGATATGTAATAACCGTTAAGTCTAAGCAATGTATTTGGTTGAAGCTACCAAAAATAAAATGTTTTCTCTTGTTAAATACAACCGACCGTAATAAATCATATTTTACAGAATAAGTTACCGTAAAAATAACTCGAAACTAGCTATTCTTAATATTTATAGCGCAATACAGCACATAAAGCGAAATAAACAAAAGCCCTCGTGAAATCGTTTGTAACTTTAATGCCACCTAATGAATTTAACGTGTCCTGAAATGGAGAATATAACGCCCTGGACAGTGCTTCGTCTTCATTTGGAAGCTGCCACGTTGGTTACCGTGAACGTTAACCGACTCGAGTGAAGTGAGGGCAGGCTCTTTCCGAATGCACAGTCGTAAAGATTTCAATCACTAGATACACCGCTCCGAATAGCCTTTTCCGCTTTTTATTGTTGCACTTTGCAGCTGAACTCAAAAAGATATGTATCTCTTGCAGCTGAATTATTACTTGTTACATTGTATCTATAAAGTAAACAGATCATAAGAAAATCTGTTCAATAATGTGCACTTACATACTTGATGAGACGTTCTTTTTATTTTGTCCTCCATTCTCCATAGTATGGACGCTCGGTAGGAAAAAAAGGAAGATCCAACAAATAATATCGGTTGTCTTCATCGTATGAAAAAATTTCTTCCGATGAACTGTCACCGCGACTACAAATTTTTCAATTTCTTAGTCTTTCAAAATTAGCTTGTCGCAATGTTCCATATAATTTGATCATTCCTAGTCCAAATCACATCCATAAAAGGATGTTTCAGTCTCTCTCTTTGCTGGTTCATCTGGTATTCCTTCTATTCCAGCGTGTCCTGGAACCCATAGAAGATGGAGATGGAATTGTCCTTGCTGAGTTAACTCCCCTACTATTTTAGAGCTGATCTCAAAGGAATACAGCGCTTTAAAGGCAGCTTGTATCCTAAATATTTTATCAATATTGAACTTGGCATACTTCCTTCCTTTTCGTGGCGAAACTATTTTTTTATATGAACCGGATATATATTTTATTGGTCATTTATCTAACCAAATTAAGTAAAAAATCTGAATGTCCGCCGAGCGTCCTACACGGCCCCATTAAACGTACACATACGAAAAAAAGCATTCAAGAGGAATGTGCCTACATCAGGGACAACTAATGCGAAAATTTACGACGCGTAAATTTGATCCATAACTCAAAAATGTTCGCAAACACCGAGATTTTCAGTGCAACACGGGTCATTGTAGGCGAGAATACAAGCAAATATAAAGGATAAAATTATGAAAACTACAAATCAAAATGAATACAAACACAGAAACGATAAAGTATGGCAACATTAAAAGGGAAGTGTCATAAAGGTGGTAGGGGAAAGCGAAGTTTGACCGGAAGCCAGCTAAAATATTATCATCGAAACAATAGGGAAGCTTCCGGTGTTCGCCATGCAACAAAGCTACAATAAAACGAAGAATTAAAAATATTATTACAGGTTCCAACTTTGCCTATTTCACATTGGCGTACGTATAAAAATGAACGCTACCATTATATGTAGTGCGCTCTACATATATTGTTAGCGTGAAACATTATACTAATATATTTCTTCAATATACCATTATTTGCTCGTGAAATTTTTATTATACCAGGGGTTGCCTTTTGAGTGTTGCATATAACAACATAGCGCTTGTCAACAAATATCAGTAGAATCACTAGATGTACAATGAGAGAGCAAACGAAGCACAGTACGAAATACAATAATGAGAGAGCAAACGAAGCACAGTAAGAAAGGTAATGAGAGAGCAAACGAAGCACATTAAGAAAGGTAATGAAAGAGCAAACGAAGGACAGTACGAAATTTGATGAGAGAGCAAACAAAGCACAGTACGAAATGTAGTGAGAGGGCAAACGAAACACAGTAAGAAATGTAATTAGAGAGCAAATAAAGCACATTAAGAAAGGTAATGAGAGGGTAAACGAAGCACAGTACGAAATTTGATGAGAGAGCAAACGAAGCACAGTAAGAAATGTAATTAGAGAGCAAACGAAGCACAGTAAGAAATGTAATTAGAGAGCAAACGAAGCACATTAAGAAAGGTAATGAAAGAGCAAACGAAGGACAGTACGAAACTTGATGAGAGAGCAAACAAAGCACAGTACGAAATGTAGTGAGAGAGCAAACGGAACACAGTAAGAAATGTAATTAGAGAACAAATAAAGCACATTAAGAAAGGTAATGAGAGGGTAAACGAAGCACAGTACGAAATTTGATGAGAGAGCAAACGAAGCACAGTGAGAGATGTAATTAGAGAGCAAACGAAACACATTAAGAAAGGTAATGAGAGAGTAAACGAAGCACAGTACGAAATGTAATAATGAGAGAGCAAACGAAGCACAGTAAGAAATGTAATGAGAGAGCAAACGAATCACATTATGAAAGGTAATGAGAGAGCAAACGAATCACATTAAGAAAGGTAATGAGAGAGCAAACGAAGCACATTAAGAAAGGTAATGAGAGAGTAAACGAAGCACAGTACGAAATGTAATAATGAGAGAGCAAACAAAGCACAGTACGAAATGTAGTGAGAGAGCAAACGAAGCACAGTAAAAAATGTAATTGGAGAGCAAATGAAGCACATTAAGAAAGATAATGAGAGAGCAAACGAAGAACATTAAGAAAGGTAATGAAAGAGCAAACGAAGGACAGTACGAAATTTGATGAGAGAGCAAACAAAGCACAGTACGAAATGTAGTGAGAGAGCAAACGAAGCACAGTAAGAAATGTAATTAGAGAGCAAATGAAGCACATTAAGAAAGATAATGAGAGGGTAAACGAAGCACAGTACGAAATGTAATAATGAGAGCAAACGAAGCACAGTACGAAATGTAGTGAGAGAGCAAACGAAGCACAGTAAGAAATGTAATTAGAGAGCAAATGAAGCACATTAAGAAAGGTAATGAGAGAGTAAACGAAGCACAGTACGAAATGTAATAATGAGAGAGCAAACGAAGCACAGTAAGAAATGTAATGAGAGAGCAAACGAATCACATTATGAAAGGTAATGAGAGAGCAAACGAATCACATTAAGAAAGGTAATGAGAAAGCAAACGAAGCACATTAAGAAAGGTAATGAGAGAGTAAACGAAGCACAGTACGAAATGTAATAATGAGAGAGCAAACAAAGCACAGTACGAAATGTAGTGAGAGAGCAAACGAAGCACAGTAAAAAATGTAATTAGAGAGCAAATGAAGCACATTAAGAAAGGTAATGAGAGAGCAAACGAAGCACATTAAGAAAGGTAATGAAAGAGCAAACGAAGGACAGTACGAAATTTGATGAGAGAGCAAACAAAGCACAGTACGAAATGTAGTGAGAGAGCAAACGAAGCACAGTAAGAAATGTAATTAGAGAGCAAATGAAGCACATTAAGAAAGATAATGAGAGGGTAAACGAAGCACAGTACGAAATGTAATAATGAGAGCAAACGAAGCACAGTACGAAATGTAGTGAGAGAGCAAACGAAGCACAGTAAGAAATGTAATTAGAGAGCAAATGAAGCACATTAAGAAAGATAATGAGAGAGCAAACGAATCACATTAAGAAAGGTAATGAGAGAGGAAGCACATTAAGAAAGGTAATGAAAGAGCAAACGAAGGACAGTACGAAATTTGATGAGAGAGCAAACAAAGCACAGTACGAAATGTAGTGAGAGAGCAAACGAAGCACAGTAAGAAATGTAATTAGACAGCAAATGAAGCACATTAAGAAAGATAATGAGAGGGTAAACGAAGCACAGTACGAAATTTGATGAGAGAGCAAACGAAGCACAGTGAGAAATGTAATTAGAGAGCAAACGAAACACATTAAGAAAGGTAATGAGAGAGTAAACGAAGCACAGTACGAAATGTAATAATGAGAGAGCAAACGAAGCACAGTAAGAAAGGTATTGAAAGAGCAAACGAAGCACAGTACGAAATTTGATAAGAGAGCGAACGAAGCACAGTATGATATGTAATGAGAGACAAAACGAAGCACAGTAAGAAATGTAATGAGAGAGCAAACGAGACACAGTGAGAAATGTAATGAGAGAGCAAACGAAGTACAGTACGAAATGTAATAAGAGAGCAAACGAAGTACAGTAATAAATGTAATGAGAGAGCAAACGAAGCACATTAAGAAAGGTATTGAAAGAGCAAACGATGCACAGTACGAAATTTGATGAGAGAGCGAACGAAGCACAGTACGATATGTAATGAGAGCAACCGAAGCACAGTAAGAAATGTTTTGAGAGAGCAAACGAGGCACAGTAAGAAATGTAATGAGAGAGAGCAAACGAAGCATAGTACGATATGTAATGAGCGAGCAAACGAGGCACAGTACGAAATGTAATGGGAGAGCAAACGAAGCACAGTACGAAATGTAATGAGTACGCATGGGCAGCACCTGCAATCTGTACTTTATATAATGAGAGAGCTTATGGAGGCAGGTAGGTTCAAAGTAATGAGAGACCTAATGGACAAGGTAGTTGACCGTTATATAATAGGGAAGTCAAATATGAGTAATGATCGCAGTTGACCTTTATATTATAAGAGTGCCTTGCCGAGTTGGTTTATGTTTTCGGCTTTGAAGCACCACATCAGTCGACAATTTCTCGTTGGTATGGAGAATTTAAACGTGGACGGATGCATTTTAGCAACGATCCAGGAACAGATCCACCAACAATGGCAGTCACCCAAGAAAACGTCGTTGCTGTACGTAAGCTGATCCAAGAAAATAGATTAGTCGTGAAATTGGAGCATCATTAAGCATTTCAAACAAAACCACTCAAAAAAATGTCTCGTTGGATACTTTGAATACTTTGACAAACTTTTTTTCTAGCTCCATAAGCAAAATATAAAAGGCAACCCCTCGTACAAATATAATTTACTGTTCCCATATTCGCGTCTAATGTTCCAAGAAAATATGAGACAGTAATATACTATATAATATGTATAATAAATGATTAGTATATATAGAAAAGTTTTTAGAAGTTTAAAAGTTATTTCTCATGCTACAATTTCGTTACAATTTTAAAATGAAAACCATGTTTGTCATCAAAATCGTGCCAAATATAAGCCATTTTTCTTTTTATATCCCGATATGAAGCCGAATACGGGTCCGGTAATCATATCATATTGGGACATTAAAGTCGTTCGATCACTGATTTATAGGGTTAGAATGGCGGCTGTCCTCGCCTTATAAAAATGCACTCGATAAATTTTGCATTGCTTGGAAATCGAGATATTCTTTCCGAAAGTCTTTCTACTATTTTTGTTTGTAGACGTTTCAAATACGGAGCGAAATTAAAAAAGTTTTTGACCTTATAGAAGTCCATATTTTGAAAGTTTGCAACTTGACCTTTATTTCATCAAACGATTCCAAAGGTATAGACATGGTCTGTTTTTGAATTCGCTTGTTTCACGATATAGAGTGTCTTAAAGACATCTAAATCTCACTTTAGAAGTTCTCTACGCTACAGTTGAGTTCTATAGAGTAAAAGAGGAAAGTTAAACCAATAGCAGCATTAAACAAGCATATAACATTTTTAATAACACGTAATTCTGTATCGTCAAGCACTAACAATTCTGTACGCCCATTAAACCAAATACTATCCCCAAACAGCAACTGAACGGATGAACCTCCTCCACTACTCTTCGAGGACTAGAGGACTAGAGGTCGAGTCCATGTACGAACAATACAATCATCAATACCTCCAGAATATACTCATTCTTGGAACACTCTGCATATTTATAGCCCGTTAAGTTTGTAATAACTTGAGGTTTTATATAGTCGTAGACTTACAATACCAATAATTCTCGAAAAATGATTCTATTTTAGAGAATCCAAAGCATTAAAAAATGAATTTAGTGTTTTATGTTGTGTTGAATATCGTAAAACTCTTTTAAACTGATTGGATTCCTTTCAGATACCTAGCTTGTGATACCCGATGGTAACAAAGAGATTGAACTTTGTTCTTTACGTTGTCGCATATTTTCCACCTTCCGTCAGTAAAAATAGCAGTAAAATGGGGAGAAATTCGAACCAGCTCCTGTAAACAATTCTCGAGTGCATCGTAACATTCGGACAAGATCACGACTAGCAATACTGAAGAGTTGCAACTACGATAATTGTTTCATGTACGGGATGGAAAGCATAACATCATCCGACTATTTTTATAAGAAACTTTTCCAATTTCTCGGATCGTCCGAATCGATTTGCGGTTAAACTATGTTGAGAATTTGTGCGAACATTTAAATTTCCCTCGAACAATTTGTAAATAAACAAAAGGTAATCATTAACCAATCCCATAAGTGTAACTAAAATAAAAATTCTAATATAACCTGCACAACAGTGTGAAAAATCACTTTTGCACGAGTAATGTACAGTATTTTTCCTACGACCACGTTATAATTTCACCAAATAATGTGTAATCAACATCTGACAACATGTTACGATTAAAGTAAACATAGTTCATCATCATAGTTCTTAAATCGTCATCCGGAAATCACTTCTAGGCGGGTGCAAAATCGGGCGCAAAACCGGTTAGAACGCCTAAGTTGAATAGGTATATAGTGCAAGATTACTTCGACAAACTTAGAAAAGCTTGATTTAACGGATAAACTAGAAAGGATATACAATGTAGACGAGAAGAGATGCAGGTTAACATTGCATCATCAACAAACTGTTCTGGCTAAAAAAGGAGCGAAGCGAGTGCACCTAACGGCCCCAGAGCAACGAGAATATGTGACAGTGGTGGCTAAAGCCAGAGTGGTGCAACCATCTACCACCAGGAACCCTAACTCTCATGACGAAAAAAGGAAGCATGACCATTGAAACCTTCAATAAATGGTTAAAACAGCTAGAGAAGTATAAAGTGCCAGGAAAATGTCTCCTAATTTTTGATGGTGCTGCATGCCACTTGGATACATCTATTGTAGAGACAGCTAATACATATGACATCACACTATTTTGCCTACCGAGTAACACGAACTTCAGCCCATGGACAAAGCTGTTTTCAAAGCTTCCAAATATTACTGGGATGAGCTAGTGCTTTTATACTGGACACGTTACAGACACGTTTGAGACAAAACACCAAAAAATATTGCATCTGGTTTTTCTGCCCGAAGCGATTTCCTATCTCGCTTTTGCTCCAAGTACTTTAACAGAATTACCAATTGAAGAAAATTGTTCCGAAGAAGAACAGCTACAAAAAACTTCAGAACAAACATAGTCTTTGGAAATTAATAGCGGGAGAATAATTGATAACTTTAGAGATATTTCATCACAACCAGTGCCTTCAGGATTATGTCAGCGAAGAAACTACCAACAAGGTTTCATCGAAAATACACCTCCAAAGCAAGCAAAACCGCTAAGATAACAAAAACGAAAACCTAAGAAAATGTGGACTCCATCAATTAGCGATAGTGACAGTTCAAGTGATGACATATCTTGGTATAGTGACACGTTATCTGAAACTTTTACATCAGAGGAAGAAAGACGAATGGAAGATAAGGAAAAAAATACGAACAAAAGGGAAGATATAACTCGGGAAGATTCTACAAGGAATCCTAGAAAAAGTGGCACAGTCGGAAAACAAACAAAGTAAACAAGATGTTACAAAACAACAAGCTGAGAATGAGAAATTACATGAAGAAACTAGCAAAGAAACGGAAGAAAAAGAAGGACATGATATTAGTTTTACAGAGATGCTGGAAACGCCTTATAAGGAGCAAGTAAAGAAAACAAATAGAAAAAAGACCTTCAATAGCAAAGCATTGGTGGTTAATAGAGACGTTTTAAGCAAGGAAAAAAAAAGGTGAGCGGTCGTCGGACCGCCGACAGAAGCTTGCTTCTTATGCACAATATATTTTTCGTGAATTTTTCACCATTTTTGAAAAAATTTGACAATTTTTGACCATTTTTGACAATGTTTTCAAATTTTAACAATTTTGATCATTTTTGACAATTATTGATCATTTTTGACAATTTTAGACCATTTTTCCAAATTTCAACAGTTATTGGCCATTTTTGACAATTTTTGAGCATTTTTGACAGGTTCTGACAATTATTGACTATTTTTGATAATTTTTAATAATTATTGACCATTTTTTATAATTATTGACCATTTTTGCAAAATTTTGACAATTTTTCAAAAAATTTGACCATTTTTCAAAAATTTTGACAATTTTCGACAATTATTGACCATTTTTGACAATTTTTGAAAATATTTGGCGATTATTAACCATTTTTTCAAAATTTTGACAGTTTTTGACAATTTTTGACGATTTTTCCAAATTCTTGACAATTTTTCAAAAATTTTAACAACTATTGACCATTTTTGACAGTTTTTGACGAATTTTGACAATTATTGACCGTCTTTGACAATTATTGACCATTTTTGACAATTTTTCCAAACCTTCAAAATACTTGACAATTATTGACAATTTTTTCAAAATTTTGACAATGTTTGACCATTTTTCAAAATTTTTACAATTATTGATCATTTTTGACAGTTTTTGATGAATTTTGATTGGTATTGACAATTATTGGCCGTCTTTGACAATTATTGACAATTTTTCAACAATTTTAACCATTTTTCAAAATTTTTGACAATTATTGACAATTTTTGAAAATATTTGGCAATTATTAACCATTTTTTCAAAATTTTGACAGTTTTTGACAATTTTTCACACCTATAGGTGTGCGAGCTCAGTGCGGCAAGAGAGATTGCGCACAGTCGCTTGAATGAGTTATCGCATGACGAACGCTTTTTCGTAACATCATACGTTTCACGAGTTCACTAGCCTTTTCAGAAATCTAGCAACACTGTTTTACGAGTTCACTAGCCTCCTCAAAAGTCCTATGTCGTGCAATAAAAAGCAAGCTTCAAAAATAAAAAAGCAACAAAATAGAGAAGCAGAAAAGAACCGTGATAAAAAATCTGTACAGACCAAACAAACGCAGAAAAACACTGATTCCTGGTACTGCAAACTTTGTCATGAAGATGAACAAAAAGATATGAGGCTGTGCACAAATTGCTTCGTCTACGTTCACGAAGAATGCGCAGGTCTTGCCAAAAATGATAAAATTAAGTTTGTTTGTCCAGATTGTTCGTAATTAGATTAGGTTACAGTTTAAAAATGTGTGCACCCTTTCCTTGAAGGTACCAAAAAATGCTTAGTTTTGTATTGAAAACTTTGTTGTTTTTAGAGTTATATAAGTTTTGTTTTATTTGCGTTTCAGTTGTTACAAAGCCTGTAGAATCATTTACTTTGTTAATAAATATAAAAAATAAAGAATACTTACACTTGTTTGCTTGATACTGTTAGAGTTATCGATGAGCATAATTACAACACACTATGGGCATATTACCAGCATAGGTTGATAATATGCCCAGTCGTAAAGATTTAAAAAAGAATTTTAAAAAAACATAAAAATGTATTATTTTTTTTAGTATTTCTTGCATTAAGCAGTAACAAAAAGTCGATTTTTTCTGTTTTTTATAGAGGGATCTTCTTAACGTGGGCATATTCTCTTCACATACCTTATTGGTTTCTTGCACGCACTGTACATATAATTTTCCATCCTCCGTGACTCTTGAGAGTGGTAATATCTTCTCCTGCATCTACCAGAATTGTAGCTGATGATCTTCGGGAACAACGACTAGTAAATATTTCTGGATGAGTGGCTTTTTTAGTTTTATTCATTCTCAACTATTTCTATGGTTCAGCGTGATACTGATGTTAAAATATGAAATATTCGTTTTGGTTTTTCTTTATTGGAAACACGTGTACAATGTTTATAAACGCAGTGTCTGGAAATCAGTTGTTGTGGAAAAATAGATAACGATCATGTAACAAAATTAAACCGAATTACATCCAAAAGTCATTCTATAGTTGTAACTGTTATTTCATGCATTGTTCTGTGGAAGCCATTATGCGTATAGTAGGAGGCCTCAGGCTGCTTGATTAGACACTTGGGTAATAGGCCAGTCCATGCATCTATTAACTATTGATAAATAAAATTTTGTTTTTCTGAATCGAGGGGAAAATTACCTTATATGAGTGAATTTTAAATCGATATATTCAAGTATCAAGAGTGAACCGATTGATTGTTCAAAATTTACAACAAAATTCTGGGACATTAAAAATGCTGAAAATTCGTTAAATGAAGTTTTGAGACGAGAAATCGACTGGTTTCTTGATCATTCATTCTTTCACCTTCAAATAGAATCAAGAACTTTTCGAAAAAACGCATTTTGAACATCAAAATTCCTATAAATACCACAAAACTATAAATATTGAACTGAAATTCTAAGAGAAGACTCTCAAAAGACCCATCTACTTCTACAATTCCAGAGTTAGAGCGTTCTCATGACCACCAATCGATTCAGGGGAAAATTCTATATATGTGAGAGAATTTTGAATTGATATTTCCAAGCATTAAGAGATTTAACGGATAAAATGTGAAAACGCGAAATATTTCCATTTCCGTTTTTAGATAAAATCATTCTTTCACCTTCAAATAGTATCATAAAATTTCCTAAAAAACGCAGTTTGAACATAAAAAGTCCTATAAATACCACAAAACTATAAATATTTAACTGAAATTCAAAGAGAAGACTCTCAAAAGACCCATCTACTGGAAAAAAATTACAAAAGCATAACCTAAGGAATTTTCAGTTTATTAATCGTCAAAGTAAAATCATTGAAAACACCCAAAAAACCAAATTCTGGAAATACAAATAACGCGCAACTTCTACAATTCCAGAGTTAGAGCGTTCTCATGACCACCAATTGATTCAGGGGAAAATTCTATATATGTGAGTGAATTTTGAATTGATATTTCCAGGCATTAAGAGATTTAACGGATAGAATGTGAAAACGCGAAATACTTCCATGCCTACTCCTTTGTTAAAAATTTACAATACAATTTTGGGACATTAAGAATGCTGGAAATTTGTTAAATTTTTTGGACGAGAAATCGACTGGCCGACTGAGTTTTTTGACAAAATTATTCTTTCACCTTCAAATAGTATCATAAAATTTTCTAAAAAACGCAGTTTGAACATAAAAAGTCCTATAAATACCACAAAACTATAAATATTAAACTGAAATTCTAAGAGAAGACTCTCAAAAGACCAATCTACTGGAAAAAAATTACAAAAGCATAACCTAAGGAGTTTTCAGTTCATTAATCGTCAAAGTAAAATCATTGAAAACATCCAAAAAACCAAATCCTGGAAATACAAATAACGCGCAACTTCTACAATTCCAGAGTTAGAGCGTTCTCATGACCACCAATTGATTCAGGGGAAAATTCTATATATGTGAGTGAATTTTGAATTGATATTTCCAGGCATTAAGAGATTTAACGGATAGAATGTGAAAACGCGAAATACTTCCATGCCTACTCCTTTGTTAAAAATTTACAATACAATTTTGGGACATTAAGAATGCTGGAAATTTGTTAAATTTTTTGGACGAGAAATCGACTGGCCGACTGAGTTTTTTGACAAAATTATTCTTTCACCTTCAAATAGTATCATAAAATTTTCTAAAAAACGCAGTTTGAACATAAAAAGTCCTATAAATACCACAAAACTATAAATATTAAACTGTAATTCTAAGAGAAGACTCTCAAAAGACCCATCTACTGGAAAAAAAATTTACAATAGCAAAACCTGAGAAGTTTTCAGTTTATAAATCGTCAAAGTAAAATCATTGAAAACACCTAAAAAAATAAATTTTGGAAATAAAATAACGCGTAACTTCTACAATTCCAGAGTTAGAGCGTTGTAATGAACACCAATCGATTCAGGAAAAAATTTACATACGTGAGTGAATTTTGAATTGATATTAACAAGCATTAAGAAAGTTAACGAATAAAATGTGAAAACGTGAAATATTTCCACACCTACTCTTTGTTAAAAATTTACAACAACAAAATTTTGGGACAATAAAAGTGCTGGAAATTTGTTAAATGGAGTCTTGGGACGAGAAATCGACTGACCGACTTAGTTTTTTGATAAAATCATTCTTTCACCTTCCAATAGTATCATGAAATTTTCGAAAAAACGCATTTTGAACATAAAAAGTCCTATAAATACCACAAAACTATAAATATTAAACTGTAATTCTAAGAGAAGACTCTCAAAAGACCCATCTACTGGAAAAAAAATTTACAATAGCAAAACCTGAGAAGTTTTCAGTTTATAAATCGTCAAAGTAAAATCATTGAAAACACCTAAAAAAATAAATTTTGGAAATAAAATAACGCGTAACTTCTACAATTCCAGAGTTAGAGCGTTGTAATGAACACCAATCGATTCAGGAAAAAATTTACATACGTGAGTGAATTTTGAATTGATATTAACAAGCATTAAGAAAGTTAACGAATAAAATGTGAAAACGTGAAATATTTCCACACCTACTCTTTGTTAAAAATTTACAACAACAAAATTTTGGGACAATAAAAGTGCTGGAAATTTGTTAAATGGAGTCTTGGGACGAGAAATCGACTGACCGACTTAGTTTTTTGATAAAATCATTCTTTCACCTTCCAATAGTATCATGAAATTTTCGAAAAAACGCATTTTGAACATAAAAAGTCCTATAAATACCACAAAACTATAAATATTAAACTGTAATTCTAAGAGAAGACTCTCAAAAGACCCATCTACTGGAAAAAAAATTTACAATAGCAAAACCTGAGAAGTTTTCAGTTTATAAATCGTCAAAGTAAAATCATTGAAAACACCTAAAAAAATAAATTTTGGAAATAAAATAACGCGTAACTTCTACAATTCCAGAGTTAGAGCGTTGTAATGAACACCAATCGATTCAGGAAAAAATTTACATACGTGAGTGAATTTTGAATTGATATTAACAAGCATTAAGAAAGTTAACGAATAAAATGTGAAAACGTGAAATATTTCCACACCTACTCTTTGTTAAAAATTTACAACAACAAAATTTTGGGACAATAAAAGTGCTGGAAATTTGTTAAATGGAGTCTTGGGACGAGAAATCGACTGACCGACTTAGTTTTTTGATAAAATCATTCTTTCACCTTCCAATAGTATCATGAAATTTTCGAAAAAACGCATTTTGAACATAAAAAGTCCTATAAATACCACAAAACTATAAATATTAAACTGTAATTCTAAGAGAAGACTCTCAAAAGACCCATCTACTGGAAAAAAAATTTACAATAGCAAAACCTGAGAAGTTTTCAGTTTATAAATCGTCAAAGTAAAATCATTGAAAACACCTAAAAAAATAAATTTTGGAAATAAAATAACGCGTAACTTCTACAATTCCAGAGTTAGAGCGTTGTAATGAACACCAATCGATTCAGGAAAAAATTTACATACGTGAGTGAATTTTGAATTGATATTAACAAGCATTAAGAAAGTTAACGAATAAAATGTGAAAACGTGAAATATTTCCACACCTACTCTTTGTTAAAAATTTACAACAACAAAATTTTGGGACAATAAAAGTGCTGGAAATTTGTTAAATGGAGTCTTGGGACGAGAAATCGACTGACCGACTTAGTTTTTTGATAAAATCATTCTTTCACCTTCCAATAGTATCATGAAATTTTCGAAAAAACGCATTTTGAACATAAAAAGTCCTATAAATACCACAAAACTATAAATATTAAACTGTAATTCTAAGAGAAGACTCTCAAAAGACCCATCTACTGGAAAAAAAATTTACAATAGCAAAACCTGAGAAGTTTTCAGTTTATAAATCGTCAAAGTAAAATCATTGAAAACACCTAAAAAAATAAATTTTGGAAATAAAATAACGCGTAACTTCTACAATTCCAGAGTTAGAGCGTTGTAATGAACACCAATCGATTCAGGAAAAAATTTACATACGTGAGTGAATTTTGAATTGATATTAACAAGCATTAAGAAAGTTAACGAATAAAATGTGAAAACGTGAAATATTTCCACACCTACTCTTTGTTAAAAATTTACAACAACAAAATTTTGGGACAATAAAAGTGCTGGAAATTTGTTAAATGGAGTCTTGGGACGAGAAATCGACTGACCGACTTAGTTTTTTGATAAAATCATTCTTTCACCTTCCAATAGTATCATGAAATTTTCGAAAAAACGCATTTTGAACATAAAAAGTCCTATAAATACCACAAAACTATAAATATTAAACTGTAATTCTAAGAGAAGACTCTCAAAAGACCCATCTACTGGAAAAAAAAATTACAATAGCAAAACCTGAGAAGTTTTCAGTTTATAAATCGTCAAAGTAAAATCATTGAAAACACCTAAAAAAATAAATTTTGGAAATAAAATAACGCGTAACTTCTACAATTCCAGAGTTAGAGCGTTGTAATGAACACCAATCGATTCAGGAAAAAATTTACATACGTGAGTGAATTTTGAATTGATATTAACAAGCATTAAGAAAGTTAACGAATAAAATGTGAAAACGTGAAATATTTCCACACCTACTCTTTGTTAAAAATTTACAACAACAAAATTTTGGGACAATAAAAGTGCTGGAAATTTGTTAAATGGAGTCTTGGGACGAGAAATCGACTGACCGACTTAGTTTTTTGATAAAATCATTCTTTCACCTTCCAATAGTATCATGAAATTTTCGAAAAAACGCATTTTGAACATAAAAAGTCCTATAAATACCACAAAACTATAAATATTAAACTGTAATTCTAAGAGAAGACTCTCAAAAGACCCATCTACTGGAAAAAAAATTTACAATAGCAAAACCTGAGAAGTTTTCAGTTTATAAATCGTCAAAGTAAAATCATTGAAAACACCTAAAAAAATAAATTTTGGAAATAAAATAACGCGTAACTTCTACAATTCCAGAGTTAGAGCGTTGTAATGAACACCAATCGATTCAGGAAAAAATTTACATACGTGAGTGAATTTTGAATTGATATTAACAAGCATTAAGAAAGTTAACGAATAAAATGTGAAAACGTGAAATATTTCCACACCTACTCTTTGTTAAAAATTTACAACAACAAAATTTTGGGACAATAAAAGTGCTGGAAATTTGTTAAATGGAGTCTTGGGACGAGAAATCGACTGACCGACTTAGTTTTTTGATAAAATCATTCTTTCACCTTCCAATAGTATCATGAAATTTTCGAAAAAACGCATTTTGAACATAAAAAGTCCTATAAATACCACAAAACTATAAATATTAAACTGTAATTCTAAGAGAAGACTCTCAAAAGACCCATCTACTGGAAAAAAAAATTACAATAGCAAAACCTGAGAAGTTTTCAGTTTATAAATCGTCAAAGTAAAATCATTGAAAACACCTAAAAAAATAAATTTTGGAAATAAAATAACGCGTAACTTCTACAATTCCAGAGTTAGAGCGTTGTAATGAACACCAATCGATTCAGGAAAAAATTTACATACGTGAGTGAATTTTGAATTGATATTAACAAGCATTAAGAAAGTTAACGAATAAAATGTGAAAACGTGAAATATTTCCACACCTACTCTTTGTTAAAAATTTACAACAACAAAATTTTGGGACAATAAAAGTGCTGGAAATTTGTTAAATGGAGTCTTGGGACGAGAAATCGACTGACCGACTTAGTTTTTTGATAAAATCATTCTTTCACCTTCCAATAGTATCATGAAATTTTCGAAAAAACGCATTTTGAACATTAAAATTCCTATAAATACCACAAAACTATAAATATTAAACTGAAATTCTAAGAGAAGACTCTCAAAAGACCCATCTACTGGAAAAAAAATTTACAATAGCAAAACCTGAGAAGTTTTCAGTTTATAAATCGTCAAAGTAAAATCGTTGAAAACACCTAAAAAAATAAATTTTGGAAATAAAAATAACGCGTAACTTCTACAATTTCAGAGTTAGAGCGTTGTAATGACCGCCAATCGACTCAGGAAAAAATTTTACATACGTGAGTGAATGTTGAATTGATTTTACCAAGCATTAAGAAAGTTAACGAATAAAATGTGAAAACGCGAAATATTTCCATACCTACTCTTTGTTAAAAATTTACAACAACAAAATTTTGGGACAATAAAAGTGCTGGAAATTTGTTAAATGGAGTCTTGGGACGAGAAATCGACTGGCCGACTTAGTTTTTTGATAAAATCATTCTTTCACCTTCCAATAGTATCATGAAATTTTCGAAAAAACACATTTTGAACATTAAAATTCCTATAAATACCACAAAACTATAGATAGATATTGAACTGAAATTCTGAGAGAAGACTCTTAAAAGATCCATCTACTGGGAAAAAAATTACAAAAGCATAACCTAAGGAGTTTTCAGTTTATTAATCGTCAAAGTAAAATCATTGAAAACACCCAAAAAACCAAATTCTGGAAAATAGAAACAAATCGTAACCTATCGATTCAGGGGAAAATTCTATATATGTGAGTGAATTTTGAATTGATATTTCCAAGCATTAAGAGATTTAACGGATAAAATGTGAAAACCCGAAATATTTCCATTCCTACCCCTTTGTTAAAAATTTACAATACAATTTTGGGACATTCAGAATGCTGGAAATTTGTTAAATTTTTTGGACGAGAAATCGACTGGCCGACTGAGTTTTTTGACAAAATTATTCTTTCACCTTCAAATAGTATCATAAAATTTTCTAAAAAACGCAGTTTGAACATAAAAAGTCCTATAAATACCACAAAACTATAAATATTAAACTGAAATTCTAAGAGAAGACTCTCAAAAGACCAATCTACTGGAAAAAAATTACAAAAGCATAACCTAAGGAGTTTTCAGTTCATTAATCGTCAAAGTAAAATCATTGAAAACATCCAAAAAACCAAATCCTGGAAATACAAATAACGCGCAACTTCTACAATTCCAGAGTTAGAGCGTTCTCATGACCACCAATTGATTCAGGGGAAAATTCTATATATGTGAGTGAATTTTGAATTGATATTTCCAGGTATTAAGAGATTTAACGGATAGAATGTGAAAACCCGAAATATTTCCATGCCTACCCCTTTGTTAAAAATTTACAATACAATTTTGGGACATTAAGAATGCTGGAAATTTGTTAAATTTTTTGGACGAGAAATCGACTGGCCGACTGAGTTTTTTGACAAAATTATTCTTTCACCTTCAAATAGTATCATAAAATTTTCTAAAAAACGCAGTTTGAACATAAAAAGTCCTATAAATACCACAAAACTATAAATATTAAACTGAAATTCTAAGAGAAGACTCTTAAAAGACCCATCTACTGGAAAAAAAATTTACAATAGCATAACCTGAGAAGTTTTCAGTTTATAAATCGTCAAAGTAAAATCATTGAAAACACCTAAAAAAATAAATTTTGGAAATAAAAATAACGCGTAACTTCTACAATTCCAGAGTTAGAGCGTTGTAATGAACACCAATCGATTCAGGAAAAAATTTGCATACGTGAGTGAATTTTGAATTGATATTTCCAGGCATTAAGAGATTTAACGGATAGAATGTGAAAACCCGAAATATTTCCATGCCTACCCCTTTGTTAAAAATTTACAATACAATTTTGGGACATTAAGAATGCTGGAAATTTGTTAAATTTTTTGGACGAGAAATCGACTGGCCGACTGAGTTTTTTGACAAAATTATTCTTTCACCTTCAAATAGTATCATAAAATTTTCTAAAAAACGCAGTTTGAACATAAAAAGTCCTATAAATACCACAAAACTATAAATATTAAACTGAAATTCTAAGAGAAGACTCTTAAAAGACCCATCTACTGGAAAAAAAATTTACAATAGCATAACCTGAGAAGTTTTCAGTTTATAAATCGTCAAAGTAAAATCATTGAAAACACCTAAAAAAATAAATTTTGGAAATAAAAATAACGCGTAACTTCTACAATTCCAGAGTTAGAGCGTTGTAATGAACACCAATCGATTCAGGAAAAAATTTGCATACGTGAGTGAATTTTGAATTGATATTTCCAGGCATTAAGAGATTTAACGGATAGAATGTGAAAACCCGAAATATTTCCATGCCTACCCCTTTGTTAAAAATTTACAACACAATTTTGGGACATTAAAAATGCTGGAAATTTGTTAAATTTTTGGGACGAGAAATCGACTGGCCGACTGAGTTTTTTGACAAAATTATTCTTTCACCTTCAAATAGTATCATAAAATTTTCTAAAAAACGCAGTTTGAACATAAAAAGTCCTATAAATACCACAAAACTATAAATATTAAACTGAAATTCTAAGAGAAGACTCTCAAAAGACCCATCTACTGGAAAAAAAATTTACAATAGCAAAACCTGAGAAGTTTTCAGTTTATAAATCGTGAAAGTAAAATCGTTGAAAACACCTAAAAAAATAAATTTTGGAAATAAAAATAACGCGTAACTTCTACAATTCCATAGTTAGAGCGTTGTAATGACCGCCAATCGACTCAGGAAAAAATTTTACATACGTGAGTGAATGTTGAATTGATTTTACCAAGCATTAAGAAAGTTAACGAATAAAATGTGAAAACGCGAAATATTTCCATACCTACTCTTTGTTAAAAATTTACAACAACAAAATTTTGGGACAATAAAAGTGCTGGAAATTTGTTAAATGGAGTCTTGGGACGGGAAATCGACTGGCCGACTTAGTTTTTTGATAAAATCATTCTTTCACCTTCCAATAGTATCATGAAATTTTCTAAAAAACGCAGTTTGAACATAAAAAGTCCTATAAATACCACAAAACTATAGATAGATATTGAACTGAAATTCTAAGAGAAGACTCTCAAAAGACCCATCTACTGGAAAAAAATTACAAAAGCATAACCTAAGGAGTTTTCAGTTTATTAATCGTCAAAGTAAAATCATTGAACACTCCCAAAAAAACAAATTCTGGAAAATAGAAACAAATCGTAACGTCTACAATTCCAGAGTTAGAGCTTTCTCATGACCACCAATCGATTCAGGATTAATATTACCAAGCATCAAGAAAGTTAACGGATAAAATGTGAAAAAGAGAAATAATTCCATATCTAATGTTATAAATTAAACTAACTGATTCTAATTATTTCCACTATTTAATGAAAAAGTTATGAAAGGATATTGATAATTATTCATTCATAACATTACTATGAGTAGATTCCAAAAAGTAAGGGTACAAACAATAAATTCAATTTCCCCTTTGTTCAAAATTTCCAACATGAAAAATGTTAAAATTGGATATTTTGGGACTTATTTTTTTGATTAAAAAGGGCTTCATTTTGCTAACCGAATATAAACGTTGAATTCTAACAGCTCGAGACTGAACTATACACAGTGCCAACATCACTATAGCGTAGCGGTTTGATCAATCTGTGATAGTGTTCTTATACTGAAATGTGGGAATAAGTTTGATATTTCACGAAGTTTGACAATGAGGTATCGGTTATGGGTTGAGGAATTCACGATTTTCCTGATTAACAGTCTAATGCAGAAGCGGATAATTTTAATTACGTTGGGTTATTGTTCGCATATAAAAGAATCAGAATATAGGGTTTTGTTATAATAAAACAGAAAGTGCCTTGATATTCAGATTAAATTTCTGAAACAGTGAATGTTAATAATTTTGGTCCGCAAACGGAAAATAAGTTTGAAGAGAGAAAAAATCAGAAGATTTTATCATACTGAAATGAAATACAGTCGGCACACACACAAAAAGTGCGATTTGACCGGACCGACATAAGGATACGTATTTTGACCACCTGAAACCAAATTCAAGATCAGTTTGACCTATACACCCTCAAAATATCGAGAAAATCGAAAAATCTACGAAAATCAGCAGTTTTAGTGATGTAACAAATTTTGTTAAACTAAACCAAGCATGATTTTCACGTTTTTCGATCAGCTGAATACTAATAAAAAGTTTATTTAGACTATAAGCCGTTTTAAATGTAAGAAAATTGCACCAAACTCTTGAAAATTGCGAAAAAATGCTGTTTTTATTTTAGGCATCGAATCGTGTTTAGTCCTTTTGTTTTCTATTTATAATGGCAATTTTTTACAATTTTTTCGATTTTTTCAGCTTTAATTTTTAATTTAATTAAGAGACGATTTCAAGATAACAATAATAATAATAATAATGTTTATTTACGAAATATAAAAAAGTACAGTGTATAAATAAAAAAAAGGTAAACAAACAAACAAAATCACTGAAGTTGTAAGGAGCTGAACGCTTCTTACAGCTTGTTCGTGATAAATTAAATGGTTAATTTTATCATCGGGGTTTTTAGGACATCATCGGTTTTTTTATTGAAATTATCAGGTAAGTGAATAAATCTTTTTTATGTATAAATATTAAATATATAGAAAATAATATTTTGTGGTGTGCCGTTGATATTGAATTTCTACTGGTTATTTATAATTTTCTTTAACATATCTCTATCTAGATTTATTATCCAATTTTTAATTTTTGATTTAAAATGTTTAATATTTTTTAAATTTTTAACTCTATAGGAACTTGATTATAAAGTTTGGGACCCAAGTAGTCAAAACAACGCTGTCCTATAGTTTTTTCTCGTCTAGGTAGGATATATACATTTTTCTTAAAACGAGGAGTTCTGGACAAATCAGGTTATTTTTATTTTTCTGAAAGTACAACATTTTCACACAATAAATTTGTGTAGCATCCATAAAACCACTTAGATTATAAATATCATTACTAGGAAAAGTGATATATTTTCGAAAAATTATTCTCATTTCTGAATAACATTTAATTTTTGTAGGTGGCAGTTATTTACTCCCATCCATGCAAGAATTCCGTAGTTAATTTGGGATTGCACTAGTGAGTAATACATAATTTTCAAGTTATGAATATCTAAGAATTCTCTCAAGTATCTAAATTTAGACAGAAGACCCCGTAATTTTAAAACTACATTTTTAATATGCAACTCCCATTTTAGATGACGATCTATTATAACACATAAATACTTAATGCTCTCTGTTTCAGGTATTTTCATATTATTATTTTGAGCTTTTGCCAATTTCAAATGTTTTTTTAGCTCTTTTTGTATTTGCCTATCTTCATAACATAAATCCTGAACAACGTATACTTCTTTTCCTCTTAGTCTATAACAATTTTCTTAAACAGATTTTTTTTTAAACATCGATTTTCAATATGATTATGTCTTTTTTCAAAAATTTTTATTTTTTTGAGTGTGTCATCAATCTTCTGTAAAATTTTGTTGTTCTCCTTTTTTATTTCGCTGGATATAATCTTGTGTATTCTGTCGCCTTCTTCTTTCAGTTTATCCAAAATTTCATCAAGCACTTTAGAATTTGGTATATCCATTCCCTAACTAGACTGGGCTATTAGTGAAATTCTGGTTTTGTTAAAGTAATTTAATATTAATCAATTCTCTTCTATACGTTTTTTTTCTTGGAGTATTAAAAACGTTCTATAAAAATTATACTTATAGTAACTGTATATTTAATAATTTTTGTAATTACGAGAAATTCGTTCGATTACTTACTGATGTTTCACTATAGTTGGTTGGTTGGAAACTAAATGCACATTTTGAGATTAATTTCAAACTTCAATTTATTGATTTAACTACTGATTTTAACTTATCAAAATACATAGAAATCGTACTTGAATTGGAAGATTTTTATCATAAAAACTGCCGATTTTCGTCGATTTTTCGGTTCTTTAAAGTTTTTTCGATATTTTGTGGATATATGAGTCAAACTGACCTTGAATTCGGATTCAGGGAGTCGAAATACGTACCCCTAGATCGGTCAAATGCACATTCCACTTTTTTTTGTGTGCCGTGCTTTATTTGAAAGAACTTACTTTCATCATACCAACACAAGTAAAAATCACTTTTTATCCTGTAGATTTCCACTAATATTTATTCAAACTATTATTCATAATATTTTTTTGTCTGTAGCAGTTGAATTTATTCCAAAAAATAATAAAATAATACCTATGGGTTTTCCGTGGAGATACGCTATATTTCAGAAAACAATAGAAAACTTCGAATATTACTGTCTCCATGGTGAACGTGTTAAGTTTGAGAACATAGAGCCGTTAAGTTCACTGAGTACCATAGATTATTAAATGTTCTATCGCTAACTTATCGGATTTCGCGTTTCCCATTATCACGGGATTTGATTCGAACTTTATGAACACTGGCGAGGACCCCAAGAGTAAAAAATGATGAATTAGTTATGTCATAGCAACATAAATAATGCTATTGAACTTGCTATATCAATGAGAAGAGCCGTAACAAAAATATTAAACCAAACAAAAATCTGAAATAAATAATAACCATATCGGAATCGGAATCCAGGTTTTTATTTCTATATATATTTTTAGGGTTGTCTTTTATAACTTTTAAATTCTATTGTTTTTCAAAGTTTACTCCATTAAGAGTAATGCATTTTTGCATCCTTTGGAACCAATTCCGGAAGCTGTTATTCCACTCGCTTCTTGGTACATTCAAAATAAAGTTTTTGAAGGTATTGACTGCATCTTCTTGAAACTGGAACCATTGACCACGCAGCTCATTCTTAAGTTTTGGAAAAGTAAAAAAGTCGGGACTGTATGGAGGAGGGTCCAACAATTCGATGTTTGATCTGGCAGAGGGGTTATTGCTTTTGACAAAAATGTCGCCTTCATGTTTTTTCCCAATTCCCAATAATGCTGCAATTTCACAATATGTGACATATCGATCTTTTGATGGATCAACTTACGTACAGAATCGACGCTTTCCTTGGTGACTGCCATTGTTGGTGGATCTGTCCTTGAATCTTTGCTAAGATTATTCAGTCCATGTTTAAATTCTCCATGGCAACTAGAAATTGTCGACTGATGTGGTGCTCCATTGCCGTAAACAGAAGCCAACGCGGCAAGGCATTCTTGTTGAGACAACTGTCTTCAAAAATTGTAAAAAAACTAAAATTTTCTCGGCCTAATAACATTTTTCGACAGACTCATCAACGCCAACTATTTCGTTATATGCAACATTCATCTTGTAATAACCAGGATAATTCTCAGTGGTATTGTCAAAATACCAGAAATCCACAAAGTAGTTTGATTAAATTACAAATGAACTTTATAGTCACCCATTAAATAAATAGTATGTGTGAGTGTGTATCACCAAGTTTTAACCAAACCAATTTCTCGTTGCTCGGTAAGTAAATAATGAAAAGGAAATTAATAGGAAGCTGTTACTTCCTATTCTCGAGTTCAAATTCTGAGACAGTATTACTCAAAGCTTGGCCCTTGAGCCTTTACTGATTAATTTAAATTTTGGAATGGTGTTAATACAGGAGTTAATCCGTTAATAGGCACTTGGAAACCTTCAAGATCAATTCGAGTGGATGGGACGAGATTGTTTCAACACACACATTCGTTCGGAACAAATTTTCTTTATAAAGACTTCACCGAATCTAGTAAATCATTTTTAGCAATAAATTAACTTTTTTTCCATTAAAAATCATAAAAATGTTACTTTTTAGAGCAGTCACCATAAAAAAGGACGCTTTTCAAGCTTTTTTTTTTAATAATTGTCAGACACCCCCGACTACCGAACGGTTCTACATAATATGAAGCTTTCATCTAAATACCCTTATAAAAAGCTCCCCCTCCAATCAGTCATTCGTAGCTGTTAAAAAAGGCTTAACATTCATGTCGCACATCAGGAAAAAAATGAAAATATTACGTCGCGATTAAAATGGGATACAAGACTTTTTTGATGGTGGCGGCTGAGGGTAGGTTTGTGTAATGTATGGATATTAAATGTCAAGAGCTGTGAGCCATTTATAAAAAGGATGCGGGTTTGCGAAATGGCGTTTCTCAGTTACGGACCGACTCTTTCCAGCTTATATTTGAACGAAACAGTATTTGAAATGATATATTTTTCAGAAAAAATAATAATTTCTACTAACATATTTGTTAATTTTACATTTCCTGGAGGAATTTCAAAAGCCTCACGCACACAACTTAAAATTACTATATTTTAGTTACTAAAGACTTCGTGGCGCGAAGTTCGAATCTGACAATGTTGATAGATGACAGGTGTCACAGAACCATACATTCGTTCGTTTGGGTTGTACTCAACAACCCAGGCACTTGAACTGAATCTTTGTACCATTTCTCATGTTATCTTCTTCCATTCCAGAAGCTTCGAGTTTTCTATAAAGGCCACTAGTTTGACTGGAGGGATTTTCAGTAGTTCTAATGGTTATATTAATTCATCTCCAAAGTGCTTCCGTCTAAGTACATGTAAGTTCTCGCAGAAGCAGAGTTTGTGAGTAGGTGTTTCAAAATCACGTTCACATTTTCTGCACTAACTTTGCCCTTTTTTACAGTTTCCTCAAGGTGCAGTGTCCAGTCACCAGGTCGGTAACTATCTTCGAATCTCTCTTACCCCGTTCCAATAGCCTGGTTGAGAGTTCCTTGTCTACCTTGTTCAGTAAACTCTTGGTATGGAGGTGCCTTTGTGTCAACTTCCATTTGAGTTGGTGTTCCCTATCTAGCCATTTCCGGATTCCCCTCCTAGGCAATCTTTTCTGATTCCACAAAACGGTTCCGAACCTATGGACTCTCCTTTAGAGCATTATTTAGCTAACTGTTCCGCCATTTCATTACCACCATCACCAATATAAGAGACATTTTGTTGTCTCTTACCAGACTGCTAACACAGTTTTATATCAACCAATGCTAAAGAACATTCTCTTTCTAGATCCTTTTATACCAGCCCCAGTGTCATTGTTCGAAGCTTAGTCTCACATACGATCATTTTCTGATTTTTATAGCCCATTTGATAACCAAGAGGAGTTCTTTCAAAAGCATTACGCACATCACTTGAAATTACTAGATTCGTAACAAACAAGTGCGTGGCGCTAGTGTCGCGTGGCGCGAAGTTCGAATCTGATAATGAAGCGAGGTGACAGCTTGACACAAAACCAAATAAAAATGTTCTTTCATAATTGACAGCTGACAATCAGATTCAGTATTCGCCAGCTAACTTGATGTCCCAGAAATTACCAACTAAGAGAGACAGAGTAATAGTGCCCTGCCTACTCGGCTGCTATTGGTGGTAAAAGTTTGACAAACGCCAATTGCATCGAACCTTATCAGGTGTTAAGATTTTCAGTAACGTAGCGTCACACAGTTATTGTGTTTGTAAAAATGTCAGCCGTTAATGAAGAAAATCGTAAATGTACTGAAGGACAAACTCGTCAAGTGATATATAGAGTGTTTAATTATTTTAAGACATTAAAAAGTGATGAAGATACCTTAATAAACGTGAAAATTAAAACATCCCAGGCAACAGGTAAGCTAGCCAGCTAGCAAGCCATCACAAGCAAGTTAGCACAGCTTATTTTATTTATCCGCGAATTTAATGATCTTACGATTAAAATGTTACGTGCCAAATTAAACCTTAATTTTTTGGATTGTAACAAATTTTAATTATAGTCCGTCCGGAAATATAAGATCCTAACTTTATAATCTTCAATTAGATAAATAACATGTTATTGTAATGGGTACCTTATTGTTAAAATACTATTTATGTACTCAGAATTCAGGTATAAAGCAGATCCGTTTCTATTAAAACCAATATACCAATAATTATAACAAAGAATTAAATATTATTTATTAAGTTAGGATCATATATTTCCGGACGGACTTTACTTTATTAATTGTACAAGTTGTGTTAATTTGTAACCGAAAGCGTATCCTCAGAACTTGCACGGCACTGTTTACAGTTATCGGATGAGCGGCGTCAATAGCTCCCTAGAAAGCATTTAGGACATCAAGCTAGCTGGCGAATACTGTATATTTGTATTTTTGGGATGGGAAATTCACGAACAAATTTTTTGGAATTGTTTTTTATCAACAAAAAAATAAAATACGCTGCTCTTTTTTAAAAAATTCGAGTCGTTGTTATGCCTAGACAGACTTTATTTTAACCGGTATAAACCGAAAATGAATTCGCCTGTTTTGCATGTAAGTGATTTCGTTTAATTAAAAGTGTAACGTTTGGAGAATACAATTAAAAAGTCTCGGGGTGACATTGACGACCGACCTGGGGTAATTTAAATTTCAACTCGAAACTATCTCCATTATTTAAGCAAAATCTGCCGAGGGGATTATCTAGTCATGATCAGGATATTGCTTTGTGAGCTGCAACAGATATGTCCACCGCGCTATCGGACACACGTTGCATTTTGTCTTGACAGTTATAAATGACCCTTATGTTGTGGCTTGTGGTATTACGGTGGTTTCTGATGCTACGTTCGCCTTTTAATTTATGTTAAAGATAATGTTATTTGTTGAAATTATGCCGACTTTTTTAGCGGTTGAAGATTAATCAGAAAGGTTCATGGATAATAATAAATTTATTTTTTTACTTTTAAACACAAAATATTTAATAGATGAAAGTGCTAATTCGAGACTAGAAAACTAGAAATAATTTTCCATTATGAATTTTCAAGGTTTTATCGCCATTTTGGTAATGTGAAAAGTGTCTACCATTTGATTTTCCAAGACTCAACTTCGATTTGATGATATACCCTGTTTTTCACGAATTATACAAAACGTAACCCTTTCGACCATTCACAAGTAAAACCTACATATTACTTTTTTCAATGTATATAGAAAAAACCGCATCGATCGTAGGTCCCATTTTTTTATATCAAGATTGAATACATCTCTCAAGTATTCAGTAAGTAAGTGTCTACTATTATTGATTTCCCATTATCATTCCAGTTTTCCAATAATTAAGTTAAGATTTAAAAAAAGGTGAACGGTCGTCGAACCGCCGACAGAAGCTTGCTTCTTATGCACAATAGAATTACCATTTTTGACCATTTTTCGAAAATTTTGACAATTTTTTCAAATTTTAACAATTATTGACCATTTTTGACAATTATTGAACAATTTTGACAGTTTTTACAATTATTGATCATTTTTGAAAATTTTAGACCATCTTTCCAAATTTTAATAATTATCGATCATTTTTGACAATTATTCAAAAATTTTGACAATTTGTAACAATTATTGACCATTTTTGACAGTTTTTTATAATAATTAACCATTTTTTCAAAATTTTGACAATTATTGTCCATTTTTCAAAATTTTAACAATTATTGACCATTTTTGACAACTTTCAAAAATTTTGACAATTATTGACTGTTTTTGACCATTTTTTTAAATATTTAACAATTTTTGACAATTTTCGACAATTTTTGACAATTTTTGACAATTTTTGACAATTTTTGACAAATTTTTGACAATTTTTGACAATTTTTGACAATTTTTGACAATTTTTGACAATTTTTGACAATTTTTGACAATTTTTGACAATTTTTGACAATTTTTGACAATTTTTGACAATTTTTGACAATTTTTAACAATTATTGACCATTTTTGACAATTATTGAACAATTTTGACAGTTTTTACAATTTTTGACAATTTTTGACAATTTTTGACAATTTTTGACAATTTTTGACAATTTTCGACAATTTTTGACAATTTTTGACAATTTTTGACAATTTTTGACAATTTTTGACAATTTTTGACAATTATTGACCATTTTTGACAGTTTTTCAAAAATTTTGACAATTTTCAACAATTATTGACCATTTTTGACAGTTTTTTATAATTATTGACCATTTTTTCAAAATTTGGACAATTTTTGACCATTTTTCAAAATTTTAACGCAGCGTTGGTTATGTAGTATCGCTGCGTATCTCTCTCCCTCTCTGCACTGAGTGAACACTATAGCCTACGTCTCTCTCTCTCTGCACTGAACGTACACTATGCCCTGCATCTCTCGCTTTCGCTGTAATGAGTCATCGCGTGACGAACGGTTTTTCGTAACATCACACGTTTCACGAGTAAGCTTTAAAAATGTTAATACCCCAAATAGAATAATTTTCCGAAAATGTTAATTGCCTATAATCCGAAAAAAAGTTTCACTGGCTTCGTGGTTTCATAAAACCACACAATAAGTTTTTTTTGTATGGGCTTAATTTATCTATAGGATAAACCCAGATTAAAGCTTATCTGAGACCAATTGCAGAATTTTAAATTTCAGCTAACTTACAAAGTTCATTTGAAATTAATCCTACATCATTGGGTGGTCACAGCCCTACCTTCGTCTAGTCCATGTACAACTGTATGGCCCATTAATCACTTTCCACAACAGCGGCAAAATTAAAGGAAATCGTCCATGTGGACTATAATTGACAACTGTCTTATCTGTAGAGAAGGGAGGGTGAGTTTAGGCCCACAGTACTTAGGCTACATGTGACCCATTGTACGTCCCCCGAGGAGTTGTCCTTCTACGTCATCGTCCATCCTGTCCTTTCCAGGAAGGTGGACAGGTCACTAGGTGACATCTCCATTATATCGGCAGGTGTAGACCAAGACTCACCGAGAACACACTCTCTCATTGACGATAACTCCGGGCATGCCTGACGGTCTCGTCTTCCTGTTCACACAACCTGCATAGAGGTGTGTCCACTAGCCCCATTATATGGAGGTGTTTCCTTAGCTGACAGTGGCCAGTTATAAATCCTACTATTAAACGTAGGTTTTCCTGGTCATTGCCAAATATTTCTTCGACGCCAGCTTCCCAGGGTGATCCAGGCAAGACTGCATCCCTTGATTTCTTCTTATCTCTCCAGGGATTGAGCATGGGTGTAACGTTTAGCTAGTTCCGCAATTACCGAAGTTATTAGGCCGTAGGAGTCGCTGGGTCCTGAAAGTCTTAGTCCATGCACTTCCCTGGCTATACCTGCTTAAAGGGCACGACAGGAGTAAAGGTAAGACAACTGTCTTAATGCAGATATAGACCAATTAGGAAAGAAACTTATAAATTTGGTTTGGTTTTTGATAGTGGTCGTCATTTTCTCATAATTGTGGTTGGTCTATTAACGCATGATGTCGTTCAATTTATCTCCGCCTGTAATGGGTAGTTAATTATTTAGGTTAGAATTTATGCTTATTGTTAAATTATAGGTTATTACCTTTAGTATCAATAAACTTAATTATAATTATGAAATATATCGACCAAGCAGTTTGGTTATAAATTGTTATTCGATATAAGTAACAATTGCCAATCTACACATTCTTTCAATACAGCGCGTGTCTGCTTATCTAGCAATTGTTACTTATATCGAAAAACAATTTATAACCAAACTGCTTGCTGATAATGCTGATAAGGGCCAGTTTTATAACCATTGTTTAAATGGACATTTAACTAAAGGATCCTTTAGCTTAAAGGTCCTCTTAAAATTAGGGTCAGTTTTATAAGCTTTAAGAGTGAATTTTTGTTATGAAACAGATCACTACACTATAAACGGCCTTTTACGCTTAAAGGTTCCTTTAAAAGCATTATGAAACTGGCCCTAATTCATTTTGATGAAACTTTACCACAACCACTTGACAAATATTAAAACTTCAATAATTCTCAAAGAAAATTTCAAATTACCATACTTAACGGGCCTAACCTAATGTATTTGGTTTACTCATTATTTTATCGATTTAAAATTGCTGCACCAAATTTCCCCTAAAGCGGGCCCTGAAAAGGAAAACCTTTCGAATTATGGTATTGTTGAATGTAGATTAGTTTTTTAAGAGTATTCTGCTGAAATTTCAACTCAATATTCACAGTTTTGTGGTATTTACAAGACTATTTATGTTATTTTTTCAAAAAATTTTATACATATTATAAAGCTCACCAGCCGAATAAAAAGTGCTACGAAAATATATTTTAAAAACATGGACGATTTAAATATTCCAAAAAACGAGAGAGGTTATGAGTGTGAAGTTTGATCTCGAAATTTTTGTCGCCAACTAAAATTATGAGTAGAATAAGATAGAGACAGAGAGAGAGAACGAGAAATACAACAAGAACTTTGACAAATATTACTTTGACGATGGCTAGAGATTTGTTGTTCACAAGCAAGGATATTCATGGAGCTTCCTGGCGCACAGTCGTCCTTCCGCCGGTCGCATTGTTCTAGATTTATGTCCTGGTCGCGCGTACATTGTCCTGTTATCCTGTCTGTCTGGTGCACACATAATGGCCGCAATGCAGTTTCAAACAGGAGTTGTTCTCCTCTAACCTTAACTAACCTCAATATGTATTATTTAAGTGACAGATTAAATAACTGAAGCGGGGAAGTACAACTCGTATATTGTAAGGAAGGAGAAATTTACTCTAGATATTTTTATTTATGTCTGTTTTTTTTTTAAATCAAGAGAAGGTATATTAAGTAGACCATAATACACATAACATCAATATTTCACAAACTCGTTTTTTTCTTTACTTCACCATTCATGTCTGTACTTACACAAATTCATTCTTAATCGAATTTTACAGTATTCTACCATTGAGACAATATTTTAAAGTCGATTGGGACAATTTTACTTCGTAAATTCAATGAACAATTGTAAACACGAACTCATCCATCAATTGCTTCGACAAATGGTATTCCTGAAGGTATTTTTCCAGTGGCGTATCAAGGTTAATTTTAACATGACTCCTAAAAAAAAACAGTACACTAATCTGTAAAGGTGGGTTTCGATCAGTCACCAGTAAATTAGCTTCAAGTAATGTCCGCAGTATGTTAAGTATTGACAGGTGAGTTAGAGTAATCGTAATTTATATAACCTTAAAATATTCACTGACAGCCAGGCTCTGCTTAAAGCTATAACTAGGTCTAAACTGGTGAAAAACTGCAAAGAATCCCTCAACAGGCTGGCAAGAGACAACAAAGTTTCTCTAATATGGGTGCCGGCACATGAGGGGATTACAGGTGATGAAATGGCGGACCAGTTAGCTAAAGAAGGCTCTAAAGGAAACTTCATTGGTCCGCAATCGTTTTGTGGAATCACAAAAGATTGCATAAGAAGGGAAATCGGGAACTGGCTAGATAGGGAACACCAACTAAAATGGAGGTTGACACAAGAGCACGTCCATACGAAGATTTTACTGAACAGGGTAAACAAGGAATTCTCAACCAGGCTATTGAAACTGGGTAAGAGACCTCTGAAGACTGGACACTGCACCCTAGGGAAACATCTGCACAAGATGAGCAAAGCAGAAAATGTGAACTTGATGATGAAACACCTACTCACATATTCTGCTGCTGCGAATACTGAAAATCCCTCCAGTCAAACCTTTATAGGAGTCACGAAGCTTCTGGAATGGAAGTAGATAACATGGGAAATGGTACAAATATTCAATTCAAATGCCTGGGCTGTTGAGCACAACCCAAACGAATGAATGAATGAGTGTTGTTCAATGTGTAGGATTAGTCTGCCACCTTCCAATTTATATGCACTAATCACCAATATACTCATGGTTACTCATTCACCTGCAGCTTTCAACAAAACACTACACGAGCTCATATAGTTTGGTTCTCTTCTCTACGTTTATTTTATTTTATTTTGATGATAAACGGTCAGTTTTATCTGGTAGGTATTTAATATTTATTTTTAACAGACAATCTCATCCATAATTTTACCTTTGATGAGTTTTTAAAAACATCATCCACTACTAAATCCGTCACTGAACATCCACTTTATTCTTTGTTCCGTTGGTGCAGCTATTTAAAAACAAGCAATTTGGTTGATGCACAAAATGCAGGAAATTTCATTAACGTACCGAAATCGCCGGACTACTTCTATTTTTAGTTGAAAAAAAAGAGAGATAAAAGCATATTAGATGCTAGGGTTAACAAAATTTTGCTTATGATTTTATTAGGACTACAGACTAGAAGCTTCCATTTTTAATATATTGAATAGATATGACAGATGATGAAAGTTTTTGTCAATTATTTAAAAAAAGAAAATAAAGTCAATTCCAAATGTTAACGCATGTCAAAATTTAGGATAAACCAATTCAAAAATTTAAATTTGAAAAGAAGGGTTATGTAAACAAATAATTGAGGGGAGCTGCGATATAAATAAATGGAATGAATTTTTGGAAATTTAAAAACAACGTAAAAATCAAAAAATAAAATGGTAGAATCACCTTACTTCTAAATTTAAATGGGATTGATGCAGAACAGAACTTAGTAGAATAATATTTTGAATTAAAAATCTTCGACAGAATACAAATAATTGACTAAGAGCTTCATAGTAAGAAGATTTAAAATTGTAACAAGAGGAAGAAATTATCGAGAGAAGTAAATTTCAATTTTCTGGACAATTTTATTAAAATAGAGACATCGCGATCCTCGGAATTTTATGTTAATTTTAAATTTGTTTGATAGCTCACCTTAAATAAATCAGTTTAGAACAAAAATTACTTTTTCTACAGTCGCGCGTAAAATGACTAATTACTATATTCAAATGAAATCGTAAAGTTGACAAATGCCGAGGATTGTTACTTTACGCTCTAGCGCAAAAAAGGAATCTTTTTCGCTCGCTTATTTAATCAAACCACGCCCTCCGAATTAACTCAATCGGTGAATATTTAACAATTTATCAGATTGAAAATCAAATAAAATTATATGAAAATTGTCAAAAATTTTGAAATATGGTCAATAATTGTCAATTATTGTCAAAAACTGTTAAAAATCGACAATTTTTGTCAAAAATGGTCAATAATTGTCAAAAATTTTCAATAATTGTTTAAATTTTTGAAAATGGTCGATAATTGTCAAATATTTTTGAAAAATGGTCAAAAAATTTTGAAAAATGGTCAAAAATTGTCAATTATTGTCAAAAATGGTCGATAATTGTCAAAAACTGAAAAAAAATTTGAAAAATGGTCAATTGTCAAAAAATTTTGAAAAATGGTCAATAATTGTCAAAAATTGTTAAAATTTTGAAAAACTATCCAAAATTGTCAATAATTTTGAAAAATGGTCAAAAATTTTGAAAAACAGGTAAAATTTTTGGAAAATTGTCAAAAATGGACGATAATTGTCAAAAACTATCAAAAATGGACAATTATTGTTAAAAATTGTCAAAATTTGGGAAAATAGCTGATAATTTCCAAAAATTGTTAAAGTTTTTGAAATATGGTCAAAAATGGTCAATAATTATCAAAAATGGTCAATAATTTTGAAAAATGGTCTAAAATTTTGAAAAAATTGTGAAAATGGTCAGAAACTATCAAAAATGGTTAAAAATTGTCAATTATTTTTAAGAAATGTCAAAAATGGACAATTATTGTCAAAATTAGTCAATTGTCAAAAATTGTTGAAATTTTGAAAAATGGTCGATAATTGTCAAAAAAATGGTCAATAATTTTGAAATTATTTGAAAAATTGTCAAAAATAGCCAATAATCGTCAAAAACTATCAAAAATGGTGTAAAATTGTCAAAAACTGTCAAAAATGGACAATTATTGTCAAAATTTTGAAAAATAGTTGATAATTGTCAAAAATTGTTAGTGTTTGAAAAATTTTGAAATGTGGTCAAAAATGGTCAATAATTGTCAAAAATGGTCAAAAATTTGGAAAAATGATCCATAATTGTCAACAATTGTCAATAATTATCAAAAATGGTCAATAATTTTGAAAAATGGTCAAAAATTGTCAATTATTGTTAAAAACTATTAAAAATGGACAATTATTGTCAAAAACGGTTAAAAAATGGTTCAAAATTGTCATCATTTTGAAAAATGGACCAAAATTATCAAATATTTGGAGAAATGGTCACTAATTTTGAAAAACAGTCAAAATGGTCAATAATTGCCAAAAATGGTCAATAATTGTTAAAATTTTGAAAAATGGTCAATAATTGTTAAAATTTTGAAATATGGTCGATAATTGTCAAAATTTTGAGAAATGGTCAATAATCGTTAAAAGTTGTCAAAATTTTGAAAATAGTCAATAAATAATACGAGCCGTTTCAGAAAATCGATTTAAACACGTAATTTATAAAATCGATTAATATTACCATAAAAATCGATTATAAGAAAATAATAATCGATTTAAATAAAAATCGTTTATTTTTTAACATCCCTAGTCAGTAGAACTTTTTAAGGTTAATCATGATGAATAGCGAAAATGACGATTAGCACTCCTATTATAACCTAAGATAATGTACAAAACTGTTTTAATTATTAAAAGGGAGAAAAAATTATGTGTGTTTTTCGAGCGTAAAGTAATTTTACCGCTTTCTAAAAAGTTTACATTATTACATTATTTATAAGAATTTATAAATGAGAAGGAAAGACTTACCTTAATATTGATAAAAAGTTAATAATTCTTTATACAATTATTTAAAAATATATTTTGACAGAATTATAACCTAAATCATGGCTGAGTTGTCACTGTCACAATGACATCAATATCAATGAATATTTGTCATGCTTTGAAAATACAGAAGGATTAGCCAGAATCAAAGAATTTTAATAGCAGAAATTGCTGTGTTGTGATTGGAAGATTATTATGGATTTTTAAATTATAAAAAAAGGTTCGTAATTATAAATTTAGAGTTTATGAGTTTATTTAAGAGAAGTAATGGTATAGATTTATTGGACATTTTTCAAAAGATTACATGATTGCTAATAAAATTATAGATTGTATTAAATTTTGTATTACATGTTAAAGAATAATTCATATAATCAGGTATTTTCTTAAAAAGGTACAATTTAAAGGTTTTAATTTGTGACTATATGAAGGGTATGAAGGGTAAGAAGAAAAATATTAGTGAATGGACAGATATTAAAGATTATAATAGACATTAAATAAGAAATTTAAGAATTTTAACTAATATGAAGAAAAAATCAAGTGATAGAAAAAATTCACTTAGAAACGGGATTATTGATTTTTAAATTATGAGGAAGGAGCTGGATTTTTAAAAAGGATTGTCAGAAAAAGTATTTTGAAGACTGAAAATAATATAAAAGTAAAGAAATAGTGTTGAAGAGTTGAAGGAGCTTGAAATTGATCCATAAAATTGAAAAGAAGAAGTTAAAGTCAGGTTTTGGAAAGGGTGAAAGAGGCACATACCTGAGGGAAGTCGTGGAGTTGTTCCTGGATTCCAGGAGAGTGTAAATTGGTAACATTCCTGTATGAATTGCAATCCAGAGAGTTGAAAGGCCATCATCAGTTCGGTGCTTCGTAGATAGTGTCAGGTTGGTTTATGTTTATTGGTACCAATATAAATGATAGAGAAATAATTTGATAAGATGTACATCTATAAAAGGAGTTTAAATTATTAACAAGTTTCAATTTTAATTAAATTCTAAATTGTAACTTTGTTATTTTTCACATCAGTAATTGATATTCATGTAATTTTTCTATAAATGCACTTATCATATTATTAGTAAATAGTTTAATTGAGATTCCTTGCATTTTATTCAATATAAATAGTGACATTTTCTTTTTATTTAGATAGACCATTATATCTCTTAAAAATAAATGGTGGTCGGGGTCTGCGTTAATAAGGAGTGCTTTCCATGGGCGTAACAAAATTCATTAAAATTAATAAATTGTTGTATCGATAAAATATAACTGATTCAAAGCTTTAACATTAATATAAAAACAAAATCATTTATCAGCGCCGGAACACAAAGAGAGTCAGAATTCATCTTACCGAGTTATTGATGATTTAGCTTAAAAAAGGGTAAGTTAATAAAATAAAATAATACATTTAATATACAAATAAGATAAAATAATAATAAATCATAACAATATATATACATGCTTATCTATTCCCTTCCCCATCTCGAAAAAATATCAAATAATTTGTTATAATAATAATGTGTAATACAAATTCTTTGATATTTATGTCTACATTATACATATCGGAAAAATTAATGTTGAATATAAAGTATTTAACTTTTTTTAAATAAAATATCTATCCAAATAGTGGTCGTGGTGAAATAATATTGTTTTTGGATTTTTCTCTATAAATTCCGGAGGAACCAGACATTTTTTAGTAAAAATATCTAAAACCTTGTGTCAAGCCGTCTCGAGTTGCGGAAATGAGAACTGGCAACATTGTCCATCCACCGCTCTATCTAAAATTTGTGACCATCCGGTATCTAGACATAATTGTCAAAAATTGTCAAAAAGTTTAAAAAAAATTTTAAAAATTGGCGGATTTTTAGTACTTTTAATTGCAATTTTCTCCTTCAAAAGTGCATGATCCCAGAATTTTTTTCTTTTAAAATGCTCTATAGCAATAGGGATTTCTAATAAAAAAAAATTGTTGCGAAATTCCGAGGGTCGCAAGCCTTACCGGACCCATCTTTTGAACCACGACCTGAGAAGAGTTTTAGGCAGGGGCATATTAAAAACTGAAAATATTGACCAAATTAAAATTAATATAATTGGCGCCCAACGTGGGGCATTGACATCAATAAAATATATACGACTGAACAGGATTTTTTTATTATATCGAGAACCAATTATCTAAAAATTTGTTCATGTTAGAGATAATATTGTTATAGTGGGGTAATTTTCTGTCAATAGTGTCCCTGGAAAATATGATTAATAGGATTGCCAGAAGTGATATTTCAAGTTAGTAGTTTTTATCTTCTCTGTCTGATATATTTGCTAATTCAACTAATAAACAAATTTCATGACAACCTGAATAGCCTTGACATACTGAGTGATATTGTCATTCGATTCATTGATATGAAAGTTGGAACAAATTCTCGACACATTTAAAAACTTACCATAAAAGTAAGATACAAATGATGGGAAAGATGTAATTTATTGCTAAGAAGGTTCATTCTCGTAAAATATGGTTACCATATAAAAAATTGGTTAATTTAAGTCTACCTAAAAAACCAAAAGTAATAGAGGGTATAACAACATATTTTTCAATTCAAATAAAGGTGTTAGGAAATCTGTGGCAGAATCCACGGAGAAAACAAACAGTGGTACAAGAACGATATTCCTATCTAATCTTGGCGTCTTATTTTTAGTTGAAAAATGTATCTACTTTGTTATCGGCAAAGTCCGTTATGCCTAGGCAAAATCCTCATGGTATATTCCCTTCCCCTTCTTGAAAAAATATCAAATAATTTGTATTCCCCTTGAAGTTTTCCAATACCACTTTGCCTAGGAAAACCTAGGTATGACTGCATAACGGACTTTGCCGGTAACATACTTAATACAGTGAACAGTATCAGAAGAATAACCGTCCTCTTAGTTGATCTTATTTAAAATTTATTACCTGAACACGCTTGTTTTCTACCCGATAAAGAAAAAGTAATGTGTGCGTACACAAGGAATAAAACAATGTCTTTTTCAGTGCCAAAACTATTTATATTTTAACTCAAAGATGTATGACACTCGTTTTTGAATTGAAGTGCATCTTTTGCAGGTTCTGGCCTGCCGAAACGCGATAAAAGCTTGAAAACAATACAAATATATTATATATAGTGACTGTGCCGACGAAAAGATGATAAATTCTTGCGACTCGGCTCTTTGTTCGCGAGCTCTGAAACGTTTATTCTAAACAGCATATTTGTATACTACAACGTTAGACTGTTGGAATCAACTTTTCATTCTTTCAGTCGAAAAAGTGAATCTATTTAAATGAAAATGATCTATTTAAATAAGAAGTCCCGGAAATTTTCTACCCTAGGCGATTTAGATGCTAAAATCCATAGGGATTTAAGAAGTGAGAAACAGTAGTGAACGTTCAGAATCGATATAGTTTGACAATTAGATTTTAGATATTTTAAGTCAACATTTTATTTTATAACGTATACTTCGTTCAAAGATATTTCGTTTTGAATTATGCCAACATGATTGATTTAAGACCAAAACCCACAGCAGGTAGAAAGATTACCGAACCTACAATAGCAGCAGCCAATCGTCGACTCCCCGGCAAATCATCCCGCAGTTCACCGGAAAGCTGTAAAATTGCCACCTTTTTGAGCCGACAAACCAAGCTTATGGTTGGCACAAGCTGATTCTCAGTTTACGTTGTCTATTATCACAAATGAGGTAACCAAATTTCTCAATTAGATGCACAGGAACGTTGGTGTGGTACACATGCGGATCTAAAACTGACCTAGGAACAGGAAAAAACAGGAAGCTAGGAACAGGAGCTGGAGTCCATGGTGCCAGACCTAGGTGCAATGTCCACGGATCGTTGGGGAAGTTCGCATCAGTATTCCAGGCAGAAATCTACACGTGTAGGCAAATGAACATCGAATGGGGGTATAGAGGCCAAGAGACCCTCATACTCTCAGGCAGCACTGAAATATTTAGCATGTCCCTAGATCAGATCTAGACTGATCTGGTACTGCCTACAAAAACTTTCAGCCCTTGCAAACCATAATAGAGTGATTATTTAGTTGGTTCCAGGGCACAGGGTATTGTAGGCAATGAAAAGGCAGACACCCTAGCAAAGCTAGGGTCTGAAAATGCATTCAGTATTTGGAATATCAAAATATGCTGCACTTGGTTGTACATCTCGGTGAATTCAGACTAGACATCAGACGTACTGGATACACGTGCTAAAACAGGAACACAGCAAACTCCTGGTCAAAAATCCCTCGGAGTCGCTGACTAACGAAATATTAAACCAGCCAGATAAGGAAAGTGACGGGATTACTCACCGGTCACTGTACCCTAAGGAAGCACATGCATATAATTGGCATATAGGAAGGAACCTATCTATCGGTTGTGCATGGAAGAGGAGGAAACAGCCTCTCACATTATCTTCGAATGTGAAGCACTGTCTCATCGAAGATATAGACTCCTAGGACTAGAGTATGCATGGGAAGATTTCTCTAAGAAAGACTGTTGAGCCTGATAAGTGCTACTGGTCTCATCACATAAACGGTATAACCAAGAGCACAAAAAGGCTAAAGGCTGAGGTGCCAACGTCTCTAAGCCTCAGACTGATGGTGCCAAACCAATCAATCTATACATTGGAAGTCGAGGATATCATAACAAATCCTCCTGCTCAGTTTCCATAAACATTTTTAAGCACAACGAGTTTGTCAAGGCTAGGCAGAACTCGGCGATCGGAAACCGTCGCAGTTTTTCCGTCACCTTCGTTCTCTCTCTGGTGCCACAAAACGTATTGGCAAAATGCTAAAAAGTGCATTAAACCTTGCAATTTTTCGGGAAACGACCATAGCGGTCCTTAAGGACGGCGTCTGACTGCTCTTCATCCAGTAATTGTTGTTGATAAAAATTCTGATTTATGTTGTTTTCCTCGTCGTCTCCTCCGAGATCGTCGTTGTCCTGTCAACTACGGTTTAACCTTAAATCTCAACTTAAGCTTTCGACGTCGTTTTTTGTAGAAATTTGTCGTTGCCGATGTTTATTTGCCTATCATTGGGTCAGATTTTCTCGCTCATTATCATCTTTTACCTGATTGCATCATCGATGTTTCCACCGGACTTCAAGCTCAACTCAAGGCAATGAGAAAATCTTCAGATATACGATTTTCGCATAGATTTAGAAACATCCTGTATAAATAATAAAAATTATATCCAGTTCATGGAAAATGTTCTCTTGTCTATCCGTTATTCTTCTCGAGTGGCGAAAGTAAAAATCCTAAAGGTAATTTCGCCGTTTAACGGCATCGGCATTTTCCATATAACTCAACGTTTCCGTTTTTATATTCTCCCATCTTTTATTCGATATCCCATATCCAGTCTCCTACATCGCTTCACCTCTGTTACTGAAAAAAAGGAAATCAAAAGACAGTAGGTATCGGTGTGATCAGTAGACTATTACGATGCTAGAAATAAATGTAATAAGTGAGTTCCTGCAAAAGCTTCATTCAATCGACTATACATTTCACGATATCGAATAAAGTTAGACGGGCCATTTACAGTAATATATCTGCAATCGATGCGAAGAATAAAGAACTTATCTGCAGACATTTAATTGCATTCCGAAGGCTTTTGCCACACCGAAAATGAGGAAAAGAGCTATGTCCTGTTCATTATGATATTTTTGAGTTATCGAGTTAAGACTTAATGGAATTTGGATTATATTTCACGTTTTTCTCGGTATTTTCTAATGAAAACCAAGTCATATTCAATTTGCTGATAGAATCTATGATATATTTTTTCAAATTGAGTTAGAGTTTTATACAATTTTGAAATTTTCGTTGTCTCAACAAGAATTTCTTGCCAAGTCTGTGTCTGTTTTCGACAATGAAGCACCACATCAGTACACAATTTATCGTTGGTATGGAGAATTTAAACAAGAACAGGTCCACCAGCAACGGCAGTCACTTACTATTTGTTACTTTGTTCCTGGGTCGTAGAAATGTACCTAAGTTTAATCTTGTAACATGTTTATCGACCTGTTTCGACTTTTAAATTTATATCGCAAATCTTTCTCCAATTCCCGCTCGTCGTCTCATTAGCCACCCCAATCTTCAACCCTGACCATAAGACAATTGACATCTGTCAACGGTCGCTTCCATTTTTTCAACGCCACGAGGGACAGCCCTTTCCGCTATCGTCTCTCTTCGAGGAAAGACCTCCATTTTTTTATCGCTTTTATACCTTTCCTATCTAAATTGCTGTGGTAAGTCCAAAAATATATTTTATAATATTTAGTTTCGTTCAAATTAATCGTGGAGATGATTTTTATCACATAACACATATTATTTTTCACATAGTTAGATGAAATAATATTTGCCACGTGGTCATCTAGCCATCTTTTTCTAACTAAACATTTTTAAATTATAAACTACTGTGTTTTATACTTTTGTGCAAACATTTCAAGCTTTTTCTGTTGCAGAATAACTCTTTTTAACTACAAATTAGATTCTTTTTAAAAAAACACGTTCTCGATTTGAACAATATATTCAAACTAATTTTAAAGTGATTATGTATGTTTATTTCTTTCAAGTTAATAATATTAACATTATATGAACAATTTTATTGCTGATGAAATAAAACAAATTAATTTGTTTAAATCTTCATTATTTATTTTGAACTGACGTTCAAATTAAAAAAAAGTTTTGAAAAAGCTACTGTGTAGCGAAACGCGTTACTAATTTTAATTTGAACGTCAGTTCAAAATAAATAATGAAGATTTAAACAAATTAATTTGTTTTATTTCATCAGTAGTATGGATCTTCATCAAGTAAAAGCCTCATCTATTCAACAATTTTATTGCTTCTGTGAAATTGTTCACAAGTCTTTAAATCAATAATCGGTTTTTGGAATTCATGAGATACAAGTTTTGCATTATAAAATATTAAAGCTGATAAATATTTTATCGAAACGTTCATGAGTCGATTGTAAGCGAATCGATTATTAATCCATTACCGTCTCTACTTTAAAACCGTAAAATAATAATGAGCTGCCCATATTTCGGATATAACTATGTCGAATCAGGTTTATTGGTGTGTGTTTTCAGTAAACCGTATAAAAGCACAATAGTGTTAATAGTGTAATTTACTTCGGGTTAATACTACGTATGTAATGTATAGAATTTGACAATAAAGTATTTTTAGGCAGTGGAGGTACTTTGTGATTTTTAAAATCATAAATGAAAAGAAAATTCAACCTCAAAACTATTAAACTTGATGGTAACGAGGTTGAATGAAGACAAGAAGTCGAGTATCTAGGTTTGACTCTGGACAGTAAACTCCTGTGGAACAAACACGAAAAGGAGATTAGGTATATACAAAGCAGAAATGGCTCTAATGGTGAGCAGGGAGAAATTGGGGCTGTAACCCAAAAAGTCAGAGCTGGATGTACACTGTCATAGTGAGACCAATTATCACTTATGGATCCAATTTGTGAAGTAGGAGACGACGACAGAAAACCTCTCCAAAATTCGAAGACTAGCCTGTATGTGCATTTCAGGAGCAATGAGAACATGCCCAACAGCAGCCATGGAAGTGATTCTCAACCTCACACCACTACATATGGTAGTGAAAAGTGTTGCTGAAAGAACAAGATACAGACTCAGTAGAGAGGGAATCATCGAAAAAAAACACTTCCTTACTTCTTAGAAATCAGAAACATGCCACAAGATGGTATGATGAAAAAGTATAACTTTTCAAAGAAATTAAGCAACAAGAAGGAATGGGATCCAAATACCATTACCAGACTTAGAAAGAATGCCATTCAATGGTACACAGACGGCTCAAAAGCGATAAAAGGAACTGGGATAGGAGTGTACGGGCCAGGAACCAAACACTCTGAAAGCTTGGGAAAACCCCATAAGAAAATGTGCTCAGTTCAATATTAATAAAGGATATAGAAGGCAAAGGATTATCAAAATGTCGGATACTCAAGCAGCCACTGACCTCTTGTGTTATCAGTTCCAAAATGGTGTGGAATGCCTAGGCAAACTGATTGAACTAGGCGAGAACAATATAGTCACCTTACTGTGGATTCCAGGACACACTGGAATGGAAGGAAATGAAATAGCAGATTAACTAGCAAAGAGGGGGACTAGAACACCCTTTTGGGAGCCGGAACCCTTTTGCGGTATCAGCTCTAATGTAATATTGGAAGAAATAGGCAAAGCCAAAAAAACAAGATCTGATTATTGGAAAGATCTAGTAGGATCTAGTAGATTCTTCTGGGTAACTACAAACTGTTGAGATCAAATGAATGCATAAGTCAAAGTGAAACTGCACTAAGAGTCTTAACAGGGATTTTAACGGGACATTCTCTTCAAGTCTGTTCAGTTGTAGAAGTGTAGACGTTCTTTAAATCGCTCCGTAAAATATTTAATTTTGTCCGAGAAAAAATAGTATTTAAATTCCGATTTTTATGTAGAACAAATTGTTAAAGGCAAGCTACAACATGATGTAATTATTTCCAACATAAAGTCTATGTTTTTGGTTAAAAAGTGCATCTAAGATACATTTTCTCATACAAACATTTCAATGTGCTACAACTTTTTGTTAGAAAGGAATAAAAAAAACTTCTCATTAGTGAAGATAAGATAAGACCAAATATTTAAACCAGTTCCAGGGGGGCTTACAATAAAAAGAAAATATGGAGTTAACGGTATGTAATATTATTTAAAAAATTAGTGCGTGCAGTCCCTCCGCGCGGAAGAAATTATACTTCGTAATGTGGAAATGAAAATAGGAAAGGGTAGAATTTGATTTGTAGTAAAATCATATTGTTTCTTTAAGACAAACTTTATTAACATTGCTTACAATTCACAATTGATCGTCGTTGCATAGCAAGAATACCACGCGCATGTGCTTGGGATCTACCGACTCACTCTCTCCTACTTTCTACCTTTGTGTATCTTTCTTTCTTTCTTTAACGTTTAACGCAACCTTGTTGGAAGTCGCATTAGAAGTATCACTGCCATCTATTATCGAATGCCGAAGGTTTTGGTCGTATAAAGAAAATTCCAAAAAAGGAATTTTTTAGTGAATTAAATTTCAAAAATTACCTTATTTAAGAAAAAAAAAGTTTACTTACACTATCTTTTTTTGATGAATGTCGAAGCTTTTGGTCATGTGAAGGAAATTTCAAAACTGCAGCTTCTGAATAAATTACTTACGAAATTGAAAATGTATATTCCAAAATTAATGTAATATATATTAACTTGTATTAAATAAATAAATAAAAATTGTCGCCTGCATGGGCACCTAAAAAAGCTTAAAAAAAGTGGAGGAAGAAGAATGTAGATTCTGTGGCATGGAAGAAGAAACCTCCATCCACATACTTGCGAGTTGTACGACGATTCAGAATCCTAGGGCACAACACCTAATATATTTTAGACATCCTAAAATTCCTCCAGGAAATAGGAGTAAAGGAGCTACTAGTATCACACAGGAAAACATCGATGCTGAACATAAGCTGATCCAACATGTCACTTATCGTGAAATTGGAGCATCGTCGGGCATAATTTTCTCTTGCTTTTAATGGAGTATCAAACACGTCAATTATAAATAAAGAATATGCGTAACTTTATTGATTCGCTGTCGTAAGTCGATTCTAAATAAAGTTAAACACCGGATTATCTAGAATTGATCTCTTCAATTGCTCATCTAAAAATATTTACTTTTTTTTTTTCGGTAAATTGGAGAGTTGCCAGATATAGATTCGAGGAGTGGCGTTGTCGTTAAGAAGAACATTAATCGGGAAACACAGAACTTAAAAAAATTGCTTGTCGGTCTCGGTTAAATCCATCGGAAATAATATCCGCCATATGTCATTTTTCATATATACGACTATGAAAAAAAAAACAGCTTGCTGTCATAACGAAAGTAATCTAGCGAACATTTCGATTAGTATTTTAGGTGTAGAACATAAATCAAAATTTTGAACGTGAATCCTATATTTCAGCAATAATTAGCCTACCATGCAATTTTTATCACTGAAAATTGAGGACCACAGCAAAAGGTGAAAATGTCGGTGATACGATTTTCATATATTAAAAAGATGAGTAGAAAACAATTTGTGAAAAGTTTAGGATATTTTTTATAATAAACTGATCTTTCAGTCATGATAGTATCGAACAAAAAGAGCGATGAAGTACCAAGGACAAAATAATATATATTATATTCGAGCCTGCAAATTGATAGTCGAGGCGCAGTCGAGACTAGCAAGCAGGCGAGACAATAGACAGTGCTTCGCCGAGATACATATCACATTTTTTCGTCGACCTTTACAAACAATTATTGATTTTATTGTCAAAGCTCCCGATAATGCTCTAATTCTGATGGATAATGCATCATAGTCGAAAAGTTTTCCCTCCATCATCAAGAAAAGCTGATATATAAAAGTGTTAACAAACAGACTAACTACTATTATAACACATACAAATTGGCAGAAACCTATACAGGATGTCATTAAGGAAAAGGAAAAAATGTCCACACTGGATGGGTTAATGGATGACATAATAGAGTCCTTGATAATATAGACATAGAACCAGTAGGATAACTCAAGGCGGTTTCTTTGAAGTCAGACGGATCGGACGGACCTTGGCTACGTATAACGTATCGCCACCGTACACTAAAGTATATCCATCGAACAAACAGAGCGACCCAAACAACGATAGATGCGTGATCAAAATATGATCACCATACGCCTTTGCATCTATTAGCTAAAATAAATATGCCTCCATGCGCTGGCCAATCGGATTTAACTGCAATCGGCCGGCAGAATTCATTGTCTTTGGTACATCCAAACAGAGTCGGAGAGATCACGTGCACTATGCATGATACTGTTTTGGAACACTCCGTTGCTTGGATGGATAGAGTATAGCAAATAATAGTAGTCCAACTCTTCGGCACGCCCCTAAACGCTCCCTCCTTGCCCCTTTGTCTGGGTTTCGTGTATACCAGTTGTCCTCAGATTCCGCTGAGTACGTATTATACCGGTTGTAGTTGTGAAATATTGTGAGAACAGCGTTTATATTTTTTAAGAATGAAATCTAGATTAATAAAAATGGGGTTATTGTGTCTTGCCGACGGTTGCAAAAGTAAAAGAGTATTAGTTGTATCTTTTTTCGATTTCCGAAGGATGAAGGTAGGTAAGAAATTAAAAATATGCTCATAGTACACGTCTGTTCTGCATCTGTTTCTTTGCATACATAAATTGATTTTAATATATAACCAATAGAAGCTAAAATAACAGCAAATTTCTTTAAACAAATTAATGACCTCTTTGATCTACTGAATTCTTGACATTTAAATAATTATAATGCTTTTATAGGCACCCAAAAACAAATTAAAGTTTTGAAGAAAATTGAAATTATGCTACAAAATTTAAAAATAATTAGGTAATTACGAGGGTAAATGCGTTAGAAACCGAATGAATTTTATATCTGGATGGTGGAAGTTAACCATAAAATCACATTTGGAATATTTTGAAAACAAAGCAGTATACATTTTTGTTGGCCAGAAATCTTAATCAGGACTGCCTTGAAAATTTCTTTGGTCAAATTAGAAATTGTTGTGGCAATTCTAGAAACCCAACACCCATACAAGTTTGTAGAGCGTTTAAGAAATTGTTCACTCTGAAATATTTTAATGAAGTCGAAGGTGCTAATTGCATGAACGACATTAATACGGAATCAGCAGAAACTTTTCAAGATATTTTTTTTCCCCTTTTCTACACCAAAAACACCTATAAAAGTTTTTACCTGTGACTATCGAAATCATACTAGCCCTAAAGGTAATGCAACAGTTTATGTTAGTGGGTATATTTTGAAAAAATGTTTGTTGCAACATTCTTGTCCAATTTTTGAAGACTTTATACTAGATTTCCTATTGCATAGGAGCACAAGAAAGGGTCGATAGCCATAAAGCGGCAATAAACCATTAGCGTTTCATTTTTCGGTAAAGACCTGTATGGTTTCATTTGTCGGGCTTATTTAATAGTGCAAAAGTTGGGCAAGTATAATATTATTAGTAAGTAATTATTATTGTATTAAGAACCGATTTTACAGAGACTATTCAATTAGGCCAAAATACCTGCTATAATCCGTTACTGAAAATGGGTATTAACTAGGTATTCAAGGTACTGGACTCTTTGTTAGTGTACGGTGGTATTGCCGGTAGTCCAAAATTTACACTTTTTTTTATATATGCTCAAAAACTGACTTAACAGAGTCATCTTCAAAAGGCGATAGCTCCCTTATGTAGTCTGCGTTTTACAGCATCCTGTAATTTGTAATTACTGCCGTTACAACTACTCTAAACACAGTATATTCTTTTATAATATGTACCATCTAATTAGATGGAAAGTTCTTATCAAAGTGTTCGTTGGATTGAAGTAAAGCCGTTTCTGGTTATTTTATAAACCCTGCTCATTTTCTAACGCTTCACTGGGCTTACGCGGTCGTCCACTTGTGTTTTGTGTGTGTGTGTGTTTCCGTTTGTATATATATATATATATATATATATATATACGTGTATATACATGCTTGTCTCTCAGAGGTTACTTTGATCTCACCTACGTAAGCATTTATTTGTGGCAATTCATACATAATCTCGGATGAGGTGATAAAGGATCATCGATCAATGGAATTGAAATGAATATATACAAAACGGAGATACGTTAGTACCGGATGGGCAAATAAGAAAGACCGAATTGTACCGGGTGCAAATAAAATTTTCGTTAAACCGGCTGAAATTATTAGAGTCTGAGGTCAAAAGTGGTCAATAATACAACTCATAGACGTAGGCTCTATTTTGACAAGCTATGACATTTTATAACCTCAAATTACAGTCAATTTTACGCTAATAGTATGACGTTAACGAATTTTTCTAATACTTGTATCTTTTTTTTAATACAGTTGTAGCACAGCTTTCAAAAAAAAACCTAAGTGAATTCTAACATAATATATTTAACACACAGTATGATAGTTTGTATAATAATTCCAAGGCTTAATATTATCAATTGATTAGTAAACATAACCTTGAGTTATTACAACAAACTAAGTAGACGTGGTGCCGAAGGAGACTATTTTTTGTAGATCTGTTCACTTGTTAAGTCAATTAAAACGCTTTTGTTACTTTATAACTTTTAATAAGTAGATGTTACAGCTCAACAATCAACAGCCATGTTCGCTGCCATCTCTTAATGTCCATGTCAATCATTGACTGTTGACAATCCAATATGACAACCTTGTTTATACCAACTATGCTACACCCAGTAAACAATAAAGTTATTTATATTATAATGGTTTTATATTGGAAACAGCTTGTCTTGTAACCAGAACTTATTACAACACCAATAAACGAATCCCTTTTAAAAATTTTATCTTAAGCCCATCGTAAATGGAATATTTTACAAAAAAAAGTACTTACACATATATACACAGTATACATATAGTTCATGGAAAGTATTGTGTGTTGCATAAAAGCGTGACGATGACGAAAAATCCATGTTTTTTCTTCACCCCAAAAAAAGTGCTCAACGCGCCTAAATTTTTCACTTCAAAAATTATGGCAAAAGTGACCTCGAGAAAAACCTGGAAGCTATTCACAGCTAGATACAAAATATTAAAAAAGCAAAATTTTAAAAAATTTGCAGAATTAATGTTCATTTTTAGTCTGTCATTTCAAATAACAGAAGGGACAAAAAAATTTGAACATAAAGCATTTAATATTTTTTGCTACCCGACTAACGCCTTCCTATAAAGTTTTTGGTTTTAACAGCCATGCATCTACGAATTTCCACAAAAAGAACTTCACACTGCAGCAATATTCAATTTTTCATTAAAACTACCCATGCACCATCTAGATATCAAATGCTAAACTACTACAAGATACATTGAAGCACTCTTTAATTTATTGACCATTTTTAATGGTGTCTACAGAAAAAAATCATTTCTCCAAGATAACTTAAGCTCTCGCTTAGATGGCGCTAGCCACATTTTATTTGATTAAAGAAGTGATAATTAAATTTTAATATAATAATCTAACATATTATCTTATCTATAAGTATAGTGTATTTTTTTATTTTTTTTACTTAAGAAAAATAAAACGCATCAACCCTTTAGGTTATTAGCGCTACCAAATGAACAATAAATACTAAGTAGTAGTCCAGTATAGGTATAAAAAAACAAACAATTTTAATAATCACCTAATTATCAAATTTGTGCAGAAACTGAATAGCACGTAGATATGTATGTATATTGGGACATTCACTGAGACCTAAAAGATCTATTGTGCCCCCTTAATTCTACTTAGTTCCTGAGTAAAGTCTCAGAAACTAGTAACTCCTTTAGTTCTATTTTTCCAAATAGTTTCAACTTTTGACGATTATTGACCATTTCACAAAATTTTGACAATTATTGACCATTTTTCAAAATTTTAGCAATTATTGACAATTTTTGACAATTACTGACCACTTTGACTGTTTTTCAAATTAGTGACCATTTTTAAACTGATGACAATTTTTAAACATTTTTAACAGTTTTTAACAATAATTGACAATTTTCAACCATTTTTGATAGTTTTCGACCATTTTTGACAATTTTTCAAAATTTTATACCATTTTTCCAAATTTTTGACTTTTTTTGAACATATTTCAAAATGTTTGACAATTTTTTAGAAACTTCAACAATTTTTGACAATTATCAACTATTTTTCAAAATTTTGACAATTTTTAACAATAATTGTCCATTTTTGACAGTTTTTGACCATTTCTTATAGTTTTTGACAATTATTGTCCATTTTTGACGAGTTGAGCATTTTTTTGTGTGAAGAAAAAACATGTATTTTTTCGTCATCGTTACGCTTTTATGAAACACACCATACTTTTGGTTATGCAACACAATTAACAATGAAGCGTATATAGTGTTGCATAAATCATCGTCACGCGATATTTCGATATTTTATACCTAAATTTATACCGAGAATAACTGATTGTCAGTTCTATATACAATGAATTTTTATGACAGGTAGAGTTAATAACTCGCCGGTAGTTCCAATGGGCGCGTTCAGCAACGCTAGCGCTAGGCAAGCGCAGAGTAAGCGGTGGTGTTTTTGACCGCTAAGTGACAGCGCCAGCTCTAGCGGTCGCGATTTTCACCAGTGAATTTATTTTCCGCTAAAATGGTCAGCGGTTCGTTATGTCAACAACAATTCTAACCTCTAAGTTAAAATTTCTATGTTCTATAGCTTTTATTAGTGTATTACTTATATTTCTTTAATATCCATTGGACACTTGTCGCAATGACCAATTGTCTTGTACTCAGAGTACTATCTACTGCACCACAATTCCCCAATTCTGCTTCATCCGCAAATTCTTCCAAGATGAAGTAATCTATAAGGTTTTCCATTGAAAGCGCTTTATATTTGGAAATAAATTTAAAGGTTATGTGATGTGTTTATCTGTCTGTCACAAAGCATAGACGTTCAGCCATCTTCAAGCGCTTACTTTGCGCTAGCTTGGCTGAACGCGCCCATTGAACCAACGTTTTGACATTTGACGCTTTGAAAAGCGGGAAATTCTGACATTTCAACTCAAATTTCTTGATCTGTTTTGATAAATTAGCGAGTGGAAGAAAACTCACTGAATTCGGAATATTAGTTCATTTTTCTTATTTGGGTATCGAAAATATGGATAAAAGTTGTAACATTTTAACATCAATGAAATTGATGTGCTATTTAGCTTAGGTACCTAATGGAAGAGGTTGAAAACATTAATTTTTGAAGTAGGTATTTCCCTCCAGTCAAACTAATGGCCTATATAAAAGACAATGAAGCTTCTGGAATGGAAGTAGATAACATGGGAAATGGTACAAAAATTCAGTTTCACTGCCTGGGCTGTTGAACACCATTGAACACAACCCAAACGAATGAAGTAAGATATTTAACTTTCATATAATTAAATTTATTTCAGAATGCAAAACAACTGACACAATTACTAATACTAGTAGTAGTAGTAGAATGCAATAGTGAACCTTCATTCTACACCGAATACCAGGTTTATACTCAAATTGTAGAACTGGCCCTAAGCAAATACGGTTCTATAATATTCTATATTCGTTGCTACTATTTACGCAAAGTGCAAGCAATTAATTGCAATCGGATGCAACCTAAAATACGAACAATCATACAAAAATTACATTTTTATACATATTTATTATCTTTTTGGACAGAATAATTGCACAACAAATTATATAAAATAGAATTAAAGCTGAAGTATAAAAAATATTTATTGTCAATTTAAACTCAAATTATAAAAAAACATCCCTTTCATTATTCTTCTGGTGTTAGTTGATATGATACAGCAATGCTGGCAGATTGTCCTCTTAATCCAGTAGCATCATTTGTGATCATAATCCCAGCAATGTGATGACAATCCATTTCGAAGACTCGATGTACGCCCGCAGCATCCACATTGGACCCACAGAAAGCTGTACGTCCATCACTAAATGAAAATTCGAACATATCTAACGCATTACAACCCCACACAGTCAATTTTCGTAAATAGGCACCTTTAAAATCTATCCAAGTGCATTCTCCAGATCTTTCTCCCAACTCTATCAAGTCACCGTTTTCATATAGGATGTCCATTCCTTGAATCTTGGGAACGTTCCCCAAAGATCTAAAAATTGATACGGTAACGCCAACCATTTTATTTCTTTTGCCGCTAATTAATTTTGGTTGCAGTGGAGGGCTTACTTCAATAGGTACCATCTGTATAGATAGAAACGGCGTCGGTCGAGAAAAATGTGTAGAGTATGATATGGTGTTGTTGTAGGGTTTCTTTGTAGTGAATGGATCTTTCAAAATCGATCTCCAAAATTCAATATATTCAAAACCATTCATAGCGCAATACTGACGTACGGCAACCATAGAATTGAACAATGTATCAGGAAAACAAGTTTCATATTCTAAATAGTATTGATCGACGAAAACTTTATTAATGTATTGGACGGCTCCTTCTTTTTCGTCCTCTATAAGATTGTTCAACCACAACTTCAACATGGATATATTATCGTTTGTTAATTTTAATTTTTCTTGATTAACTATTCCAAATTGGTAGAACAATACCTTCAAGTTCACCACGGCTGAATACATGGGTAATAGAAAATAATTGATATCTGCATAATTTTTATCATTTTCTTTATCAAACATAAACTTTTTCTCGAAACCAATTAAAATTTGTGCTATAGTGAAATAATGTTGTCCTGCATCTGGCATATCTAGGTCCAGCTCCTGATGTAACGTCTGAATTTGAGTTTTCATGGCTCTAAAATTATAAAATGGATTTAATCACTTAGCCAAAACTTTCTATGTGCAATTTACAGAAGCAATAAGATATAGAAATGCCGGTTAAATGGAATAAAAAAAAACAATAATATCTAGTGATGAGCAAGACCAAGATTCTCATTAGACTAGCAAGACCAAGGCCAAATGAACAAGAACAAGACCAATACCAAGACCGAATATGCAAGACCAAGATTGTCCAAGTCTTGGTATTGGTTCTGCTTTGCTCATCACTAATAATATCACATTCACAAATTTAAAATATCATGGATCATATTCAAAATATTGGCTAAAACCAAATTCATCAATTTTCTATAAATTATGCTGTAACTTTTTTTGTTTTTGTCTAATATTCTGAAAATGGCCAATGAAATTTTGAATTGGTCACTAGGAAATTGATGCTCCCTGAAATGGACAACTTTAATCTCAGATAACCATTTTTTTATTTCTTATTGTTTACAAGATGCCGGGTGTTGCTTCAGTGAATAAAGTCATTGAAATTTATTTAGTTGAGGTCCGGTGAACTATACGGAGCCACGATATTTTGCAAAATCAGTCAAAAACTTGTGGCTCCATATAGTTCACCGGACCCGAATAGTTGTAGTCCCATCTACTAGCATTGAATTACATTTTTTTATATACCTGAAATCTCCATCAAGGATTCGTTCAATTGCTTCTCTTATTTTCAAATCAATTAAATTGCTAACTTGGTCCTTAATTTGATCCCAAACGCTGGCTTCGTGTGAAGGCCAAAAAAAATCCAAAATAACTGTGAATAGGTCACCGACTACAGGAATTTTTCCAACGCCAAATACAGCTAGTATTTTTACTATTTGGTCGATGTCAATTTTCAAAGGGATTTCGGGACCACCAGCGAAAGAGGAATATCCATCAACAGTAGAGCAGTGTATAAGAGCTCGATGATTTCCACTAAAATATTGTTATGATGCTTTAATAAAACATAAGAAAAGAGTTTTAAATGCATTTAGGGATACTGTTTATTCAATATACTTTAACAGTAGCATGGTTTCTGATATAGTTAATCTAATCGATGCTATTTTAAAGTTGGATTACACAAGAGAATGGACAATAACATATACTATTATTTAAAATGGAGACTAAAATTAAGTGTTAAATGAATAGGAAAATTGATCAAGTAGTGGTACCTATATACAAAAGAAGTTTGTAGTAACTAAAGTTTTCAACTTACTAATTAGATATTTTTTGTCCAGTAACATAATACACTCTATCGTCAATTACTAGAGTTTTTTTTTCGCCAGGCTTAAGAAGTACTGGTCCTGTTATTGATCCATACCAACAAACTTCTGTGCCATATATTGCTTCTACATATACCTCGGATTTTCCCAAATTGTAGAAAACGTAATTTGGTTTAACTGTTGGAAACATTCCAGAATCAGCCTGTGTGCAAACTGTCCCGGTATGTGGGTCCACTCCATAACATTGGATACTATATCTTGTCATCTTAGACTAAAATAACAAAAAAGAAAATATAATGTCATACAAGTCTTCACAAATAAAAATTAAATAATTATATAAAATAATTTATTAGCAACTAAAAGTAATAATTACTTAGTAAAAACAGATCCCATTTAAATCCAAGTAACAGCAAGTTACCTAAAAATGGGAATCACCATAACTCTTTTATCATGTCAGAAAACCTAGTTGATGTTATAAAAATTTATAAAACCCACACAAAAATATTACAGTTTACTTAAACAATGAACAATTATATTTTTCAATACAATCATACTTTTATTACCTACTTGTTGCTAATAACAAATGACAGTCGAGTTGTATATTATTTATGATTTGCAAGGTTGTCAGATTTACTTGCGTCTATATGGAACCACTGACCTATTATAGGTCAGTGTATGGAACCCGCAGGCACGCGTGCGCATTTCATGATCAGTTTGCCTTCTCCTAATTTATCGAGAAAGGCAAGGAAGATCATTGAAGAAGCTGGGAAAAGTTATTTTTCCTTTCCTTTCTTCAAAAATTAACCAACGATCTGTTTTAATCAAGAAAAATTATGAAACTTATTAGAAACAGTTTCTAATTATTTTAACTTAAAAATTCAAAATTACAAGACGAGGCAAACTGATCATAAAATACGCACGCGTGCCTGAGGGTACCAAAATTAAACGCTCCGGCTATACGAAAGTGTCAGATTTCAAATGCATGCATGCCATACTTTTCCCGTAAATTCACAGAATTTAGCGCGTAAATACCATAACTTTTAGCTCTAGTATCAGTGATATTCGGATACATGCAATGAGAAACGGAACATAGGGGTTTTAAGCATGTATCAGAACTTCTTTTGAACTAATCGACCAGCATCAAGCTTCAACAGATTAAAAACACGATTGTTACAATCGTTGATTTGGACACCTACAGCATATCGTACAATTCACCCACTCCGTATTCTCAACTGTGGGCGTTCCTTAATTAGCGTCAGACAGTCAATAAACAACAGTCGATAGCTGAGATTTCTGTTCAAGCCTATAACTTTTCAAAATAAAATAAATTCGCAGGGAAATGAAAATGTACACCCTTCAGGAAAAAATTCAAATTTTATCGTGGTATTTTGAAGATCACTCGACTATGGAAATAGTAAATTTATTCGATGTTGCTTTTGAAAACCGACCAGTGACTTCACAATCTACAGCTGATCGAATAATTCATAAATTTCGTAATTGTGGATGTTTAATAAACTGCAACAAATGCAGCAAAATTTTGGAAGGAGAAGGGGCGGGGTTTCTTACAGTGGTTCTGAATTAAGCTGTCCAGCTAAATACTTGATATTCATTGAAGTGAATTTATAGAAATGTTTTGGTGGTGGACTATATTTAGATAGGAGAATACATTAAACAGCTATGTTCCGTTTCTCATTGCATGTATCAGTATAATAGTACCATCGTACATCAACGTTAGTTGATGTACGATGATAGTACTCTAGTCATAATAAATTGTTGCCTTAGTTTAGTTTTTGGTATACGTAAATTTGACAGTATAAGCCATACTTTTAAATTAATAATAAGTTGTCCCAGGTTTTTCGAGTAGTTGGTCAAAATAAATTTAAAAAAGACAAATATTTGAAATTATGATGAACCAACAATTAAAAAAAACTAATTAGTACATTAAATTATACTTCCCAAGATTATGTTTTATGCTTTTTGTTTAGTTTTAAGTTTATTGTGTAAATTTAATTATTAGTAGTTTTCTTATACTTTTTTGGGTTAGGTGGAAGAGTAGATGCAAATTGTTGTCATCTAACAATGTGCAAACTGAATCTCGCCCAAAACTAGTTTCACATAAATGTATTGTTTTCAAGTTGTAAATCTATACCAAATAAAGTCATTTATTATTATTATTATTTATTATTATAACCTCTTAGAACATAAATAAATATGTTCTAAGGATAACCTTGACTCTGGTCACACCATAAGCGACTATGTGCTAGAAAGAAACAAGTATATTTGGTAGGGATAAATGACTAAACCAAAGCCTGGTTTAATAAAATTTTGAAACGATTTTGACTGCTTAACTTCCACCCACGCATAACATTCCTCGCTAGAGTCGTGGTGAGTCAGTTTCTATCTGTGGCTTCTGCCACACTCGGATACCGCCTGTCATATTTGCGCTCCTAGCTTTATTTAATGTTATTCCCTCATATACCTTATTTTTGGTCCTAAGGAAGATACTCGAAGCATAATATTACATTATCAATGTGTTGGAGAGAGAGATAATATGAAAATTTAGTTTGATGCACTTTTATAATACAGGATTACTACAAAAGAATCATCGCGTTTGACAAAGCTATATTTCAGTTATTATTACAACTAGAATGGTAAATAATATGTCGGTAGAGAAAACATTAAAGTCTTAGCGCATTACAAATGTTCAATGTGGGTTCCGTGAGTCGTACGACAGACGTCCAAACGATAGTCCAGTTCAGCCCGTATACGCTGATCGATACTGTTAACATTATCAGTAATGCGTCTTCTGAGCTCAGCCAGTGTTGTAGGTAGTGGTGGTACGAAAACTGTGTCTTTAATGTACCCCAAAAATAAAAATCGCACGGTGGAATATCAGGAGAGGCAAACAATGCCAAATCTTCTGCAGCACAATGGCTTATCCAACGATGAGGGAATTCTTCGTTTAGATACCAACGCTTCTCATGATGCCAGTGAGGTGGAGTTCCACCTTGTTTGTATATAAAGTTGTTGGAATCAGTTGAGGAAATAACCACAGTTGCAGCATATCGTGGTACGACATACCGGTCACAGTTTTTTCATGATAGAAAAACGGTCCATACAATTTTGTGCTGGATACGGCACAAGAAACATCCAATCTTGGAGAATCCCTTTCATGCTCCGTGCCCCATATCACAATATTGTAACGGTTTCTCACCTTGCCACTTATATTAAATGTCGCTTCGTCTCTGAACACCAGACGGTTAGCAAATCCGTCATCCTCCATTATTGCTTCCTGCATGGCATTACAAAACTGGATTCGCAAGTTAGCAACCAGTATTACAAGGTAGCCCTGTCCATAGATGGCGCGCTATAAAGACGACTTATAGCTGACTGGATTCTATAGCCTCGGGAGAAGGCAATAAGAAAGATACCTTTTTATATTCCGACAATCTAGCAGAAAATTGAAAAAAACAGTTTAGAAATAAAATTTATTATATAAATATACGTTTCAATTTTCCAAAATACACATTAATTAACTATTAACACTATCAGTCAATATTTTTTATATTCTATACACCATCTTATGGTTCTTGAAAAAAATACCAATGCTATAATAGCAAAATAATAATAAACACAGGACCGAATCTAGTAATTTTGTGAAAGAATCAAATTTAATTTTTTGTGTTCATTATCCATGAATAAAAAATTAAGTCAAACTGCAATTCCCAATAACTCATCTTGTTTTTTCTTGGATCGTATAGAACTAGCCCTACTATTCTCCACTGTATCTATAAAAGATGTCAGCATCCCTTCGACTTCCGACATTGCATACTTCAAATTTGTGTTGTCCATATGACCTAAAGATTCGTCCAAACAAAAGTTATTTGCTAGAATTTGCTGAAGTTTCGCTAAAGCTTCATCTAAATCATTATGAAGTTCGCTCGGAGACGTTTTGGATAGAGGCTTAGGATTCGTGGATTCGTTTCGTTTCGAGACGTTTTTCGGACGACCTGTAAATCAAAATGTGATCATGTAAAAATTCGTGAGACAAGAATTCATAGAAGACTGGAGAATCTATTAGTCTCTAAAATTAGAAACTGAGTAAAACAATAGGACACAATAGATCCTTAAGTTCTTAGTGAACGAGGAAGTGCTGAAGAAGTTGGAGAGGAAACTGGGGGAGGCGGTGTATTGGGATAACATGGTGGAGATAATGTTGAGGGGGGAGGAGGAATGGATGGAGGTAAGTGGCATAGTGGAGAGGACTCGATATGGCATGAGAGGTAGGAGTGATAGATAGGGAGAAGACGACGGTGAGAGCCGAGAGTATGCGAAGGTCTTAGTGAATGGTCACACCATAAACAACATATTAAACAATATTGGCATATAAAAAATTTTTCTTACCCCCTATCCAAGTACTCATATCGTCGATACCATAGGCGGAGCTTTTGTCTTCTATAAAATTGTCAGTTGTGTCGCCAGTGTCTTGGTATTCGTCATAATTATCGATAGTATCTGTGGTTTCAGCGCCTGCAGAAATCGGGCTGAATATTTCCATGCATTTCGTTTCGGCTCGATCTTTTTTGAAATTATTTCGAATAACCGGAGTAGATTCTGCGATTCTTTTCTTAGTTGATTTGCGAAAAGTGAAATTTGGTGATTGGTTATTAGAACCTATGCAATTCTAAAAAAAAAAAAAGATTATGACAGGAAATCAGTTGACAGGCGTACGTAAAATGCAATGCAACATACTTTTAATGTCTTCAGTTTATCAATTTGCGCGTTAATGTGTATCCTATGATCCTCTAAGTATCTTATAACTTCTTTTTCCTTGAGATGTTCCATGAATAAAAATTGTTGCAGTTCCTTATTTTGCATTTCCAATCGTTTTATAATGAGATTCAGTTGAGTGTGCGGTGAAGACATCGGTTTTATGTCGGACACTTCTTTTTTATCTGTGGTCACTATACAATCTTGGTCATTACTAAAAAATTGGAAATAAGCCATCATGGGGACTGCCAAGTTAAAGTGCAAATAAATGAACCCCTTTTGAAAAATATAACGCGCGCTCATGCTAATTGGATATTTTTGCAAATAAATCAACCTCCTTTAAACATTTTATCGAACGCCTATGAGAAAAGGATATTTTTACAAATGAATAATCCCCTTGTAAAAATTTTGTCGTGCGCCTATGATAGGACATGTTTACAAATAAATTTTATTATTACCCAACACGCACACGATACAGTCGAGGCGCAGCACGTCACATTAACATATTGGTGACACGGTGACGGTAACGGTGACGTTTTCACTTCAAAAAATGAAAATTAATAAACTCTCAGTGAATTCGCTGGAAAATGTTACCTTAATGGTTTCGTATCTACAATGACAGCGTGGTTCCTTTGAACGCAAGGTATAATCCTTCGGAGTTTTTTAAAAAATTTATTCTTGCTATAGCTATTTCCGACAGTCGTGCAATATTCCCTCATCGAATGGGAGAGTTTATGGGAACTGGTAATTCGTCCAGTAAAAAAACATCTTTGGCATTGGGTATAGCGTCTGCATTTCGTACATTTATAGAGCAGACCTGGAACAGGATTGGTTTTGCAGGATGTGCATTTGATTGAGTGTAGAGCTAAAACATTTGAAAAAAAACCGTTAGCAGTTACAGTTCAAGAGAATATGACGCGAGTACCTACTTGGTTCCGCTATTTTTATTCTAAAAAGAATCGGAAGCCAATTTAGTATTTTCGGTTGATTTTCTGCCCATGACATAAACATTGATTCGTTTATGCCTACAAAACCGGGAGACTGAAACAAATTAAGTAATAAATACACACTACTTATATAAACCTATTTTTTACGATCGTGCAAAAATGACTATTTTTTGCACTATCTACTGTGCCAAAAGTTTAATTTTTTGCACTAGTGCAAAAAGTACCTTAATATATGTATTGAAAACCCAATGGAATACACGGGACATTGCTTTCGCAGATCTTCTGCAATTTTATTAGTGGAATCAGGAGCAGATATATTAACATTAATACGTCATGGAGGGTGGAAATCCTCAATTATAGCGGAGGGCTACATCGGGGAGTCACTTTACAAAAAAAAACAAAAATAGCTGCTCAAATTCTAGAAGGTGAACCAAGTACCAGTACCGGAAGCTTCACAGTCCGAAAAAGAGCTGTTTTAAATGAAAAGCCTGATGAGACATCCACAAGTAGAAATGAAACCAAAATTCAAAGAGTCAGTGGAAATGTCCCATCACTAACAATTGTAAATTGCTCTAACTGCGAAATCGAAATCAACTCAAAAAAGTAAAACTACTTAGTACCTAATTTTTGTTGTACTCTAATAAAATTTGATATAAAAACATTTATTATTCCGATCGTAGAAAAAATATTGTGTGCAACACGTGCAAAAAGCATATCTGTTGGACTCGGCATGGTTGCAGCTATTGCTTTCGTCTCGAGCTGCAAACTTCACGCATCGTGCAACAAATATGCACTTTTTGGACTAGTTACACAAATAACTATTGTACGTTGTAGACTTACGTGCAAAAAACAGTTTTCTACAGAAATATTTATTAACTTCGATCCGTAGCTTGCATCTTCATGTAAATATGTGGTAATTTCTATTATTTTTAATAAAAAAGACTGAAGTCTTTGCCTGGTAATGCAATTATTATGATCAGAGCATTGCTGGAAAATATATTTATAAATATCTAGCAGATCACAATTACTTAAAATAGCCAACGTCAGCTTTGTTGGTAAAACTTGAATTTTTCCTTTTCTGTTTCTAAAACAACAATACGTTAATAACAAATTAACAAATTAACTTTTTTTTTCACTTACTTGTCAAAAACGTTGTACAAAAAGTTAAGCATTAATTCCGTAGCGAAGTCAACATCGACGTTCGTATGATGCTTCTTATTTGAAGCAAAATAAATATCGGACAGTACAGCCTCCAGCTCACAGCTTTCAAGACACAAAGAACTTTCATTTGCACCTAATCGGTGCTTTTCAAAAATTCCTGCTACTGTTGACAACGACACTTCATCCACTGGGAATAAAATTTAACTATTAGTAATACTAACTTACCATAGAAGCAGAAATAGAGGGTCCAATCACAGACTAGTAGTGGCCGAATGTGCGTTAAATATGATTTTAAAGGAAGATACACCAGTTTAGCAATATACAAATTTAATACAGAAGAGAACAAAAATAGATATCGAGAATATACCATAATCAGGAATACAAAAAATAGAAAATGATAGAGTAGAATGAACTTTAGAAGAAAAATGGACGGCATTTAAAGAAATAGTATTAACAACTGCAGAGAAGATATGTGGAAGAAGAACATATAAAAAACACCTAAAAAGGACGAGCTGGTGGAATGAAGAGATAAAAAAGATGGCAAGGGAAAACAAAAAGGAATCATGGAAAAAATTTGGTGATCAGGCTTGGATGGGATGGAAAAGGGGCTATCAGAAGCACATACGAGAACGTAATGGCTAAAGTAGGTATAAATAGCAAGAATGAAATAAGAAGATATTTTAATGAAGAAAGGGATAATAGAACAGGGAGATAGATTGAGTCCGCTTTTAATTATATTAATAATGGATCAAATAACGAAGCGAATAAAAAACAAAACTGAGCAGTTGAACAAGATAATTGGGTACACAAATCTGAAATCAGTAAAAATGAATTCAGTATTATATGCAGATGATGTGGTATTGATAGCAAATACCAGAATGAAAGCTAGTGAATATACATGGACCGAAGAAATAGAAAACATGAAAATGGCAGTGAATACAAATAAAACTAAGCCGAGACACTGGAAAGAGCAACGACGTATGAATATCTGGGAACTATATTGACAGAAGATGGGAAGATAGAAGCAGAAATAACAAATAGGGAGAATAAATCAATGAGACTGTACTACACACTAAATAAGACAATACTGGCACACATAGAGATATTGATATGGAAGTGAAAATGAAGATCCACAATACAATAACGATACCAATAATAACATATGCAGTGAAAATTGGACACTGAGAAAGAGGGAAAGAAAGAAGCCAAGATGAACACAATTGAGTTGAAGCACCTAAGAAGAATAGCAGGGAAAACAAAGTGGGACAAATGTAGAAATGAAGAGATAAGACAAATAACAAAACTATAATCAATAATAAGAAAAATAAAAATAAAACAATTAAATTGGTATGGACATATATTGTCAAAATGAAAACAGATAGAATTTCAAGAAAGGTGATGGAAGCTGGAAGTACTATTCACAGAACAAGCGGTAGACCGAGAAGACAATGGATAGACCAAATAAAGGAGATATAAGAAAGGAAAAACTCTGGATTAAATGAAAATATTAGCAAGAGACAGGAAAAAGTGGAAGCATTGGGTACAAGAGGAACCGGAATCCTCGTCCGACACTTGAAAAGGTAGAAGGAGAAGAGAAGAAGAATACTTCCCATATTAGTACAGGAGCCGAAGAGAGACCCATTTTTTAACTGGATGAAGCATATAATATTTTATGTTTAAAGGCAGCATTAATAAAAATATAATCAAATACCATGTGCTGTTGATACAAAATGTTTGTGGTATGACCTTGAACGCGAAGTTACGTTTAAAAAACATAAGACTTACTGTATAAAGCACTCTGCAACACTCTAAATTTCAAAGCCACTCTGTATATGGAATATTTCACATAGTTACAGTCGTCAAGGCGTTGTTCAACTTCACTGAATTTGGGATGGTTCCATTGTTTCACGCCTGTCGATTTACTGAAATGGAAATATCACTTCAATAATTAAAAAGTTTGAATAGAAAAGATATATTTTGTATTTGCAGTATATAAAATTTTACTCATTCATTACACAGTTTTAAATTATGAACCGCCGCTATTTAACACAAGCCTAAGTAACTACAACAAATACGAAACGCCTAACATAGTCTTCAGACAAAAATTCAGAGAACTAATAAACCATCAGAAGTTTGACAAAATCCTTTACACTGACGCCTCCAAAGAATTTAATGGTACCGGAAGTGCTGTTACTTCACGAGATACAACAATTCTTATGAAGTATACACACAGCTGAACTATATGGAATACTACAAGCTTTGAGAACTCCAGTACAGGATAACAGTAAGCTTGCCATATGTACAGATTCCCTTCCATCTATATACTCCACCAGAAACAAATACTCACAACATATCCCTCAGCACAAGATATCCTTGACACCTGCCACCACCATCATACTAGAGTTATCTTTGTGAATATCATCTGGATCCCTTCCCATGTAGGAATTACTGGCAACGAATGTGCAAACCAACCAGCGAAACAAATTGTTCCTCCGACTCGCAAGCAAATTCAACTCCATCAAGATTTAAAGTCAGCAGCTCGACAAAAACGTGATACAAACATGGCAAAGACACAACAAAAAACTACGTACAATTCAACCCACAGTTACTTCTCAGAAGATGCCTCCATTGACAAGAAAGAACAAAAGTATTATAAGAAAACTCAGAATAGGTCATACCCGGCTAACCCATGGTTATCTGATGTCTTCACAAAATCCTCCTAACTGTGAATTCTGTGATAGTGCAAGACTTATAATTGAGAATATACTTTTAGATTGCAAACACTACAGCCAAACTAGTCGCAAATACAAGCTCAGTGGAACTCTCAAAAACGTTCTTGGACTACCTAACCAGTTCCTTAAAGACTGTCGATTATTTAATTTAATTTAATTTTTATAATGTAATTAATTGTATAACAGAGAGATACGTTAATTTTTATAAAAAAAAATAAAAAAATATGAACTATTTACATAAATAACTGATAGTTCTGGATAGATAACTAATTTTTTTTCCGGTACGTTGATCGCTTATGCACTTCCAAATTACTCATTTTTACTTAGATTTATCTGAAAACGAACCTCATTATCAGCCATCGTCGATAATTTTAAAAATAAATACGAATTTTGAGAGATAAAATATTGTGGTTTCAAAACTCAAATTTTTTCCAAGATATTTTTTTTTGTTATAGCCTATAACCTAGAGCCTTTATACTTACTTGAAATAATATGTAAATCCATTTTCATCTTCTATCTTCTTCCAAGCAAGAGAATTCATGTTAAAATAACTTTAAATATAATTACACGTGCATTAAATCAAAACTAAACAGGTGTAAAAGTGTTCGACATAGCAGGTAGAAAAACAGGTAACCCAACACAGGTGAAATACACCTTACGATTAATAAAAATTACAAGTGCAATTCTATAGAAACACTATTATAATGAATAAAACATCATATTTTAAACAAATTACAACACTTTTTACACTATAAAACATATTTCTTTTGCACCGAATACCAAAATTTGAAGCGTTTCCAACGATAAATCACTTAAAAATTTTAAACTACAACGACCATTTCTTCATTAGATTATTCAGCTTTTGTCGTCTTACTCTGTCTTACAAGTAAAATTCCTTAATTCTCATTGGTGCCGTCCCTCCTCCTTAAGTCAAGAAAGACATGTCAGTAATGTGTGTTGCCTATATTTAAGTACACTACACTTATACCGAATTGGGAGTGTATATTTAACCATACTGACTTGCTAATTTTAAATATTATTCTAGAATTAGTACATAATAACAAAATTATCGTTAATTTTTGTTTAAACATTACAAATTATTAAAATGTTAACAAAGTGATGTGGTAAATATGGAAAAAAAATTAAAATTTATGACACACAGATATTTCCTTTATATATATCAAAAACCCTTTTTATACCCGAAGGTGTAGGTATCTATAACCAAATTTTTTATTCGTAGATGAAATTGGTCCATACCTTTTTATTTTTTGCCATCATTTTATATGTCTTCTTTCCAGTATTTCTGCAACTTCTTGGTTCCAAGTTCTCTTAGGTCTTCCTTTTCGCATTAACTCGGGCTTCCCACTCATTCCTGACTGGTCTGTTGTTCACTCTTGTTGAGTGTCCGAACCACTCAAGCTTTTGGTTATCTAATACTTCAAGTATTGGTTCTACTTCCAGTTCCTTTCTCACCTCCTCATTTCTTATCCGATTTCTTCGTGTTATACCCTTCACTCTCCTCAGATATTTCATTTCCATTGTTTGGATTCGACTTTTGGATTTCTGTGACAGTATCCAGCTTTCACATTCATAAGTGAGGATTGGCCGGTAAACTGTTTTATACAGGTACTGTAATTTTGGTTTTGGTACTGATTTCCTTTTTTCCTATGAATGATCTTGATAATTAATGATGAAGTTTTGATGCATTGGTGATGCTTTCGTTTATTTCAATATCTTCATTTCCATTTTTATTTATCTTTATACCGAGGTATTTAAATACGTCAACCTGTTCGATATCTTCCTCGTGTATCCTTAAATGAATTTCTTTATCATCTGATCCAGTGGACATTATGTTTTTCCTCTTCAGATCGTTTTCCTATATCTTTAGATTTTTCTGCAATTCCTCTTCGCTGGGTGCACAAATCATTAGGTCATCTGCAAACGCACACTCAGTCAAGGTGATTGGTTTCAACCTGTTGTAACCTATATGTATCTCTTTAGTGTACGTCTTCGTTGCCTTAATGATGTCGTCCATTACATTTATAAACAATAGAGGACTTAGTACTCCACCTTGTCTAAGTCCATCTTTTACTCTGAATGTATCGGATTCTCTCCTGGCGTAGCTGTAATTGTGGTTGTACAGGCTCCTTATTTGGAACCGATCTTTGGTCTAGGTTACTCCAAACTGTTTTTTGAGCTATATTATCGAGCTTTTTCAAGGTCCAAGAAAGCCATATAAACTTCTTTTGTTTGTGTTTTTTCCATCATTTGTTTTATCGTGAAAATGTGATTTATGAAAATTATTAAAGGATATTGATAATTATTTCGATATTGACATATCATCGTCAGAATGACAGAAGTTACATTTTATGTGATACCTACTTGATGTTTAATATTTTGGCTAGACCAAATAGTAAGTGACCTATCTTGTGATTGACTTAATATATATGAATAGAAAAAAGAAAAAGATATGATTTTACAAATATTAAAGCTTAGGTATTATTAGCCCTATGGGGATATCCTGGATATCTTTTTCCCATTTAAGATCAGTATAACTGTGCAATCATATAGGAAACCAAGGAAAACTATATCTGCTGATCTTTACAATTGTTACTTAAGAAGACAATTTATTAGTGGAGAGCTCCCTAGATTTATCTGTTCATTGACAACTTCATATTGTGGGTCTCTTAAGTGTCTTCTTATTTCTAGTTATTCAAGGAAATCTAGTTCTTGTTCACAAATATGCAGTACTTCTAGTTCTGTGTTAGGTGTTAATGAATGTTTTGTGTCAAGAAGGTGTTTTGCGTAATGTGATTTATCTGGCTGTTTTAATCTGTATGCTCGTGAGTGTTCATTGTATCTAATTTCAAAATTTCGAATTGTTTGACCAATATAGACAGCATTACATTCTGGACATTTAAGTTTATATATTCCAGACTTTTTTAATGGGGGTATTTTTGTTTTTACATTTAACAATTTTTTACTCACATTGTTTTCTGTTTTAAAAGAAATTGCTGTATTTGTTGAACAAGATATTATCTTTGAAATATTATTAGAAATATTACCAGCATATGTGATGGTTTTGTAATTTTGTATTTCCCTAGTTTTTTCAGGAAATATTAATTGTAATGCCACTTTTTCCTCTTTTTTATTAATTAATTTATTTATTATATGTAATGGACAACCGTTGGATGTGGCTATTTGTTTAATTATATTAATTTCTCTATCAAAATTATATTTGCTCATAGGAACTGAAAATGCTCTATAAAACATTGAATTATATGCTGCTAATTTATGTGACATGGGATGATTGGAACTATATGGTATAGTCTCATCAGTATGTGTTGGTTTTCTGTAAATTGAAAAATCAAGTATATTATTGACTCTTTGAATTTTAATATCAAGAAAATTGATTGAGTTATTTTCTTCAACTTCTAATGTAAATTTAATTTTTGGATGTAAATTATTAATATGATTGAACAATATATCTAATTGTCGTTCACTACCTACAAAACAAGCTAATGCAAGTAGGGAAAAACTTGACTTGAGGAGAATGAGTGATTTGTAAAGATTGATATATTTAATTAGAATTTAACTTTTAATTACTTACTGTGTACTTACATTATATTTTTTTTTATAATATAGATAATAAAACAAATCTAAATGTTGAAAATAACTATTTACAAGACACTGGACGTGATGCCTGGATTTAATTGAACAGTCCATTTGGACATGGTCCAAGTAGGTTGAACAACCGAGATGACGTACCTGGAATTAGATAGAAAAACACTCTGAGTATTCAATTTGCCATAAATAATGATTGATTATTTAACTAACGATTAGTGTAGTTGGAATCCCCAAAATTAATGAAAGTATTAATGATATACAAGGTGCATCTTATGTGTTTGAACTGTGATTATGCATATCAGTACTAAAGTAAAGTTAAAACTTCACTTGATCAAAAATAAATGCCTAATAGTAAATATTTAGGGTTATTAGGAAAGGTGCAAGGGGCGCAAACTCTCCCCAATGCATGTAAGGAATATGTGGCACAAACTCTCCACAAACAATATTATAACTACTGTAAGTGGCGCAAACTCTCCACAGTACAGCAAAATAATAATACACTGCAAGTGGCACAAACTCTCCACAGTACAGCAAAATAAGGTTACACTGCAAGTGGCTCAAACTCTCCACAATACAGGGGGGGTGGAAGGAGATATGGGTGACGTGAGAAGTCACCCAGTATCAGGAATGGACAAACCGCAAGTGGCGCAAACTCTCCACAATACAGTATATAGGTATGTGAGTTAAACTGCAAGTGGCACAAACTCTCCACAGTACAGCAAAAAAAGGTTACACTGCAAGTGGCTCAAGCTCTCCACAATACAGGGGGGTGGAAGGAAATATGGGTGACGTGAGAAGTCACCCAGTATCAGGAATGGACAAACCGCAAGTGGCGCAAACTCTCCACAATACAGTATAGGTATGTGAGTTGAACTGCAAGTGGCACAAACTCTCCACAGTACAGCAAAATAAGGTTACACTGCAAGTGGCTCAAACTCTCCACAATACAGGGGGATGGAAGGAGATATGGGTGACGTGAGAAGTCACCCAGTATCAGGAATGGACAAACCGCAAGTAGCGCAAACTCTCCACAATACAGTATAGGTATGTGAGTTAAACTGCAAGTGGCACAAACTCTCCACAGTACAGCAAAAAAAGGTTACACTGCAAGTGGCTCAAGCTCTCCACAATACAGGGGGGTGGAAGGAGATATGGGTGACGTGAGAAGTCACCCTGTATCAGGAATGGACAAACCGCAAGTGGCGCAAACTCTCCACAGTACAGAATAGGTATGTGAGTTAAACTGCAAGTGGCACAAACTCTCCACAGTACAGCAAAAAAAGGTTACACTGCAAGTGGCTCAAGCTCTCCACAATACAGGGGGGTGGAAGGAGATATAGGTGACGTGAGAAGTCACCCTGTATCAGGAATGGACAAACCGCAAGTGGCGCAAACTCTCCACAGTACAGTACAGATATGTGAGTTAAACTGCAAGTGGCACAAACTCTCCACAGTACAGTAGGATTGGATGAATAGGAAATGCAACAACAAATTAATGTTCTTAATAACGTTGAATATTAAAGAACTTTAAACAAAGTTATTATTAAAAATAATTAGCAAATATATATACTCTATGTGATAAAATATCTTTTAAATTCAAATATCAAATAACAGGCAAAACTGAATTACTCTGTGAGATAGACTCACCTATTTAACTCCTGATATGCACCACAATACACAATATATTTTAATAGATTTATTTGGATCAAGTGAACACTTTAGTTATTTTCTAGAAACTAAATCGTTCTGGATATTTTCTTTCCCCTTTCGTGGCCTCGAAGACTACGTGACATTATGTACTTTACTTATCTGTTTTAGACAATTGGTTGTTTTGTCGAGAAATGGATTTCTGAAATATTAGGGTATACCCATGATTTAATTCATTTTACTTGGAACGAAAACTATTTTAAAAATAACAGGGTGAGAAAAAAAAATTGTCTTATACTAATATGAGTAGATTCCACTAAGTAAGGGTCCAAACAGTAAATTCAATTTATTGGTTTATTTTATTTTTTTTAATTTTAAATTGAGATTGTCATCTTAAGAAACTTTCCAAGTTTCCCTGGTAAATACCATTCTCACGTACAATACACACAGTACGCGATTTCTCCTCTCGATGTTGACGTCGTACTTGGTCGTACTTACTATATTCTAAGCTGACCTTTCCTCGTCCCCATGCCATGCCATGCCATGCAGGAACAGAACAGGTGAACACTTCGGCATACCGACCACGATTCAATTCCACCGAACAGATACATTTCAACTTTTAGTGTCGCTCGGTCTCTCATAAACTACAAAACTAACTTCAAAATGGCTACAAAGTGAGAACATGAACTCTCAATAATTATTGGTGCTAGTGAACGGATTTATTTGACATGAAAGTATGCTTTATTCGTTCTTCGACATATTCTTCCGCGGGTGTTTGTAAATATTTTTTTCTGTAATGTGCGTAAAGGTTTGAAAAAAAAAACATCAGGTGTCAAGTGATTCGATAGATATTTTATTAATAAGTCGGTGAGTATGTTTACATCATCAAGTGGATTTTAAGTGTAGGTTTGGTGCGAAGGATGTGGTTGAAATTCTTATTTAATTTCGGCGAAGTTACTGAATACTGGCAGTGAAAGATCCCGATAGGTGGTTAAGATAGAAACCTTGTGTTATTGTTTGTTACAGGGCCGGGCTAGTTAGTTTATGGCTATTAGAAATAAATACGTTTTTATTAACGATTATCGCTTCTAATAATAATGAAATTCAAAAAAAAATATGTAAAGAGTAAAAGTAGCAGGTTAATTTATATACTTATCTTCCATATGTACTTAAGGTACATTAAGGTTCTGATTATATCTTCCATATGTTCCTTGTGGTATATATTCATCATTCTTTTTGTTATTTATATATTATTAAATCTAGTATGGATTGATGTGACAATTACTAACGTTATCATTATAGTTAATGAGATACATGGTGCCCAATGTTTTTATTATTTTAATAGAATCAATATCATAAAAGTGGTACATTTCAGAGCAAATATTCAAAATTTTCTCCTCTAGCTAAAATAAAAGTCGACATCTAATGGATTGCCGAAGTTGTTCGGAAAAGCGAATAACCTTACAGCATTGTATGATGCGATTCTTGAAGTCTTGTGAATTTAAGATCGGGGTTGTGTAAAGGAGTGATTTTAAATATCCCCCACATACAAAAATCTAGCGAATTGTGTTCAGGTGGCTTTAAGGGCCATGGGTGTGGAGATCCTAGTCCTATCCAACGGTCCGGAAAACGGATAGTTAAAAACTCACGTACGAATACGTCTTCTAATCACCTATAAGGTGTACATCTTCCAAATTAACTATAAGTTAATTCTCTAGCAGCGTTCAATCGCTGAGGAAGGAAAAATGGTACTAATAAATAATTTTCGATAATACCAATCCAAACATCTACCGAAAAGGAGTGTTGGAACCGTGCTAAAACTGTGGCATGTTGTTCGTCTATAAATGCCGTGGACAATATAGTACACCATCAACTGAACCACTTGCCGAAAGAGCATGGTACCAGAATTCTGATTTGTAGTTACTGGGTCTGAATGTACATTATTGGCTGTATTATTGACATGAGTAATATTTTCTGAATTTGAGTAATTTTGATTAAAACCTAAGCTACATTGGGAATGTAGTAAAGTGTAATGTTTTCTGTGACACTTTCTACACAAAGAATTTCTACAGTTTTTGGATATGTTTCCAAAACGCAAGCAATTTAAATACATTCTAAGAGAAATAACCTTCTTGCTCCTTTCCTCATTAGATAACCTCAAAACAACGAGCAATTTTGAATGAAATGTGAGCCCTTGCATAATTGACAAACAGGGGAATAACACCAAGAATAAGACTGAGCATTAGAACCTTTTATATCGACGTTGTCTGTAGACAAAAAAACCCGAGTTATATGTGTCTTAAGCTTTTCGATTGGTTTGTCCGTAGAGCGTGTATTTGTAGAAATATTATGATCAAGCGATTCTAAAAATTCTCGATTTTAGAAAAACTTTAAAGTCTTCGAACGTTGGAACAATACCTTTACTTGTTTTTAATTTTTCCCATTCAAATTTAGACGATTTGTCCAATTTTTCTAAAGCTAAGGCAATTATTAATATATCTCAATTTTCTGTAAGCTGACCCAACTGTTTCAAAGCTCTTAAGTTTTTCATAAGTTTATCACTTAAAGCTCTAAGTTCAACCGAAGGGTCTTTTTTTATCTGTTCGATATTAAATAATGCTTTGACATGGTAATCTATTAACAATCGAGGACACTTCCATGCCGTGGCCAAATTTAGAGCACTAAACTCCATGGTTTTGAGAATGTTGGCCGGAGCGCCTTCGAAAGTTGCGCGTAAATAATGAAATTTTTGAATCACACTAAGAGTTTTATTATTATGAATCAATGATTCGTACGTGTCACGATATTCTAACCACTCTAGATTTTTATCCCGAAACGTGGATAGAGAAATTTTAGGCAATTTTACCAAGTTAGTCAAGTTTTTTTGTTCACTATGTTGACTATGACCATTATGGATGGATGGAGATGAACTATCATTATTTAAAGTTAACTGTGACATTAAATTCTTTACCAAACTCAACTGATCATAAAAGTTACTTTCAAACTGTGACCTTTCATTAAATTCTACTTCTAATTTTTCATCTACATCCTCACCAGTAATATTATATTCAATTTTCAGTCAAATTCATGGATAAGCGTTTGATATTACTCTGATCTCTCTTTGATATTTATAGCCTCAATATCTGTAATATCCCTAAAATTTTTATACCCGAAGGTGTTAAGGTGTTTTTTTGATACATAATAAGGTTTTTAAAAACAAACGAATTTCCAAAAAGAAAAAGCAACACGACGAAACAAGAATGCTAGAACCGACCAGGCTATTTTTCAAAGATATAAAAGTAGTGTTTGACAAAAATTGAGACAAGAGTAGAGAATACATGAAAAATTCGCCTTCCTCAGTGGCCTCGTATTTTTGAATATGCCGACAGAAGATCTGCAAAAAACGGAGCCGATCTAGCTTTAAAACATTCAAAAGACTTGAATGCAGTTGATTTTTGCCAGGAACTTGCAGATAATACATGAAATTAATGAAAAATCAAGTGCCTTCGACTTGTTACAACATCTGTACAAGCATGACTTACAAGAAGCGTTCCCCAATGTTAGTATAGCTTTAAGAATTTATTGCACATTACCAACAACATCTGCAAGCTGTGAGCGAAGCTTCAGCAAACTGAAAATAATTGAAACTTATCTACGTTCAACAACGAGTTCGCAGAAATGAAAGCACGCCGTGTAAAGTTGTAGTCACAAAAAATGCTACTCATCTGTCAGTTTTAACAGTTTTTCTCAAACACTGAAGAGAAGGGGGCGCCACTATCAAGTTTTTGCCCCGGTTCGAAAAAATCGTAGATCCGGAGCTGAACACCTCCATCATTATTTTATATGTGTGTATTGCCTTCTTGAACATAAAGTATTTGTATTTGCTTGGTAAAGTTCTTTTAGTAAATAGGCTTTTTTAACATCGATCCAAATGAAAGATAGTATATTCAGATAATATGTTTTATAATATCCAGCTTTTCCGTCACAGACTACCATTAATTTTTTGGTTCCGTCGCTTAAAATTTTCCCATTTCAAGATGTTGATAATTACTTTCTATTTTCGATAGACCAGCAAAAATTCATTCTGTCCCACCTGTTTGTGAGCATAATATTTAAACACGAGCACCTCGAAAAATTCGAATAATTTTTCAAATATTTATACTAATCTAGAAGCAATTAAATTTCAAACACTAATTTCACAAGCCAATACCATAAAATGTGTAAATATGTATTAGGTGTCGTTTATCTTTATGACTTAATTTTATATAAAGTAGTTTTTTATTGTTCATCAAACATTTATTAGATGTTATAATTCACAGTTTTTCATGTTAGGTATAGTTTAATAAAAGATATAGTGTCCATATTTTAGGTGTTTGACATGCGTCGACTCGGCAAAAAGAGAACAATTTACAACGCCCTCTACCTATGACAATTAAAAATAAATCAAATTACTTTATTCCAAGTTCGCGAGCTGTTCTCGAACAGTTCCCGAACATTTTCTGAGCTTGGCATGTACGCGAGTTCGCGAACAGTTCTATAACAGCTCAGCAGTTCGTTGTGGGTTCCGAGTACAGTCGGTAGAATCAAAGGGTTTGTTCGTGAACAGGTGGCGAGCTTAATTTGTATGTGGACGTTAACTATTTCTTGAATATTTTTAATATCTGGAACACTCTAGAGAACTCGACGAACTGTACACGGGTGGTGGGAGGAATTAAAAGAAACTCTTCCGGTGTGGACGTATATGTTCGCGAGCTGATTGGTTAAATCGCTCGCGAACTTTGTATTTTGGTCTGTACGTGCCTTTAAAATTGTGAGTGTCCTAATTATTGATGAAATTAGGTTCAAAATACCATTTTAAACGGATTGTTCCTGCATCACACGTTACATGAGGGCACCGTTCATAGACAATAATAGTAGGTTTACTCGTTGTCGGCACTTTCATGTAGCGCTGATAAAGACATGCCGAAAAACGATCGTTAAAACACACGTATGTCGTATATACAGAGGTCGCGCTAATTACTACCTTGTTGATTTATCGATGGAGTAGTGGGTACGATACATTGTCTGTGCTCAATTTAAGGTAGCTTTTAACTAGTTTTTGGAAGTTAGAACTTTAATCAGACACTAGATCTAGCACATTTAGACCGATATCTCGTAACTTTCTAATTGTTTCAATCAAAATTTCTTTTATTTCATTTGAAGCCGTCGTTTATTGATAAAAGAAGTGGGCAAGCGGTTCTTTCCAGCTTTTTGATACACCATGTTCCATAACAACTAATGCACTAGTTGTTGGTTTGGATGAAAGTGATTCTTGGAAGCCTACAATTTGATCCTTTGATAAATCATAAAATAAATGAGTTTTCAATGACATCTCATCGAGGCAAATAATGCAATATTTTTCTTTATCACTTGATAGACAAGACCTAAGAACAATAAGACGAAAAATAAATTCGTTAAATCTTGGGTTTATGCCCAACGACGGGTAAAAGGGTTAAGCGTGATTTTGGAACGCTTAAAGCAAACTTCTCACCTACAACCTTTAGGTGATTTATTTAATAAACTACACTGTTTTTTATAACAACATTACTAATATCCTTTGCTAGGAACAGGAGCTAAAAACCATGGTGCCAGATCAAGGTGCAATGTCCACGCAACGTTGGGGAAGTTTGCATCTGTATTCTAGGCAGAAATCGAAAGGGGGTATAGAGGCCAAAAGATCCCTATACTCTCAGATAGTCAGGCAGCACTGAAATCTTTAGCATGTCCCCAGATCAGATCTAGACTGGTATGGGACTGCCTACAAAAACGTTGAACTCTGGCAAACCAAAATAGAGTAGCTCTTAAGTGGGTCCCGGGGCACAAGGGTATTGTAGGCAATGAAAAGGCAGACACCCTAGCAAAGCTACGGTTTGAAACTGCATTAACTGGTCCTGAACCAGTCTTTGGAATATCATAATCTGCTGCACGTGGTTGTACATCTCGGTGGATTTAAACTAAACATCAGAGGTACTGGAGACACGTGCCAAAACAGGAACACAGCAAACTTGGTTAAAAACCCCTCGGAGTCGCTGACTAACGAAATATTAAACCTCTGCAGGAACCAGATAGGGAAAGTGTCGGAATTACTCACTGTACCCTAAGGAAGCACATGCATACAATTGGCATATATAGGGAGGAACCTACCTGTCGGTTTTGCATGGAAGAGGAGGAAACAGCCTCTCACATTATATTCGAATGTGAAGCACTGTCTCATTGGAGATAGACTTCTAGGACTAGAGTATCCAAGGGAGGACTTCTCCAAGAGGGACCTAGTGAAAAGACTGTTGAGCCTCTGATAAGGGCTACTGGTCTTTTCACATAAACGGTATAACCAAGAGCACAAAAAGGCTGAGGTGCCGACGTCTCTAAGCCTCTCACTGGTGGTGCCGAACTAATCAAACAATCAATCAAATATCCTTTGCTAAACAATATTGTAAACTTTGCCTAGTTTCATCCTTCATCCAGTCTACACAACACATTCGTTGCATTTTTTTAAATAAATATCCCGTAATAATAATTAAATAATTTACTGCAAAGAGAGTCCAGTCTGTATAATACTAACTCCGCTCGTATATTCAACCTACAAATTGGGATCTTCAAGATCCCGAAAAAGAGTAGCATCGGAGACCGCTACGGAGAGTGCTACGTCGGACCTGTACTGAGGATATGTAGAGGTCCATGGAGAAAAAGAAGAAGACATACATCTAGAATCAGCTAAAACTGTAATCGAAAAGTCTGGAAATATCATGAAAAGTCGAGAACTGTGAAAAGTATAAATCCCACCGCTGTCACCAATGTTATTCTTAAACTTTCTTTATTTCTATAACATTAACTCTAACAATTCAATACTAATAACGTCTCATTATCAGAACACATAACTCAACTTTCTAATACTTAAAAACTAACTAACTAATGACAATTGTCCCGCCTTTTATACTGTTCACCTGTTCCAGACATTTCTCGACTATTCGATGACAGTTCTAGATTATTCTAGATGTATGTCTTCTTCTTTTTCTTCTCGGGCCTCTACATATCCTCAGTACAGGTCCGACGTTACAATAGGTTCAATAGGTTCGTGATTTAAATTGTTCCGAGAAATACTTAATGAATAAATAGTAAGAATTGAAATGATACGCCGCTGTCCCTTCGCATTCATCTTAATAAACAAGTACACAGTAACAATGGCGTGACTCTAACATTATTCTTTGTTTTTTCTAGTGCATCCCAACATCGGAAAGTGTGCTAATGCAAATCATCATTTAATAAAATTAACGTCAATTAAAAGCAACGAGTGCGTGTAAAACAAACGTAACCAGAGCAAAAAGTATCGCACCCAGAACCTGAAGACAACAAAAAAAAAATGTTACAGAATTCCTACAAGGCCATGTACCGCCCGAATTTTTACGAAAGTACGTGTTTCAGATGCAACGAAACCGTATACCAAGTGGATCGAGTGGGACCCTTGAAAGACTTCACGTTTTACCACAGTGGGTGTTTCAAGTGCGCCATTTGTGGGACGAAATTGACATTGAAAACTTATTATAATAATCAACATCGACAGGAAGATAAAGAAGTGTATTGTAATAGTCATGTGCCGAAAATTGGACCGGGACATTTAGATGGATCTTCAGTTGGTATAAGGTCGGCTCTTAATGTTCCTAAGAGTTCGAATTTCGTTAATGAACAAATTAGGGGACCTAGTCGAATTAGCAACGATTCAGAAGGTAAGATTTAAGATGGTTTTTTTGATCATTATTGACGAACAGGAAGGAATTAATCTGAATATTATGTGCACCCAACTTCTTAAGAAAAATACAAATTTACTTCCACTTTTTCACGTTTTCTATAAATCATTTATACTATATTTCCTATTTCATAGGAGCACAAGAAAGGGTCGATAGCCATAAAGCGGTAATAAACCATTGGCGTTACATTTTTCGGTAAAGACCTGTCGGGTTTATTTAATAATGCGAAAGTTAGGCAAGTGTCATATTATATTGGGATAGATCCATCCCTACTCGGCAAAACCCTTAAACTGTCTGCACGACACTGGCCACCGGCTTACCATATTAATGAATCCCCAACCATTGTTGTGAATTTTACGACCCTATTTTATTTGAGGCGATACAGGACGTGTCGATGTAATTTTGGTGAAACCGACCTGATTTATCATTTTATTCCACATAGAAAAAAAAGGCTCACCCTATATTTATAGTACTTTTTAATAAATAATGCTGCACTTTGCTCCTACGGAAAAAGAAATATAGTATAATAGTTTTTCTTGATTCTTATGGATTATGATGTAATATTTACCTACCTTGTCTTACGTAAATCGTATTTATAATCCAGGTATATGATTTTATTAATTGTTATTGTTCAAATAAACATAATTTTTCTTCACCTTGTAGGTACCTACTTGCATTCCCAACAAAAGTATTTATATTTAAATTTTAGAATGTCTTTATAGCCCGACCCTGTAATACAGGAACTTGCATTTTTATGCCGGCCAAAAATAAACAAAACATTTTTTAATTAAGAATTTCTACACTTTTGATATATTATTGAAAGACCCTGA